>JAXDDW010000142.1:0-560000 GCA_034670385.1 Hoplostethus mediterraneus | reverse complement strand
AGTGCTTGTGGACGAGTTTGGCTGGCTGGCAGAAGTTTCATGTGAAGTTCCCTGGTTTCCTGATGCCGTATGGACGTGTCATTTTCCAACATCAGCCTGATTGGTTCAGGTTTTGCAGGAGTTCTTCATTCCAAGTGCGCTTAGTCCTTTCTTGAGGATGTAACATTAGCAGGCCTTGCTAAGTTGACAAGATGCTCACATTATTTTCTATCTTTTTCTGTCACTCCCCCATTTCTGCCCCCCACCCCCTTTCTTCTCTCTCTCCCTATAGGCCGTGGCAGCCCATGCCTTATGAGTCCCCTAGATCTCAGTCGCCATGTTGCGCTTGCTCGATATTGTACTATCTATCACTCTGCATAGAGCTGGAGGCAACATCAGCCTTGACGGAGGGGAAACACGATTTACTACGTAGGATGATGTCCTGCATGTGTGGTGGGGAAGAGAGAGAAAGGGAGATGAAGATGTAGATGGAGAGAAATGGAGACTGAAATGTGCCTGAGAGAAAGAGAGAGAGAGAGAGAGAGATGGAGACCGACCGACAGAAAGAAGGACAGAAAAAGAGAGAAGGCTTGATTGTTGATGGGGAAGAGGCTGAGGAGTGCAACAGAGGAGAAAGTGAGCGATGGAAGCAAAGAGAAATGGATGAGAAACAGACAGAGAGAATGAAAGATTGAGTGAAAGAGGAGGAGGCTAATGAGTTTGAGTGATTGAGAGTATAAAGAAGGTGTGTGTGTGTGTGTGTGTGTGTGTGTGTGTGTGTGTGTGTGTGATGGACGTAGTGCTTAAAGGCCAAAGCCTGGCTGCATGTCCATTAGGTCTTTAGTAATGACTGAGGTGTGTGTGTGTACGTGTGTGTGTTCAGTAATCATCTGTGTCAGTGTGATTGATGATGGACCACAGTTGCTGTTTAAACATTTAAAAATGTGTCAGGAGAGGGAGGAGGGAAGAGGGAAGAGGGAGGAAGGCGAGGAGGTGAATCATCTGGAAAAGATGTGAAGAGCTGAGAAGAGAGAAGTGGAGGAAGACAATCACATTTGATCTTGCAGACGTGGAAATCAAACATCATCAATGACAAATAGTTTAAGATGTTCAGAGTGTAAGGAAAACTAGTTCATGCAGGTTTTTACATTTTAGTCATTTATCTGATTTATGAATGCATTAGATACATTTTGAGAAATGGTTTTAATATCAAGTTGAGGAGAAAGATGTTTTTTATGAATGACGCCACTGGGAGCATTTTAGTCCTGCGGTGTTCAAACTTCATTTTGCTGTCATTTTGCAACATCGAGTTTCATTCTAAAAGCTTTTTCTTAGGGGGGGGTCGGTGTGTTTCCCAAAGCTTTGGAGCAGGAAGGTAGTCTTTGATTCATTTACTCACAATGAAACAAAAGTTACATCAGAGCAATACAATTTCAAATCCACTGTATTTCCATTTGGGAAAACTAGTTACCTCATGTTCAATGCTCAATATTTCCAAAAAGTCATCCTCTAAAATTCCAACATTTTGCATGTAAACGACCTAAGACAGCTTAAAAGTTTCCATAGCAAGTTCCATTTTCATGCTGACGATAATGTTATAACAGCGGGTGTCGTTTATTTTAAGTGGTGGATATCTCATTTGGAATTAAGGTCTTCGGGGGCGTTTTTTGCCACCACGAGGCGCCAGAAACAGGTTTGTTTCACCGCGAGGGATGTGAGAGGAGAAATGTGATCAGTCAGTGTTTTTGAGGCTGGTGGTGGAAAACACAGCGTTGGATGCCGTAGAGAAAGCAGACAGGTGTGAGACGTGAGAGAGGCGGAAACAGTAGGAGGATTGGAGGGGTAGAAGTGACAAATTCAGAAAGGAATAAAGGAAGTAAAAGTTGCCGTGGATGACAGATGGGTTGGGGGGGGAAAAAAGAGGTGTTTTGGCGACAAAGAGAAAAGGCATGAAGGACAGAGGCGGGGAGGGAGGGGAAAACAGAAAGAGGAAAGGAGTGGGAGACAGGCAGACAGACTGTGTGTGTGTGTGTGTGTGTGTGTGTGTGTGTGAGAGAGAGAGAGAGACCAATAGAGAAGAAAGGAGTGAGACAGAGAGAGTGGAACAGACAGAAACTAGATGAGTGTGGATGCTCGTGCACGAGTGTGTATGTGTTTGTGTATGTGTGCATATGTGTGTGTGTGTGTGTGTGTGTGTGTACATGCCATGTACATGCATGCATGCCAATATGCTCGTGCAGGTTTTTGCATGCTTGCAGGTGTGTGTGTACCTGTAGCAGTGTATGCTAGTCTACCTGTGTGTGTGTGTGTGTGTGTGTGTGTGTGTGTGTGTGTGTATATGTGTGCGTAACAGCCCCAGACAGACAGTCAGCCAGTCCACTCCAAGAGTCTGGATACTTGACTGTTCTCAGGCTTTCCCAATATAATTCACCCGTTCCGCCACGTCAAGTTTCCCAATGTGGCCCTGTAGGCCCTGTAGGCCCTGCCCCACCCCCCTTTCTCCTCGCTTCCTTATATGGGCATCCTGTCCCCCGTGGCGCTCAAAGGGATTATTATGTTTATGTCCGTGCCGCTCCAGCGACCCTGCGACAGAAAAGAAGAGAGATTGTTCATGCTATTTTCACCCTGCTTTCTATGTCGACAAACTTCTGTGCTCAAACAGATTGGGGGGAGAGAGAGATGATAAGAGATTAAAACATTAAAATATTGAATATCGTAACCCGTGGAATTGAATATCACACAGGACACAATCACTTTTTTGGGGTTTGTTTATTTTGTGCTGTGACAACGTGAGCATAAACTAGAGCTCCACATGGTAGGACATCAGTTATATAAAAACATTTTGTAAAAAGAAAAATAGATGGTACGTCCACAAATGTAGGTACAAAATATGGCAAGAAAATACAACACAGTCGAGACCCGCCCCCCCCCAAAAAAGGGGCTTAAAAAGTCCACTACATCCGTCATCGATCACTTCACCCGAGATTATGAGATTAATTATAAAATAATTTAATTAAAAAATATTTTCATTAGATCAACTCCTACTGGATAATCACATTAAATGTATATAACCAAATAAATAATAAAAAACGGTACTGTTTGACAAGTCATGACTGACAGATGTTAGCACCTATCATTGCCGATAGCTAGCTACCTTATCGAAGTTCAACTGCCGCGGACAGTGGGCGGAGCTAGCTAAAATATTCTCGCTGACCTTCGGCGCAGCATGCTTCAGCCACGCAAGCGCCATTTGATATAATTTGCCTTCAAGAGGGATTTAACAAGAAAATTTGGGTTTGAGTGGAAGGAGGGTATTAAGGAGATTAGCCGAAAAAAACGCCGTCTACCGCTGTACTGATACAGACCGTGCGGGTGAGTTGATATTGGTTTCGTTTTATATTTGTGCCCGCTGTGATACCGTTTAGGGATAACAACAGATACCGTGTAATGTTGGCATTTACATTTGTGTCCGAATATCTTGCTGTGGTTCAGTCGGACTGGGTTTGGTGTGTTTGGTTTAGCTACAGGTGTGCTAGACATCTGTAGTGGTGTTCTGGTTGTCGCGCGAGGACATCTACTGGTTGAACATGTACGCGTCCGGCTGTGACTCGCGCACGAGCGGAGTTGATGCTGCAGGAATGTTGTTCGTTAAAGGCATCAGAGTTAATGTCTTATTTGCTGCTTTATTTTTCGTTTTATTCTTTATTATTCTATTTTAAGCTGTCCTATATTAGGCTGTTTATCCATTAGCTAAGGTATAGCCTACCACAATATGTAAGCTATGTAGCTAGTTAAACTAGCACTATATTTTCCTGTACTAAACTATTAATAGGCAAATCAAAAACTTACTGTTAATACTTTTAATAATGTATCATCTCTGTATGATTTGAATCTATAAACTGTTGAAGCTGTCTGAAATTTTTTTAATATTGTTTCTGATGCATAATCATGCTAAGTTATTGAATTGGAGAGAGAGAGTGAGAGGGAAAAAGAGAGAAAGCAGATAATGGAGGAAGAGGAAGGGAGTCCTTAGATGAGTGTCTGGAAAAGCTGCCTGGCGTTTGTACAGACACGCCCCATCGCACAACAGCCGAGACATTAACTTCTTTACTCCTCTGTTCTCCCCTGCCATCACTCTTTCCCTCCCTCCCTCCCTCCCTTCCCTCCTTCCCTCCATCTGCCCTGCCAATGCACCTGGCCTCTTCTTCTCCTTCTCTCGCTCCATTTCCCCTCTTTTACTCCTTCTCCCTCTGCTCTCCATTCTCATCATTTCTCTTTCTTCTCTTTCCCACTATCTCACCCTCCCTCCCTCTCTCCCCACTTTGTAACTTAGTTCTCTTTTCTGTTCTGCTCTTGACTGACTGAAATGTCTCTCCTCCTTCTATCACCCTCATTTTGTCTGTTTCTCCCATCTGAGAGCATCTCCATCTCTACCCCCCCCCCCCCCCCCCACCGCCACCTTCTCCGTTCATCATTCTCCTTCAGACTCTTTCTTCCATGGCATCAAAGGAATTCTCAGTATCTTCCTCTCTTCCTCATGTTCTCTTTGTATTGATAACTGCGCTTCTGACTGCTCTTGGGGTAGGCTTTACTGAGTCCATTTTTATCTTTGGTTTCCCCTTACAACAAGAAGATCAAGAAAAAGGGGGGAATCGTTCATTTCTTGATGGGACAGGCAAAAATGGCAGTGTTCTTGAGCAGGAAAAAGAAGGTGGATGCAGGTCTGACATACAGTGTGGTGGAAATGTTAAAGTCACTAGTTAGAGCCCAGATACTAGAAGACTTTGAATACTATAAGAGGATGAAAGATCTTGGTTTGTTTTATTTTATTTATGGTGCTACAGGGATTCAGTGTGTAAAATAAGTGTGTGTGTGGGGGGGGGGGATTACTATTTGCTATTTCACTAAGCGCATGATTTTTAAAATAGTGTGTTTTTTGTTGTTGTTTGCTTTGCTTTTTTGTGTTTTAGGGGAGTAGGGTTGAAAAATGTCAGTTTTAGTGTAATTGTAACAGTAGGATAAAAAGGTATGTTAAAAAACTCTTCCTTGTGCTCTCTCTGTTTCTCTTTCATCTGTATTATTCAAACTTCTCTCCATCCAGTGGTCTCTCTGTCTCTCTCTTGGCCCAGGGTGAGAGGGCAGAGAGAGACAGGACCATGGGGTGACTGTCCAAAAAAAAAGAGAAAGATCCTGGAGGGTCTGACATAGTGGCCATATGGCCGAGCATTGAGCTAACGGCCCCGCACACTCAGACACCGAGACACAACTCAGACGCCCACAGATGCACAGTGTGAAGGAATGGATTGTGTCCTCTGTGGCCAGTGGGCATGTCCGCCGCTCATTAGTTTCCCATGGAGAATTGATATTATTCACAGAGCTGCTTGGCTCGCCGCGGATCACAACGCTGACTGCATGAATAGGTGTGTGTGAGATGAGTGTGTACGTAAGTGTGTGCATATGTGTGAGTTAAGAGTAGGATTTAGTAACGCATTGGATATTGCTGGCAATGTTATATCATTATTTTCTACATTGTGATTGGACGGGAGACCTTAAATGAGTGCTTATGACCACAATATACAAACTACCCTAGAACTCATACGGTATCACTGAAGCGAGCAAGGATGTTTACTGCTTAGCAACGGGGAAGTCATTTTATGCTGGTGGAGGGCCCAAATAAAATGATGAAATTAAAACCCAAAGCTTGCTTGTATGAAAGCAATAACAAGTTCAGCTTTATCGTGGTTATTGGCACCAGTATGCTGCCGTCATAGGAACGATGCCACAGGCTAATAAAGCAATCCCTTTCATATGTTATTGCTTAATTGAAAGACAATGCCAGTGTTTTCACCATGTGGTCTTAACTTATGATTGGGCCCAAAATGTGTCACAAATATTGGCAATGGCCGCGGTGAAAGAGAAACTCCTCCAAGGGACTCCTGATTTTATTGTAAATCAAGTTTGCATATTTATTGGACTGAATTCATGTTTCACATGTCACATATAACTCAGAGTTAATCAGCGCGTCTCAAAACTCTAGCAGCTGATGGTCTGATTACATGTGCATTTGTTTTGTTTTAGTGGTTGACCAGGAGAGCTTGGGTATAAACCAAGTATGTTTGATTAGTCAAGTGCTTTTGACTATATAAAAAAGGTGAGCTCTTGTGTTTCATTAGTGTGTGTTGCACAAGGTCAGGCCAGCATATCCACATCCTTTCATAGAGGAATATGATGATATAGCCGTAGTTGGAATGGAAATGATGCCATAGTAATAGTTTTGAATGTCTGTGAAATATGGTGCGTTATGGCATAGTGGGAATGTAGTGACTGCACTTAAATTGTCTCTTCTACCAATAAGACAATCCCTTTTATTCATGCCACTGATTCTGCCCAATTCAATGTGTTCCTAGCCATTACACACACACTGACTAAATTAAAGAAATTTTTCATTTTTGACAATTTCAATGTTCTTTTGTGGAGCTGGCCAATCACATTCATAGTTCATGATGTGAGGGTGATAGGGACTGCGTTCCTACAGAAACCATGTATGTCAAATTTTGCCAGGCTAGACATTTCTTCCTATAATAGTCTCTTTCTGATTGAAGATGCTTCAGAACACTGGGAATCAGGAATATAGTGGGGGGGCAAACCAACCTAAACTCACTTACTCACCTTTTTACTTGTGGAATAGTATGTACTCACCAAGAGACAAATCCTTATCCATATCATTGTGAAGTACATGTAAGTCAATGGGAATCGATGCGTTTTTCTCAATTCCCGAGAAATTGATTTTACAGGAAAATTGACAAAAGATTTATATGATTTACTTTTGTCCTTGTGAGGACAGAATGTGAGTTATCATCAGTCATCTTTTTAGCTATAGAAAGTTTGGGTTATGTATATGCTGCTGTCCATCTTGCACCCACTATGTGAGAGCCTAGATGCGATGGGGAAAGTGATCCAGAAAGTGTCCACGCAACAATGTTTGTGTAGTTAGAAATTGCATATGGGAGTGAGTTATTCCTTTCAAGAGTTGTACAGGCTCGTATTAATCTGAGGAACAAAGCGCTGAGTTTTAACTAGGGCATCTAAACACATACATGACTTTGATAACAACACTGCAAACTGCTTCCTCTTTTGTGCTGAAGCGTGAAAGCACGACGGTTTGATTTCCTGCAAGTAGCCTACACGCCAATACATACGCTTGCACCCGCTTACAAATAAGCACTATTTTAACACATGCAGACACCAAAACTGACTCATCAGTCTGTATGTCTCTTATATAGATCTGAGATCAATATTCTCTCTCTCTCTCTCTCCTCTCTCTCTGTGTGTGACCTTGACCCTTTTGATCATCCTTCTATTTTCTGTTCTTATATAGTCTTGTATCCAAAAGGTTGGTTGGCTTCCCTACTGACTGCTATGCAATTTTGACTTAATACAAAGCATTTTCTGTGATTTGGACTAAAGAATTAACAAACACAGTTGAGACATTGGTGACATTGGTGCCTTATTAGCCAGAGCTGCAGTACATAGCCAATTCATTCTCTAGGTCTGGATTAACACAGGAACAGACTGAATTTAACCATTTTCAGATGGGTCATCTTTCCTCTAAAGAGTTTTCTCCACTGTTGCTGTAGAATGAAAAATGTCTATCACTTGTGACACATACTCATACAAAGCAATTGGCGCCACAAAAGTATGGCAATTTGTGTTTGTTTTTAAAGGAGGATCAGTCTCTGCCCATTCGTCCGTTCCTTTGTTTGTTCCAAGGGTGTCGTTAGTCTCGTGCCCCTGGCTGGCTGGCTGGCTGGCTGAAATATCATTGTCTTTTTCTCCACTGCTTCTCTCTCTTAACCATACGTCTCTCTTTTTCGCTCTCCTGCAAAGTGACTCTCATAGCAATCCCTTTGTTTCTGTCCGCCGAGATAATAAATCAGGTAATGAGTTTTGTAATGTACAGTAAGAGGTATTAAGTGGGAATGTATCGCCTATCTTGAGGCACAGCCAGTGACCAAATGTGATTTTCTTATACCTGATAGTTTGTGCATTTCAAACATCAGTTTACCTTATCAAGCATTTCACGAACTATTTGTCTGATGTTTTTGTTTGTGACAAAGGTGACACATAGTTTTGTAAATTGAAGCTGCAAATATATATGTATTTTTACTGTTTGTCAGATATCAGATCTGTATTAGAGGATCTATTGATCTTGGGTCTTCTTGGTCCAAAATTTAAACCATCTTAAAACATTAACCAAGTCAGACATGACCAACTTTAACTAACAGCCCCAATACTAATGTATTGTATATAATGTATTTCAACAGCAGCAATAGAAATCGACTAGCAGCTCAAACACGTTACTGTCTATTAATGTGCTGTTTGCTTTTCCTGCACATAAAAACCTTAAACACAGTTTTCTGTAAGAGCTGACTAGAGTGAAAAGTATAATATATACATATTATATGTAATATAATACAGATAGACAGTCTCTATGCCAGGCCCCTCTATTTAGACTAACAGACTGATCAACCTGACTTCCTATCAGGACAATGATGGACTTTAAGAGTGTGTGTGTGTGTGTGTGTGTGTGTGTGTGTGTGTGTCCCTTTTGAGTTAAATGACACTCGGCACATGTCAGTTGTCTGTCTCAATGATGGTTGTTATGGAAACAAAGTACCGTTTCTGTGGTGCCACAGATGTGGTGGTGGCGCTCAGGGTAGGGAAAACCTCAAGGGATGCCAACAGATTGGGAGAAAGCCCTAGCAAAAAGGAAAAAGCAGAATATAAAATCCAGCACAATGGATTAACTCATAAAAAGAAAAGGGATTACTAAATGGCAATATACTGATTATTCATGACTTCTATACAAAATGTCTCAATTTCCATTGGTCACCAGATTACAGACAGACTTAATTAAGTGTGTATCACTTGGTCCTTTATGCAAAGACACATACAAAGAATAGGCCAGCCATGCGTGAAAGTTTGCGAACCCCTTGTGTTATAGAAATTTAGAGTTTTTGCCATGCAATATTGATTTCATTTCTTGCAGAAGAATCAGGTGGTAAATAATTGGGTATGAAGTTAATCAATAACATGTCACATTTTCAACAGGGTTAAATTCAGGAGAGAAACCTGGTCAGTTTGGTGTTACCATGCAGGTGAATGAAACACTCTGCTGTGATCTAAGGAGACCTCAGAGACCTCATAACGTCCAGAGGTCGCCAAGCCTCCATTGCTGCTTCTGATGTCATTGTGCATCTGGCATATGGCATTCATGTAAGGGTAGTCAGGAAGAACCTCCACTATCTATTAGGGATGGGCTCGAATATTCGAATATTCGAATACTCGTTACTGACGTCAGTATTCGAGTAACGTTTGGTATTCGTTTTTTTTTCCCCGTTTTTTTTTTCCTCCCCAACATGCATAATATTAATATAAACGTTAATTGACTAGGGAACATGTTTAATAGGCTATTAAGTTAACTTTCTTGGACAGAGACGTTTTAAAAAAAATACAACGTAAAGTGCTAGTGTGCGCACTGCGCAGGTACTCATTTCAAAAGTAAACATTACTTGCAACATGGCGGCGGCCAAGAGAAGTGGTGTGTGGAAATACTTTGAAAAAGATGACGAGGAGACAGTGCGGTGCAAGTTATGCAATGGTAAACTTGTATTTCATAAAAGTACTAGCTCGATGCAAACCACATGCGCTTAAAACATAAGGAGAAAACTTTGGAGACAGATGAGAGCCAGCAACATATCACAACATTTAATAGCCGTTTAGCGCAGCATGAAGCGGAATGCAAGCTTTCACTTGTTTCCAGTCGGCCACGGACCTCCATAACTCCACCATAACTTAATAATTATAAAAAAATGTTTTTTTCGAGTATTCGAATAATCGTTCATAAGGTAAGGAGATTAATCGAATATTGATTTTCCTTAAGATGCCCATTCCTACTATCTATAAAGAACAAAACTGCCTGTCTTCAGTTTGCCAGAGAAAAGATTTCTGGAAGTCTGTTCTCTGGACAGATGAGTCCAGAGTTAAACTCTTTGGTTGCACTCAAAGTGATAACCCAAAAAGGCACACCACCTTATAGTCTCTTTTGCGCACGCGCACGCGCACGCACACGCGCGCACACGCGCGCACACGCGCACACACGCGCACACACACACACAAAACCCAGTTCAATAGGCCACAACTGCTAGAGTCTGAATGACTGTCCTTTCAGTGCAAGTCCATCTGTTCATTGAGAATTAGAATAGACCAAGAACAATGAAGAAGACTGATGGTATTTTTATTGAATGGTAAAGACACAGGAGCAGCAATATGGGACTTTAACATACACATCTTTTGTCTGACCATGAGCTAAAGAACGAAGAACCACTCTATAGTTCATCCACCTCTTTAAAGGGAGCCATATTCTTCTGTTTTCATTAGGGCCCTATGAAATCCATTTTATCTTTTCCTGTTTTCGGATTTGAATTTTCCTGTTTTTGGATTTCTCGGATTTGAATTTTCCTGTTTTCGGATTTCTCGGATTTAATGTTTTTTCCTTCGGATTTAACAAAAAAATGTTTTTAACTAACTTTAATAACAGTACATCTGCAAACAGTGCTAGTGCAGTTCAATGCAGTTTTTTTAAAATTTGTTTTTATTTGTTTGTTTTTATTTTAATTTTTTTTATTTGTTCAATTCCGCTCAGTTCAGTGCAGTTCAACTGCCAGTGCAGTGCAGTGCAATAATGAAATAATAATTCAATAGTTAAATAATAGAAAATAATAATTTGTTTAAAATAAATCAGAAAAGTGTAAAATGTAATTTCTTTCAAAGGGATGTCCTTTAAAAGTTCATGTTTCTCCCCATCTCTGGCTGACATCACCATTGTGATACATGATGGCACTTTGTGTTTTCCTCAGTGAGGGATTCTCTTTTGTCGGTCAGCAGCGTTTTGTACTTGCTGAAGCTTCTCTCTGTTTCGCTGTATGGCTTGCGTGGCCGTGGCAGCCGCTGCTCCCGCTACCCCGTCTAGACCCTCAGGTGCACTACCCGGCTGAGGCTTTACTTTTGCAACTATACCCCTCTCCACCAGCTGCTCTGCCACACAAGTTTTGATCTCTACCTTACGTGCGTTTAAAGGAATGTCAAACAAACTAGCGATCAACAACAGATCCACCTTTGTGCATCTAATTGATCAAGGGTGGGATTTTGTGCAAACACATCCATATTAAATGACATTTCAGACATCTTATACCACCACATAAAGAAAAACTGCCAACCAAAGACAAAAAATAACCAAAAATAACCTTCCCAGCATCGCCGATCACAGAAAAAAGAGCGGACGAGCCCCCGATTTATGTTACGTCCCTGGTCTAGGAGTCGGGGAGCGCAACATAAAGTAGAAACCAAGAACCTAAATAAGTGCAAAAGTGAGCAGTTTATTTATATACAATGAAAATACGGCTGGCCGTAACAATTTTTGAAGCAAAAAACATCTTTGAAGCCAAATTCCGCGCCATTCCGCGATAATTCAGAATTCCGTGTTAATGTTTCAATTCCGTGAAATCCTCTGCGATTCCGCGATCGCGGATTCCATAGGGCCCTAGTTTTCATGTAGGCCTACCCTGTGTGTGTGTGTGAGTGTGAGAGAGACGTTGTGAAATCAGAGTCAGTATTTGACCCTTTAGATCAAACGGCGCATTATGTTGCTGAAGCCCAGCCTACATATCTCATATCATTAGAAATCACATACTGCACAACAGAATAGTTCATAAATGAACAGTTTAATTGTGAAATCACAAGTTGTAAATGCTATGGGAAGGTTATGTTAGGTTGTATAAATGTGGGCTATAGAGGTGGTAAATGGCCCCTTGGTGTATTTCAAAGACAATATTTGAATAGCCTATCTGACATGACTCAAACTTTGGCTCACACACTGTTAAATATGGACGTTCTCTGGGTTGAGTGCTTGATGAAGGCTCCTTGATGAGACGTTGGCTCATCAGGGAGCTGTGGACGTTCATTATGGTCTAATCTAATAAAATAAAACCAGATGCAATGAAGGGGAGCTGCTGTACCCCTACTGCCAACATCACATGGGATGTGTCCATCATTGGGGTCAAGTTTTCTTGTGTTTTCAATGAATGCTACCTAATTAGTGCTTAACTCATCAAAATGACATCATGTTATGAAAAGCAATACCAGAACAGCAAAATATACATGATTTGGCTCTTCAAAACAAAAAAACCCCCCAAAACTTGTAGCTGCAGAACGCTACACTGATGCAATCGGAGCCTCTGGCCCCGCCCACAATTGGCCAGAACAGGACAAGCCATCGACCAAGTCTCTTGCAGTGCGAACGCAGGGTCAGGCACAGAGACACACTGAAACAGTACGCGTGTTGTGTCATTCCTAAAAGCAAAGACTGTTCCAGGCATGTGGTCAGGTTTGTTGAATCTTTTGATGAAAGCGTCCACCACATGGCTTATGTTATGATGGTAAAATGAAAGATAATGGACATCAGAAGTAGTATTATGTGACTGTAGCGTGTTACTTTTTTATACATTGTGTAACTGTACAGCGCGGTGAGTGTGGACAGTACCTTAAGATTGTGTATGCACTGAACATGAAAGTACCAGGCACAGTGAACACAACACAGGCTTTGTTGTCTGTCTGTCATCCACCGAGGACAGAAATCTCGAGAATAGAAAGTGTGTGTGCGTTGCCACCACCTCTGTCTTTCCATTTGAGTGACACCTGCTCCCAGTGTGCGTTTGTGTGTGAGAGGAGGGAGAATGAGATAGAGAGAGCGAGAGACTGAGTATGCGAAAATGTGTATGTATGTGCATTCGTGTGTGTGTGTGTGTGGCTCGGTGGGTAGACGCCTGCTGCCGTTGGCATGTGGGATGATTGGCAGTGCCCGTTTGGGCGTCGTTGATAACACACAGGAGGTCCACTGCCACAGACGAGCTCTGTCAAGCTGACTGCCTGTCACACACACACACACACACACACACACACACACACACACACACACACACACACACACACACACACACACACCTAGTCCCTCTCAATTTCTCAGCCAGTGACTCTTGCTCTTACCCTTTCTCTTTCACACAATCTCTCTGCTCTCTACACACACATCTAATCTCTCACTTTTTCTTGCACATGACTAGTGTCCCTCTTTCGCACACTCTCTCTCACACACACACACACACACACACCCTGCCTGTCAGCCCTGCCCGTCAGCCCTGCCCGTGGCCTGCCATTGAACCTGGCATATTGATAACGGCAACAATAGGCCTCTCCTCTGCAGGGAGAGAGAAACTCATTCATATGGATCTTTTCATGTGTTGGGGAATCTCAGGGCTCAGTCTCTCGTTTGTCACCGTGGACAGCTTGAAAAGACCAGGCTGACATTTGGAGGGGCACATTTCAATGTGGCAATTGTGGATGGCGAGTGAGGGAAGCACTTTTTTTCCCAATACGTAAGCAGCCCCGTTTGCCGTGTGGAACTGTTGTGGAACTGATTATAGGTTTTGTGTGGGAGAAATCTGGTATGCCACTGACCCCGGCACACTCACTTGATGGAGAGGATGTTTGAAGCAGCGACATAAAGTAGAGTAAAGTAAAGATAGTATCCCCTTTGTTTTTGGGATTTGTTAATGGAAATTATGGTGCAGGACTTAATTTGAAATTTTGACCTTTTAATTGTAGTCCAACCCGAGTAATGTTGTTAAACACCACAACACTGCCAAAATGCATCGTCCCTCCAAGTTTTGTCAAAATTGGACCAGTGGTGTGAAACATCATGTTTGAGTTTAAAATTTTGGCTTTTGCTTAATAGCACCCCATTTGACCAATCAGTGTTATTATACACCAGAACACAGTAACAATGAAGCATCATCCCACCAAGTCAGACCGTATGATCATACAAAATTTTGCAAAATAAATCATCTTGGAAGCAAGATAGATAGATAGTTTGCCACACTTGATAATAATGAAGAATCAAATGCCACTGGCCATAAGTATAGGGCCAAAATGGTTTTCTCTATCTTTATATCTTCTCATGCACATTAAAGGGAAAATCCACCCTAAAACACTTATATACTCATGGTCTACTGTTTTGTTGTGTCATGTTTTTTTATTCCTGCGGATAAGTGGCCAAGTGTATACAACGTCATGTAATATTCCAGTGCAGCTGCAATGAAGTTTGATAGAATAAACACGGCTCTACGCCAAGGAGTACATGTGCTGCTAACTTAGGAGCACACAAAGAAATTTAGGAGCACAGTGAGTTTGTTAACAAAAAATGTATTACATATTTATGGTGCGCGTGTGTGTCACACACCAAAATTACACATTGGCCCATGCCTACTAGATGCAAAGGATATGGGTTGACCAGCTGCTTTTGTATATTGGCCGTCTGGCATGGTTAAAGGTCAGCCAGCGGTCCACGGCAGGAGTGGGATCGAACTCCTCGACAGAAGGCCCCTCCAGGCTGATCCTCATCAGGTCTTCGGTGGTGGAGACCCCAAGGCAAATTCTTAATGCGGTTCTGCGCAGAGAAGCCTCGCTCACACTGGGCGGCTGAAATGGGCAGCACCAGCATAAGCTGCACCAACTCCAGTATGTTCTAGGGAAAAGATGATATCTTTCAATTTAATCTAAAGTCTTACCATTAACTTATCAAAACCAACCATAGAAGGATGCCATACATAACCACTCAGTACTGTTGGCCTACCTTGTAATCGTGCCTGTAGGGGTCCTTTGTCAACATGATCTCCCACAGGCCACTGTAGGACTTGTCCTTGAAATTGTGGCTGACCAGGATTTTCAGCCCCTGCCACTCATCCTGGATCGCAGCCATGTTGCACCCCGATCTGCAGGATTGAACAGTGCAAGTGAGTTTGCAAATATGCAAACATAACATTGTCTCATATGGCAATGCAGTGTCAAATAAATTCTTACTTCTCTAGAGGCTCCTTGAAATGCCTCACCAGGTCTGCCACACCATCATCACCAAAAGTGTCAGGGTTTAGCACTCTGAAAGACTCCACTGGGGTTTGGACGCCCTCATCCTTCAGCAAACAACCAAACCTGGCTTTGATATCATCCACGCCGATGTTGACAGGCTCTCTCTCCTTATGTCAGCAATTTGACCGATCATCTCCACACATCTTACATCATTGTCCTATGTGGGATGTCAACCCGTTTTTTTTGTGGAGAGAGATAAGCTGCCCAAATTTGATGAAAGGTTCTTTCGCAATGAAGTATGCAATGTAAGGGTGGGGCGACGCGTCGACGTAATCGACGACGTAAATACGTCGACTTCTAATTTATGCGTTGATGCGTCGCGAGACGTGAGCGAGCTCGCAGTTTGAGCGTTTAGCGGGTTAGGTCTATGCAGTGATGGAGAAGCCAGCATCGAGCTCACAAGATCCGACCAAAAAAGAGCAACCCTCAACACCTAACGTTAAATGACCTTGCCCTCACTCATCTAAGGTGTGGGAATACTTTAAACGCGGTGCTGCCAAACAAAGTAATGTTGTCGTTTGCACTCTGTGCAAAATGGAAATGGCTTTCCACTCCAGCATGACAGTTTTTGATATTGTGGATACTCCATTTGTGGATAATTTGGAGAAGTAGAGATTTGTTACTCGCAATATAAGTTTTTATTTTTTTCATTGTAAATTGCAGTGTTTTTTTGTTTCATTTTGGCATAGCCTATTTTTTTATTTGACTGTAAAACAGTAAAATTGGAATTTTATTTAGTGTAAATCTGAAGAGTTGTATTTTTATATTTTTATTTATTTGTATAGAATTGTATTTTTGCTGTGCATAACATAATTTACATTTTAGAATTATATTGTTTAATAAAATATTTAATTGAGAATTTTTTGATATTTATTTGGGGAACATTTGGGAGGAAATAGTAATTTTATTAATCGAGCAATAGAAAAATAATCGTTAGATTAATCGTCAAATTAATCGTTAGATTAATCGATTAATCGGAAAAAATAATCGCTAGATTAATTGTTTAAAAAATAATCGTTTGGTACAGCCCTAATGCAATGTTTATCTTTATTTTCAATTGCCTCCTCTCCTCCTCAGACAGCAGCACTTGCCTCCTCAAGGCTGCTGACACCGTGGCCGATGGCTTCTCCTCTCTCAGATCTCTGCACTGGATATGCCGCCGTGAGATGTTATGTTTCGCTACGCTATCTCTTTTCAGATGCGGGTTTCCTGACATGAACGACGAGTTGCCCGTCTGTTTCTGCCCTCTACAATATTTGCAGAACATGACATTGTTTTCGAACTCTAGCCATTGGAACATTTTGAGCCAATTCGCATTAAATATGTTCTCCCTCCGCTGGCTCCAGTGGACGTTGAAGTGACAGCGGGGGTCACGGTAGCTTTGCTAACGTTGTTTTCAGCCACCTTATCGTTACCGTTACCCTATAGCTGCCATGTTAACGTTAGCCGCCTCAGTTAAACCTCGCAAATCCCCCTCGCCGGATTCCTCTTTCTCCTCGTGTCTTTTTCGCTCAAAATAAAAATGAATGGGCTTCATTTTTAGCAATGTCTGCACGTATTAACGTTAACTTATAGCATTGTACCAATACTTTTTTTCAGTGTTGTTTACCTTTCTCTCACTTGACACCGGCTGCGTCATCACAGAAAACTCTACTGTGATTGGCGCATTGCGGCTTGTGGAATGTGGGACTGAGGTGGTGGGAGTTTTTGAACGATTAGCAGCAGAGGGGAAAAAAGATTACGGTAGGTTGTAATCTTTACTCGCACACTGTGCTCATAAATTATTTTTCCGGTTTGCACATATCTATTTTTAGGGGCAAATGCGAGTGAAATACTGTAAAGCCCTGATAAAAAATGTACTGATCCCACGGTGAATGTCAGGTTTTGGTGTAGTTAACTGCTGGAGTGTTTGAACATCACAGATTGATGATATCGAACAGTGGAAGCTTGTGCGTTAAGCCTTTCATATATAATGGACTTGCAATTGTTGCCATCTAAGAGTACGTCCATACTAAGCTGTTTAAATTTGAAAACAGCATTTTCAGGTCTAGCGTTTTTGATAAGCTTGCTGTCCACACTAGACTAGACGACGATGAGACGGCCTGGCAGTGTTGTGCCAGGACAATAACCTTTCTCTCAACCTCAGCAAGACCAAGGAGCTGATCGTGGACTACAGGAAACAGGAGTGCATGCACGCCCCCATTCACATCAACGGAGCTGAGGTGGAGCACGTCGAGAGCTTCAAGTTCCCTGGTGTCCACCTCAGCAAAAACCTCACATGGAGCACACAGACAAATACCGTTGTGAAGAGAGCACGGCAGGAGACTGAAGCGATTTGGTATGGGCCCCAAGAGCCTCTGCAAGTTCTACAGGTGCACCATTGAGAGCATCTTGACTGGGTGCATCACCGCCTGGTATGGCAACAGCACAGCCCTCAACCGCAAAGCGCTACAGAGGGTGGTGCGGTACATCACTGGGGCCGAGCTACCTGCCATACAGGACCTCTATACCAGGCGGTGGTGAAGGCCCTGAAAATCACCAAGGACCTCAGTCACCCAGCTCACAGACCACTCTGTTACTGTCTGGCAAACGGTACCGGAGCATCGGCTCTCGGACCAACAGGCTCCGAGACAGCTTCTACCCCCAAGCCATAAGACTTCTGAACAGCTGACCGATGGCATCCTGGTCGATCCACTCCATCCCTAACCTGCACTGACTGTATGCACCTTACAGACTCTACCACCCACCCTGCCATTCATTCTGGACTTATACTTATATGTCAGCCTGTACTCATACACTTTATCCTGTACTTGTAGATTTATATAGATGCGTTTTCAAATTCCCCTGGCTTATTTTGGACGTAGCCTAAATCTTCTCATGCCGCTAGCATATTCTGCACCTTGTCACCGTACTCTTACCAGACTTACCTTGTGCCTACCCAGTATGGTGTACTGTTGGCGCCGTCCTAGTGGCAGCCTGTTGCAGCAGCTCCCTAACCCAATAAAATATCTATCTATCTCTAGACCCCCAGGGCTGTAGGGCAGTACGACTGTTAACTAGGCCATATCACACTACAGCTGAAGATTACTCTTCACAACAGCAAATGACACTGGGTGCACAACTACATAAAAGGTGTCATCATGCATCTCGGAAAATCATTGATTTATTTTTTCATGTTCAGACGTGCTGGCAGATTCAAGCAGTAGCGAATAAAGAGAGGAGCCAGGTGGAACACGGGCAGTGTTTCTGACAGTAGTGAAGATTTACACTTAGATATTGTTATGACATATGACATTCAGTCAGATAATATTTAGGCATCACGTTGTCATTCCTTGGGGTACATGGGATCTTAGTACTAGGCGATCCTGAACCTATAATTTGTGTCTGGTAGGCAGGAAGTTTTAGGTAATAAAGGTTGTTTTAGTCTGCGGAAGGAATTCCAGTGGTTGATTTAATCCAGTAGGCTAAATAGTGATTGTTTTTCCTTTTTGAAGCAGGCAGAGTGTGACAGTGGGGCTAGTGGTGGTGGTGAGGAGGAGGACTGGAGGAGGGCATCAACAAAGATTGTAGTGCTTCAGACATTTCCAGATACGCCAGAATAAAAAGTGGCTGATATCCTCAGAGAAATGCTGTTAGTTGGATTCCTGAGGAGGCTTGTTGGACCTTTTTGCGTCTGAATACTATATTATTATTATCATTGCTATGTGAAAACCAAGGATAACGTCGGCATGTCATAAGCAAGCTAATGCCAGACATTCCTCTCCCATGTACCGCTGCATTGAGTTGCTGCATGGTGAAGGTGAAGGTCTAGAAATCTACTATCTATCTACACAGGTTGAAATTCTGCTGGCCTGTGAGATTCTTGTTTTGTTGATTTTAGTCTCCATCTTTGGTGCTCAGCACTCATCGCTGTGGTGTTTCTTCACTGCACTTCCCAGAGATCATCTGTCAATCAAACAGTGTGTCCAGTACTGTGACGTCTTTTTCCTTTTTTTTTTTCCTTCAAATTCTCCACCACGTGGTCTCGTCTTGTGTACGATGCATCTACATATGGCATACGCAGATGCATCGTTTCCTGCATTATATTTGGCAGGAACGGCGAACCCTGCGGGCAGCAAGGGAAACTTGCATATTGCAAGCTTGCATAGAGAAGTGCTTACTGCACGCCAATACATTGAATGACTATTGCTAAATATATGCCAACGATATAAAGTATCAAAAGGGGTATTTATTAATATGAAAATCTTAAGGATTAATACTTTAAAGGACAATGCTGATTCAGCTAGTCTAAGCTCCTGAGGCAGGGCATTTTAAAACCTAAAGCCTTAACATTAACCACACTTTAATATGCTAAATCAAAACCAGGGGCTGAGATCGTAAAAAAAGCTGCATTTGGTCTGGTCTGCATCCAGTGAAATGTCCAAAACGTCAACTTTTCAGGAACTAAGAAAAGCCACAACGTTTATCCAATGGGTTTTGAAAGGGTTTCATCAGACTAAGGGTAGGAGGTGATTTTTTTTTTTTTTATTGTAGCAAAGCGTGTGTGTGGTCGCTTCAGTCCGGGTGCCCAGCCCACTGGTCCATAATACAGAGATGGATACATAATAGGCTATCCTTAGAGACAGATATTGCTGACGTGAAAATTAACCACCGTGCTGTCTGTGTGTGTGTGTGGGAGAGAGAGAGAGAGCTCTCTGTGTGTGTGTCAATTCTCCTATGAATAATGAGGCTTTTTACCTAATCTGGCACATAAACGCCTCACCTGGCAACACGCGCACACACACTTATTGGCACAATACAGCCCTTTAGGGATCAATTACCGCTCACTCACGTCTTTATCATCTCAATGCTTTGACTATGAATACCTCGCCACACCAAGCTAGACACACACCCACACACCAAGGCTAAGCTCGTTTTGATAGCTGAGATGTATAAGCTTCTTTTCAGAACACCCTGTCACAGAACGCTATCTCCTGCAACAGCTAGCCAAGCAGCACAATAGCCTTCATTGTCATGATTGACAGACAGAATCCCATCTGTGTGTTTCTGTACACACACACACACACACACACACACACACACACACACACACACACACACACACACACACACACACACACACACACACACACACACACACACACACACACACACACACACACACACACACACACACACACACACACACACACACACACACACACACACAGCTTACCTGTTGAATTTTCAAGACCTCTGACTGTACCTCAGGCTTGGTCTCTTTAGGAACAATCTCAGAGAGAGCGATAATATCTCCCTCCCTCTCTCTCTCTCTTTCCCCCCAGATGCTCCACCATTTGTTCATATTTTGCCTGATGAAAAGTTTCATCCAGTAAAAACAGGAAACTTCATCGGCATCCGACACAGTCAAAACAGAACGGAGACAGGTGCGAGGGCGTACATAGTGTACATTTCATCAGCATCTAGAAAATGTTTTAATTAATGTAACTAAGGTTAATACATAAACATCAAAGGCATTTTTTTTTACCCTACATGATCCACATTGATGGTGAGAAAGCATCCAATCTGCATCTCAAAGACATGAACATTTTATTTCCCAGCTCCTGAGCATTTTACTCCAGCTCCCTAATTGAGTAGTCACATTGATATTTGTGAGAATTGCTCTCTGGCAATTCCTAACCTAGCATAACTAAAGCCAGAATAACACACGTAATGTGATTGTGTTACCCCTATGCTATCAAATGCGGATATTATCTTTTAATTGTCGGGTTAAGACGGAAAAAAAAGTTGGAGATGGATTAATATCAGATTTCCTTTTCCGACCCAAATTCAGCTAGTCTCCTCCAAAGCACGGTTTCCTCGGTCCTAACACTACTACTGGAATGACTTTTTATCCAGAATACTAATTTTAGGATTATTTTTCTGTCCAGAATACTAATTCTGTGTACTATCAGCTTGCAAGGCAAACTATCTATCTCATGTCACCATGTTGATTTATAGAAAATACATGCATAAGTGCACTGCAACTTCAAAGGACATTCACAACTTTTGTTCACCTCTCGTGCTTTTTGTGATGAAAAAGCGAAATGTGAAAATGATCACATCGTCCAGATAGCTCGGCTTTTTTTTCTTTAAAAAAAAAAAAATCAATTTATTTCATTGTTATTGCATTTCTGATTTGCTCATCTTTCCATGTCTCGTCACTTACAGAGCTGATGAAGTGAGAGAGGACATGCAATGTTTGCTTTTAGTGAGTTTTGAACCAGTGACATCAGGGCAATGGGTCCTGGGCCACAGATCCACGAGTACACTGAGGGCTTTCAGTGTGTTTAAGCAACCACGACCTGGCGTCAGGTCCATGTACGTATCAATTTTTCATTTGGAGGTTATGAGATATGATGCTGTAGGACATGGGCTGGTTTAGAATGGTACAACAATATGCTGCTTTGATGTAGGGAGCAGTTGGACTCAATCACTTTCTATTCACTCCATTCCAGATGACTAGATCAATACTACAACTCACATAATAATGGTGGCTCCTCGTTTGTTTAAGAGAATGGATGTAAGAAGCTTGTAGCTTTTAATAGCAGTCCACTTCCTGCATTGGCTTACAGGCAGATAATGTTGCTGTTGAAGAGAAGGAAGCCCTCCAAGCCAACAAACGTAGTGGGTTTATAGCTTAAATAATGTTGAGAGCACCGCATCTCAGAACTTCAGATATTAGTACTCAAAAGAGGTATTACCACAGTAGACAATGGTCCAAACTGTACCCAGTAAAGGTACCAATCCAGTCACAAATAAATACTTCCTATGTCCAAGCCACGCACACATTTCTAATATTAAATTTGATTGCCAGATCTTTTTAAGTAAACGAGACCCTTTAATCTATACCGTCACGATATTAGACTGTGATTCACAGACGTGGTGAATCGCATCCAGGGGGAAATATCCATTGAGATCTTGTTTAAGTTCATGGCCAAGTTTAATCCATGCAGGTTATTAATAACACATCATTAATTCCATGTGAGATCCAACTCCACCACGCTGGTTTTACCTCCACCGGAGCAAGACTACACCCTAGAGGTTAAGGCTAGGACGATGCAGTCAGAAGGTCACCTCGTTTCAGTGTCCAGGGCAACGGAACGCAGTGTTTTCTCTAAAGCCTGGGCAAGAAAAACTCACTTTATTCTTTTTAAACTTCCCTTTGAACAATGGCCTGACCTGCAGAATCACATACATAGTCATCCATAACAGACACAAAGAGCTAAGTCAGAGTGTGAATTGTGCTGGAATAGAAGCCTCTTATCTGCCTGTCAAAGTCTACCAGAGGTGGAAAATGGTGCTATGCTGCCATCTTGTGGTGAAGTCAGACTAATGCACCTTAAAGAACACAGAGCTTCTTGGGGTGACTTAAATGTACTAAATTTCTCTCTTAACCTAATTTGTATCTTTCAGAGACCAAGTCGGGATAACCCTCTGCAGTGCCACTGAAGGGACAGGATGTGTTCACATCTATAAATGGTAAGCATGTGTATTCACAAATGTACACGAGCAAGCTCATGTGGACTTTTTTTTTCTCCACTGGTCAGGGGTGAACTACCATTCATCAATGCCTTAAGAAGACTGGATCACATGTGTGTTGTCATGCAAAAGTGACCTAAGTCTGATAGAAGTAAAATGATTTAGAGTAAATAAGATACACTGGTTAATATCCAAGACTTTAATTATAGATCTTGCTACACTTCTTACAAAATGTCTACCCAGAATACATTCTACACATTGCTGGAAAGGAAATGTACATGTATAAGACAAGTCTGTGTTGTGATGGTGCTGAATGTCATATGTTACAGTACACAGGAAGAACCCACCCTAGAACACATTCACACCTATTACTACGATCTTGGACAGTCCAGTAACGTCTTGAAACGTAAACTGTGATATTGTCAAAAGATGCCTCGTGAAGCTGAACTTAGAAATCAGTGGTTGACTTAAGCTTTTACGATAGCTTCATTATTTTGTGTCTAAACTACCCTAACAAGATCCAGGAATTAAAATGTAATTTCTGTTGTAGGGTGAGTTTCTCCTTTTAAATACTAAAATGTGGATAAAGGGTGCTCTTACAAAAAAAAAACCCAGGAATAAATTAAAACCTTTCCGAGAGCTAAAAAAAATAAAATAAAAATTTGCACTTACTTTGTTACTGAAGTACTTCCTTAAACAAGTTAGGGTTATACTAATCAACTCAGACACAGCGCTTTAAAAATATTTTGAATACACAGACCTCTCAGCTGAGTCAGTCGCTACCGCTACATTTTCTGATGCAGATACAACAGGTATACTTCATATCATGGACAGATTGGATTTACGCAAGAAGAGAAAATACGATTTTTATTTCCCTTCAAGTGATCCGAATCTCTCTCACGGCTGGTTTAACACAGAGTCGGAAATCAGATTCTCTGCTCTTGCGTAAATCCAGCTGAAATCACACATAATGTTCTTGCCAGGCAAATCAGTTTGACATTAGCCATGTAGTGAATACAGCAAAAAAATTAAGATTTTACTTGCAAACAAAGCTTTACTGAATGGTGGTTAAGTATTCCAGGAAAAAAATAAAAATAAAAGATCATATAAAATTGCATTCAAGACATCACCAGCCAGCTTAGGCGGTTTGATCAGCAATAGGCTTCCCACCGTTCGCTCGTAATTAGAAAATACCTCAACAATACTGCCGTCTTAGTTTTCAAAAATATATATAGATCTACTTCATATCTACAGCCGACTGATGCCATTATACTGAGAATACATCATAACAGTTACCTAAAAACACACTGACATCATAGTATCTCAACCATTACACTGAGTAGTAGTATAAATTACGACAGGTGAAACTGACACCGTGAAGGAGACATTGGAAAAGTGTCAGTTTCCTTTCTTCGAGACAGATAACATGAGCAACAACACAAAGGGAAAGCGTGATGTAGTTTTCACACACATATGCTACTTGCGTGTTTAAACAGATTGAGTAATGGGGGGTTGATACAATTTATATTACCTTACAGTGGCATCTCCAGCATTCTCAGATGAGACAAAACATTCATCTTAATAAGGCAGGGGCATAACTACAGTACATCTGTATACCAGGGTCAAATTGCTATGCATGCAGCCAGTCATTTTACCCAAAAACTGAATGGGCAACTGACAGAGTAACAGGTTGCTTTCACTTGCAGCATTTTGCCGTCCCAGTTTAGTTGGGATGAATATGACAAAACTGCCACAAATGGAAGCAGTGGCTTCAAGTGAGGGCAAAGGATAGGATCACATTTTAGATACAGTATGACTGGTTGGTTCCTGTGGCGCAAAACCATGATAGTGTAGAAAACAGTGAAACAAAGACAGTCTAAAGACAGACAAACACAAAAGTATTTGTTCAATCCTTCATGGCGCCGGTACCGAAATGTAAGAAGTCAAAAAGTAGTTGGGCAATTAAAAACATTAAAAAGTAAGAACAAAGGAGTAAAAACGTCAGTAAAAAGTGAAGTAGGTTGTCTCTATCATCATCCTATTGGAAGAGTCCAGTTCAAGGTCCAGTGTTGCAATGTTAATCCAGTGATTAAGATCCAGTGATTGCAAAAAATAAGCTTTTTCATGTCCAGTGGCTGCAATCAGGCCTAGTTTCAGAGGGGGTTGTTGTGCATGTATGAATCATAACTTGTGTATAAAAATGGTAGTGTACTACAAGAAATGTACAAGATCATATCTACAAGAGTTTCATTATCTCAAAAATCTACATCGAATGTGGTCATCTCTTGTCACATTTCACACTTGAAGTCTCTTTCTTTTTGTAGCCTTTTCTTCTCAGTCCTTCGTCCAGTGTTATTCAACTATTCAGCAACTCTACAAGCACTGTGATCTGTGACTGTACAGGAAAAGCTCAGTAGCAGAGATCCAGTGGTGCGCATTATCAGTGATGCAACAGCATGACCCAAATGAAACAAAACAGACAAACAGGAACTTTTCTCTGCTGCTGGTAAAGACTCCCCAGCAGTCAGCTACAAGGAGATGGTGCTGGCAATAGTGACTGTTTGGGTTGGGGAAATTATAGGGTAGGTCAGGGTGGTCCAAGTTAACACCCTGGGTAGTGGTGGTGGACTTCAAACGGAAAGGTCTAAGAAACAAGTTGGAAAGTTCAATCACTTCATGAACATCCTTGACCTTGATACGATGTCAAGTGACACATACTGGAGCCGATACATTAACAAAAAACATGATTTGGCTAATGGAAGGTTAGTTTCAATTGTCTCACAAAAAGAGCTTTAAATCATGTTATGCTTAATTGCTTAAGGAGAAAATGTACTCATATCACCAGAGTGTCACCATGTATACCTGTGCCACTTGATATCGCCTTAGCCTCAATTACTCTTAAATCTTTGAGAGTTTTGTTCAGTTATAGAAATCTGGACTGAACAATTTCAAATAATAGGAATAACAACTGGCGTTCTTTTAGGTAACATTTGGGGGTCTGTGTGAATGGGTAGTCAGTGTTGGCAAAAACAAATTTGTGGTCAGGAGTGGTTGTAAGTTGCCTCTTCCCTGGTTCCACATTTCTTCTTAGCACTCAGTGTTCAGCTCACCCTGGCCCAGTTTGTTTGGGTAGAGGTGGAGAAGGTGGGTGATGGGAGGGGGAGGTGGAGCTATGGAGGGGTCAGGGAGACGGGCGTGGCAATGGCTGCTCCTCAGAGCTCAGTGGTCAGGAGACCCATGGGTTTGGCTCCATCCTCCGAGGCTGGCTGCTGGCCCACAATGCTGAGGGAAACACAACATATGCCAACACATCCACAGGAATTATGAATGTCATCTACCTTGCCGGTGAACATGAATGGATATATTATTGGTGTCTTGCAAAAACTTTATATCTCTAAAAATTGGAATTGAGGGCTGAATTCCAGTAGTTGTTTCCCCCTTTTGAAGTGCATGCATTTGTAACATTTGTATTTGATTACATGGCACAATTTTTTTTGAAGGAAAATTCCACCCTCAGACACTCTTACACTGTTATATATCATCAGTCTGATGTTCAATGCATTCCAGGAGTTTTGTAATTTACCTTTTTATTGTATCCACTTTCCCTCAACCTGCCTTGTCTACTTCAGTTAGTGATTTCCTACATTTCCCAGAATACCTTTTGACAACCCCCAGAGAACGGGAGTGAACTTGCTGCCGCTGCAATCACGTCATGTTGGACAAAGTGGAAAGATGGGAAGATTTCCCATTGCGCCGACCTGCACTCCGCCATTGGGAAGCCTGTGGCTATCACTGGCTAGCTCAATAACAACTCTTTAACAAGTTGCTTTGTCAACCAAACAAACTGCAGCAGGTATTTCTAGTTAATCGTCGATTGTGCAGAAGTGTACTAGTGTGAATATAACTAGTAATTATTGGATTTGGATTCTGGTCTGCGGCAGCCATGTTTGAGACACGTCCATAATTTCCATTATATCAGAGCCTTCCAAAAGTTCTGATATTTCCTATTCAGAATTACCACTATGAGTTAATGGTTTTTCTTTGTCAGAGGCTTGTATTTATGTTAACTCCCAATATGAATGCAGCATCAGCTGTGTGTAGTTGTTGCCAGTGGAGAAAAAGGGACAGGCCTGGACAGATTGGTGGGGTTATTTTTTCTTGTTTTTCTTGATGTGGAGAGCTGCATTTTCCTATAGTGCCACTCAAGCACGGGAGCTTTCAGGTGCATGGTCGTTCGCTTACGTGAAAAGGGATTTTACGATTTTACCTGGTGGCGATGTTATGGGTGTGAGAGAGGTGGGGATGGGCTGGGGTCAGAGGTGCCGCCCCATCTGCAGGGAGAAGAGGGGTGACCTTGGCGGAGGCGTCAAGGTCGAGCAGGCCGTTAGTAAAGACACCAGGAGGCTGCATTAAAACGGGGTGGGGGACAAGGAAGGAGGTCAGCTTCTACGTCAGCCAAGGTACACAGCAACTATGCAAGCATCCTCATCTTTCAGTGCCAATGGGAAAAGAGCCTGGTAGCACTATTGACTACATTTTCAGGAACGTAGGATACAAATGAAAATATTTAATTGCACATCAAAATCACCCTTGAAAATTTCACTAAGCATTTGCAGAGACAGAGGTAAAAATGCCGACAGCCACAGACAGAGAGTTGTGTTAAAAAAAAAGGACAAGGAAAACAGGTAAAAAGAGACAAATATTGGTTACTCACAGCAGTAGTAGGAATGATCCAGCGAGGTGTGATGACAGGTTTGGGCTGCTGCACTGGTGGTAACTGGAACACAACCAGAAAACAACTGTTACAACCATTAAGACTAAACCAAGTCAAGCTTTTTCTTTAATGTGATTCCCAATACTGTGATAACAACCATCTGTGCTATATTTAATACCAGTTACACATCCAGCAAATATTTTTCTTTTTCAACCTCCTGTTCATATGGGAAGCAAGCTCTTGAAATGTGTGAATGTGTTTATACATAAGAAACATTTTCTCAAATCAGCAGATGTCAAATATATTACTGAATGTGCTTTTACTGGTTTCCTTTACAAGTTATTGAAGATGGAAAAATGAATATCCACCGAATATAACTTCACTGTTTTTTTACATGCAGCTGGAGAGAGGAATAGCGGTAGCCTAGAGGTTGTTGCCAGTGGAGAAAAGGTGAGGGTTGTGCCTCTTATGTAAAATGCAACATGTCTTGTCATGGACTGCATTGTGCAATATTGAGGCTACTGTCGGTGGAGAAATTTGTTTCTTCTACGATGGATTTCTCCTTGTATGAATGTTGATGCAAAATGGTGAATCTAGAAAGAAGCCCTTTGCTTTTTGAGCCGGAGGGGCTGACTCCAAAACTTGACTTTTACCGTTTGTTTTAGATAGCTGAATGTTAGTTTTTGTTTTTTAATTCTGCTATTGAACTCATCTATCTTTGGCCAGTAATAAGAAAAATATACAACTACACAACAAAATGCTCCCAGGATTGCAAGGTACATCACCAATAGCTGTGTTTTTACATACAGACATGTTTCTCAGTTACGCAAAGCAAACAAATTCCAAATTAAATTCCAAACAAAAACACATACAGTACAGTGGCTCTTTTTAGTTGTCAAGCAATGTGCCATAAGTTAGTCCAAGATTTTTATATAGGCTTAAAAATAGACCCAATAATACCCACAAGACATTTGCCTTCAAAACAGGCCAAAATAAAAATACTCTGTAAGGGTAGCTTACGTCAACCTGCACATGGGGGCATAACATTTTGAATGACATCTCTCAGGAAGCTTGATGTGCTGAGCTTGGGGCCTGTTTCCAAACTAGTTCATTGTTTTCACAGCTTAGAATGCTTGCCATTTCCCATTGGTCAACTCGAACAACTAGGGCCCATATTTCCTGTTTAAACAGGATCCATGGCTGATACATACTGTAGACTTGCAATGGTTGAGTGGATAATATTTAGTCTTACCACAGGAGTTGGGTCTGTGAAGTCAATTAGGTTGTCCGACAGCAGGGCACTCATCTGCAGGTCCACCTCCTCTGCTTTAATCTGCAGAGTGACACATACAGACAAGATACAGCATAGACAACTAAAGTTACAAAAGAAATCAGCAGAATTTAAAAGTAGCATTAGGATTCGGATGTTACTTTTGCAAACAAATAAAGCTCTACCATTATGACCAATTTAACAGCAGTACAGTGGTTAATAATGAGTAATCTTGACCGTGGTGTTACCATTGGTGCCATTCCTTCGCTGGCAGACTCAGAGGGCATCATGGGAACAGAGGGGATCAGATCTTCAGCCAGCACCTCAACACTGAGAAGAGGAACCAGGGAGAAAATGAGGAAAAAACAGAAAATAAAAACAGAAATATTAATAGAAATGTTACAAATTCCTGACAGTCTCATTACGGAAAAAGTTACCCTGTGATAAAAGATGAAAAAAAAAACATGCATTTTACTTGGTATGTTCCTCATATATTTGACAGTTTTGAATTGTCAGTGATACAACAACAACAACAAGTAATTTAAAAATGATTCCTGGTGGGATTCTAGCTCTGCTACCATTTCAATCACAAGTCGGCAGTCTCCATGTAGGAGAAAAACAGCATCCGTGAGCTTAGGGCCATACAGCCCTACTCAAGGCTCTGTGTGTTTGTCTGTATTTGTGTGCCATTCTAATGTATACACTTATGAAGTAGGGGCACCAGCAGTATCCAGGCAGAACTCAAGTCATGTGACTCAGCAGGCACAGACAGCTGCATTACTCTAAGTTGCCAACAGATGTCAGCAAAGGGCTATGATAAAGAACATCCATGTGATACATAGTTGGTTGTATTGTATCTATATTGTATGGGCTTGTGAAGTTGTCTGTATGGTATTTAAACAGTCCTCTTAGACGGGCCTTGTGCCAGAGGTTAGTGTTCATAGGCCACTAAAGGACAACCCAGGTGGGCCATCTAATCTGGGCGTGCCCCAGATTTTGCCCTCTCCCCTGCTTCCCTCTTACCCTCTCTTTACATCCTTCCTTCAAACCCTCTTACCTACCATCCCTTTGCTCCTTCCTCCCTCATTGCAATAGTCAAAAGCATTCTTTGTTTCTGCTCTTGGTGCTGTAACAGCTGAAGTAGGTTAGATGAATCTGACCATTATGTAATGTGTGTTCAAACAGCAACACCACTGAAAGTAACAGAAAATATGGGTCTACTAATTTACAACAGCAAAGCAGGAGGATTAGGAACCTGCAGGCACCATCACAGATCCCCTCCTCCGCTAATCTGCTCTCGCTTCCTTCTCTCTCTTATATACCCAATAAATACATACAGTGAGTAGAATACAGTATGCACTATACTTTACCAACCCTTAACAACACGGTGCAAATTAAACACAGAAGAAACACCTTCATGCACCACCATGATGCACATGCATATATGCACTCAACACACACACACACACACACACACACTGACCTGGTCCCTGCTGATGAAACCAGCACGTCCCAGGAATCTTGTCTGTCAGGACGACCGCTAACAGACAGAGATGAGTTACTGCCCATACGCCCACAACGCACCTTCAGCCTGGATACACACACAGACACACACAAAAGCATTGCCTAACTGCAGTTGAAGCAACACGTGTAGGCCAAAAAAGTACCGAATATTTTCTTTGTCTGTATCGCTTTTTACCTGAAAATCAGTATTGTGTAAATAAAAGCTACATTAAATGTGCTACATTAAGTAATTTGTGTGTGTGAATGCGTGTAACATGCGTGTAAGATTTTGTGCTAATAAAAGCCACAGGGAAAACAAATACTAATCAGCAGATTCGGTTTGTGCCTACGCAATGTGTATCTCTTTTCTATAACAATCTGACTCACTGGACAGAACCAAATCTATCCTCTTAACTCAAGTCTGCCATCAACTGAATAGGAGCGGAATGAAAAGGATAGGAAAGAAATAAAACTATAGTAAAAAATAAAGAAAATGAATTTAAAGCAATTGACTTTTTAAGTAATCATACTGTAATCATCATCATGACACGGGTTACGCTAATAAACCTCATGAACATTCAAGCTGCTGATGAGCTCTAGCAGCAGGGTAAGCTGTGATTGGCTACAACAGTGAGTTGACAGTTGGGGTGACTCAGGAAGGGGCACAGTCACATATCAAGACAGCAAAACATGGAGGAGCAAGGGCTTTTCTTCATGGGTCAAACTGTGTGCTTTCTACATTTTGTTTTTAAAAGTTGTTTCATTGTTCAATCTCAAAGAGGAACAAAATGCAGCATAGTGCTAGTAATGCACCTAGAAATATGTGACATGTTTGACTTTTTGTTTGTTTGTTTTTTTAAAATTTCCATTTAACATGGATGCAACTCCATGAGCAACTGGTGAGTCAGCTAGTGTTCAAATTTTGGCATCAAATGTAAGTAACACCTCACTGTAATTACAGTTCTGTAGTTAGGAGAGTAACAAATACTGAAAATTTACTGTGTGTTCACACCTGGCAGCAGCCTCCTGCAGGTTACAGTTTTTATCTCCCACCACGATGATATGTTCCTCCAACGACCCCTAGACAGAGAGAGAGACAGGTCAGGTCAATCGAAAGGGGGGGGGGCAAGGAGAGAATGACAGGCATACAGAGACACAGTGAGACAAAGACAGCCAGGAAAAGAGAGAAAGATAAAGAGGGAATGATCAAATGAAAGAGATCAATACAGATATGCATCTCTGTTCCACTACATAAAACCACATAACCACAACACCAACATAGAGGTTTTACATGTTCCTGAAATAGCTGAAATATACATGTTAAGAGCTAGAACTACTATTTCACAACTATGATTACATCTTAAAATGGTGCTGAAATTGACAGCTAGAAATCTCAGGTTATCATTAACCCACTGGTATTGATCAACATCAACATTTTCACATCAAAAACAGCCTAAGAATACACATGTGACCAATAAAGAGCAGATACAACATGCAAGAAATCCATAGATCAACTTTCCCTTTGTTCTCCCCAGTATTTAAAGTCCATTCAATCACAACATTAGCTGCCATCTATCTGGAAGGAGTTGTACCATTGAAATCAGCAAGGCCCATATTAGAACGTGCGATGAGCGAATGTTATATGGCAACAACTACAACTGCTACGAGTGAGCAACGTTTGCATGGCAACAAGATTTAGTTTCAGAAAATAAGACCTCTGCTTCACTGGGGCCGTAAAACAGTTCCAGACATTTCAGTGGCTCAAAGGCTTCCAAACCACAGTATGGCAACTCATTCACTTGGCTTAACTCATAAGTCAAATTCTATTTGACTTTTTATTGCTCTAAGGGATGTTATTTTTTCCACTGGTCAAATGAAAGGAAAAATACAGAACCTCTGCAGCACTGAATCACAATACTTTTTGTATCACGAGAATATAATATTGATCGTCTCTCCCCTTCTCTGCTACTATGTTTCCATGTATGTGCAGCCGGTTACTCACCTTGAAGGCGGCAGCCTCGGCCTGGGCTTTGAGGATGTTACTCTTCAGATCCTCCGGGGGCCGCAGTGGAGTGACAACCGGACTGTTGCTCACACTGCTCAGACCACACTTGTCCGTCAGCTTCACCACGTCCTCCTAACAGAACGCACACATTCACACCACAAAGAATAACATGGGTACATCAATAGTGGCTTCCTAAATACTACAGAAATACACCTACCTCCACCTAACCAGTTAAAAACCAAGTCATGGGCACTCATGGGTGCTTCTCAGTGAGCGGGGGCCACATGCCACCCCCTGTTGTCATTTATTATTCCTGTCACTCTGTACTGGCTTGGCACAAAACTATGGGTCAAGACACAAAATGGTTTACAAGACCACATCTAGTCGGCAACAATAGGTTTTCATTAGTTTGGGCGCCAGGGTTTGACACCGAATTTGTCATTTATGTCCTGGGGAAAGAAAAAAAAGGCCCAGATCTGAAGATTAATGAGTATTCTAATAAATAAAAAAACAATAAAGAAGGAACACGATGCAAACAAAACCAACACCGACCTGGTTGTTCATGGCCATGTTGACATTGATGTTGTTTCTCGGAGGAGCAGAGGGACGACTGTTCTCCAACTCCAATTGCTTCAGACGAGCTGCCACTTCTGACGACACACACACAGAATGAATGTGCACAACTACACAAAATACACATTTCTGTGTTACATTACATTCATTTAGATTTTATCCAAAGCGACTTACAAAAAGGTAACTGACACTATGTGGGGATCGAACACACGACCCAGCAACAGTGAATGAGCTATGAGTGAGTGTGAAATAGCTTCTAAAAGCAAATTTCTAGTGATTTGTTTAGACAACATCCAACAACATGCAACATCCAAAATTTCCAAAGCTATTTTATTCATTTCATTTGTGGCGTTTCTCTGTAGCCTCACCGCTGAGAGAGAGCCCGTCCTCCGCAGCGATGCTGGATGCGGAGTGGGCGCCGCTTGGCCCCGCCTCCTCTGTCGCCGTCACCATGGGAATGACAGGAGTCCTGATGACATCGTCAATGCAGGTCTCCAGCAGGTCAGCTACCATGGGTTTACTAGAGAGAGAGAGTGAGAGGGAAAGAAGGTAGGAAAGCAAGGGATGAAGATGGAGAGAAAGATTAGATGACAATGACAGACTCTCAGTATTTAGCCAACGTGCACCAGAGTGACTTGTGAAGCTATACAACTCACCTGTGGCCTGCATAGGATGTGAACGGACTCTCAAACTTTGAAGAGGGAGTTGGGGGTGACATTGTGAAATATTACACTAGCCTCTTCAGTAGAACAAACAATAAAACAAAAAAGAAAACATCTGTCTAGGCCAATACTTTTGACTTTCGGTTTGGAGAAACTTATTTCTAACTGAAAGATTAGAATTGTTTGTGGTATATGAACGCTAACACCTACATGTGAAGTAATAGTCTAGTGAAAAATTCCAGTGATTCCACCGCCGACTTCAGCTAGTACTACTGTATATGAAGATGCTCCAGTGCAAAGCTTGGGCAAGTACAGCCATGTTTAGCATATTGAAAATATGGAGGGTTGTGAGCAGGAATACAAAAAAGTTGGATAACTGTTATCTCCCATTAGAAATGAATGAGAGTTGTATGTCTAGAACACCTAAAAGAACCCCCCCCCCCCAAAAAAACCCCAAAACAACCAAAAACCTCACACCATTGAGTATCTTCCCAGAAGTAAATTAGCCTGTTTTAACCAGAGGGAGCAATGAGTGTGGGAATGATAAATTGCACACATCTCGGTATCAAAGGTATCCTGAAGCAAGATATCCGATACATGGGTTTTGAAGGAAGCTCTACTATTATCCTTGTGAGGTATGAGTACCTCTGTAGCCTGACGACACAGTGGAAGATGAGAAGTATATTACTATATACTGCCTGGAGAGACTAGGAGCTCAAGCACAGCACGCACACATAAGTAGAGGTGTATACACATACAGACAAAAAAGTATGGGAGAGAAATGTAGTGCTTGAGGACACCCAGATCAAACACATAAAAGCACGCGCCTCAAGTAAACCATGAAAAGTTGAGGTCTCATCTCAGCCAGTAACCGTGTGAATAGAGAACAATGGATGGATGGACAGGCAGGATAAATCCAACCCACATACCAAGAGTGTTATGTCACTTGCCACCCAAACACTGAACACTCACACACTTTGGAACCACACATGTAGGCTGTTGTATCTCCCAAATGTCAACTTTTCAGAAACCGAGAAAAGAAAAGCAGTTAAGAAAAACAGCCTTGTTTTCAACTTGACCAGCATGTAATTTTGAGTTTAGTTAGTTGAGTTAACCCAGACCATGTAACACTTCAACTGAAGTGAAAGCGGTGGTGAAAGGGCCACGGTGTGACACAGCACTAGCAAAGAAATAATAAGAAAACACGTTTTCCTCAACCAACAAGGAAAAAAACAAACTACTAGTAAACTACTACAAATTACAAACGACAAATAATGTGGTGGTTGTTTCATTGGACATAGCAAATTATTGTTTTTAGGTCTAGCATTGCAGCACATTTACAAAATGCACAAAAAATGACAAGAGATTGACAGTAGAGAGCAGAGTTGGACAATTAGTGTCTCTACATGCACTTTAATATTCCAAATATGGTCTTTTTTGGGATATGGTATTTAAATGGAACGATCTGTAACCTGTAGAAATGGAGATAATCCAACTCAACTTTACTGAGGCTGTGTTCATGAGTGGCATGTTATTTTGATGCTTGTGACTGGAAACAACAATAATAATACATCGGTTAATGTCGGCATATCCCAGCTAGCATTTTCAGGTTTTTAATACTGGGGGTACGGGCTTGTCCAGGTAATTGGAAACGGGATGCAGCATTTAAACAACTCATAAACGTAATATTTGCGTATCCCGGATGTAAAGGGAATATTAACGTGCATGTAAGGACTGAATGTGGCATTTTGTCATTGCAGATCCCCAGTAATAAATCCTGTCTAGCCCGAGGTGTAAACCATGAAATTTGTGCCCCGTATCTTAAATTCAATCTTCAGAATAACTTGGAGAACAGTTTTACCTTTATTATAAAACCTGGTGCTTGGTAAGAACAGCAATTTACCAACCCACTAGCTTATGCCTACCATGTTTCAGTCTGCACTAATGCATATTTAATGTGTCCTGCATAGCCAACATTTGAGCGCAAACTCAACGTACCATGGGAGTCTAACACACACAAAGCCATGTAAGGCTCAAGGCTCGTTTTTGTTAAGTGTAAGCCTCTCTTTATTCTCCTCAAAAGATCTCAACACATATAATTGGACAGATATACAGCCTTTGGTCACAGTTATGTTGTAAACATTTAGCTAAGCAATGATAATATAAAATAATCTTCATTGGTTGAGCTGTGCAAGCAACAGTTGTGCAGTGTAGTTGAGGGTACAAGTAGTCATGCAGTGTCACCATTAGCTTGCACTGGACTGTTGGGCAATGGCGTACTAACCTCCTCAACCGTCACTACACTGCTGCAGCTGGGCCAAAATAGAAAGAGATTGTGTGCTAGAAAATATATAGATTAAGATATATATAAAGTTAATTTTCTAATTATTATTTTTTCCATTCATTTAAGATTCAGTTTTGAACATTTTCAACAGTGTAACAGATCCATGACGTGTAGCAAAACAGATTAAGTACAAAAAGAAAATCACAGAACTCAAAACAATTTGATGGAATTCATTCAAACTCAATGAATACAAGAGTAGTGTGTGGAACATTACAAAACAAATTAAAAACTATTTGGATGAGAGAATAAAAATAGGTAACAGAACTGGGTGTGGCCAAATCCCCCCCGAGAAAATATGTGACCTGTTTCTTCACAGTCGAGACGTGAATTCCAAAGCCTCACGTTGAGACCACCTCATCTCGGACAGTCAGTTTCACCAAGGGAGGAGGGAAGGGCAGGGGGGGGTAGTAGCAGGCTTGCGGGGAAGAGGGAAAGAGGGGAGGGGAAGAGAGGAATGGGGACAGAACAAAGCAACTGAGCTTTTGACACATTTACACTGAAGTAAAAAAAGCGGCAGGAGATGTACAGTAGGTGTCGACCGAGAGGAGGTCGGCAGGAAAAGGGCAGTATCACTTTCAGAGTGATGGCAAGCTTGGGGCAGTGTCGGTCTGGGAGGGAGTTGAAAGAGTAGAATTCCGGAAAACTTCCAATAATGCCCAGGGCCTTTATTTACCTCAACAAAAGAGAGCGCCCGCCCTTTATTTGAGACAGGCCATTGTGTCGTTTGGCAATGCTGTCGTCTACAGCACCCGGTATGCCTAAAAGGGATTTTTGACAATTAACTACTTTATCACAAATGTTTCAGGCTGTAAATATTGTATGAATAGGGCCGAATCCCAATTCTCATTTTCACCCCTACGGCTTCGGCTTGGCCCTCGCAACCGAGTCACAAGGGGTAGGGCTAGAAAATATCTCCCTAAGTATTGGGACAACCCTTCAAGACGCTGATACGTCATCGATGACGTTTACATAAGCAGACGGGACAAGTTTGTTATCGGAGATTACTATGGCAATAATGGTATTATCACAGTGACATTTGCCGTTCATCTGATGGAGATAGAAAAGCATGGACGCTCGCGATTCGTTCACAATTTATACTTTTCACGCTACTAATCGATCAAACAAGTCATCAAATAAAAAAGACCACTGCTTCATTACCAGTCCACTTCTTGACAGAATAGCGTTAGCGGTGCTCTGTAGTCTAGCAAGCCGCTCCTAACGTTACCCTGCCAGTCTGCACTGATATTAGAGGAGCCGTAACAAGTGCAGCAACTTCGCTGCTGGACTTTAGTTATATTTCGTCATATGCCATCAAAGGGGAAAGGCGACATGTAAATATGTCAAAATGCAGGACTGTCATGCACAAATCAGCCTAAAAACAATGTTGTAACGTAACTAACTAGCGAAGTAGAGACATCGGCATATTAGCGATTTTTTGTTATGCTTGTTATAAAGAAACGGTCTATAATACATTGAAACGACATTAAACTAAGATAATACCACGGTTAGAATATTTTTTAAATCTTTATTAAAGAAAATACTACATTTGTGATCACTTTGGATGGTAGTGTAGTGGTAGTGATCTTCCAGTTGATTCGCAGGTCATTCTGGGAGATTTCTCCTAGCCCTTGGTTTGTAGTGTGCCCCTGAAAAATCTCCGTTTGGAGGGCCATGTAGCCCTAGCACTTAGCCCTACCCCTCGATCACAAGAGAATAGGGACACCCCTACCCCTTCATGTGAACGCGCAAAACGGAGGGGAAGGGCTAAGGGGTAGGGCCAAGGGGTGAATTGGGATTCGGCCTTTAGACTTCTTTCTGGTAATTCTTTATTTACAACACTCCCCAATATTGGTAGAGGTCCGGACACTATTGAGACCCGCTCTTTATTGGAAGTTTTACGGTATGTGTGGGCAGGGGTGCTTTCACTGAATGTGTCTGCGTTTACTGTCCATTCACGTGGTGTAGTCGCTACCACAGATCCCAGAACCTTTTGTTGTAGCTACTGAACCGCTGCCGGGGTCATTCCGGTTTATTGGTGTTCTGACCAATTCCAGTCAATCCTTCAGGTGAGGCGGTCAATGGATGAGCGAGATGGGTGAGTTCCTGCAGGGTGTCCGACTCCAGCAGAATGGGGAGCTTTGGGACATTGGTGGTGGGGGGAGGAGGGGATGAGGATGAAGAGAGCGAGGAAGAGAGGGAGACCGTATATAAGTGAGTGGGAGAGTGAAGCAGGACGAGAGGAGGATGGGGAGAGAAGACAAGGAGGAGAACTTGCTTGTGTTACATGGGAATGTAGGGCAGTAGAGAAGAAGAGGAGACGGCGACAGCAGAGGAGAGGCTGGGCTGGCAGCGAGCTGATAACATGACAGTGAAAGAAAAAAAGAAAAAGAAAAAAAGAGCTTAATTCTTCTAAGTGTGATTTATCACATCTGGCTCCCCCCCCCCAAAGAGGCCAGGCGCCTGTCTGCCATTATGGCATTATCATAACTATATAAACCTGTCTTCTTAGCGCGTCTTCATTAGCTTGCAGACACTCAGCAGAAACCAGGGAGGAGAGCTCACCGTTGTGAGTCTGCTGAATGAAGTCAGTGAATGTCTGTTTGAAGTGCAACATCCTTTCTAATAAAGAGCATCAGGAAAATAGGCCAGGGCTAACTCTGCAGCCTATTCATGCATGTATGAGGAACAGGGCTCATTGAAGCAGGCAATGTCAAAAGCCACTATTCTAGTTTTGTCAGTGCCTATTCCATTTACTTCGTCATTACAGCGGGATCAAAAGCACAATCCCTTTATTTAAAATTACAGCCTGGAAAGAAAAATCATGCCAACGACAATATTTTAGTGGACGTGAAATGACATTAATAAATAAATCGCCCCTGGGTACTGAATAATCCATGTGGCCTGCAGTACCTTTCCCTGCTGCGCTGTAGCCATGCACGCATCTAAGTGTGCTGTGACAAGTTGTGTGACATGGAAACTTGACCTGAAGTGGATCGGGATCTCCCCAGAGCGTCCGTGACCCACCTTTGCACCCATATAGGCTGATATCTTATGGCACATGTCAAATCTTTGTCTATGTACTCACCGGAAGCTTTCCTCATGTTGACAGCTTTACTAGCTGTGTGTGAGAGAGGAGAGGAGGGGAGGGGGCTGGGGGGCGTGCATATCCCACCCAATACCGTTGGAAAATAGTGATCAAGTTTGTGGATGGTCAGTAGGTAAATTGCCTCTTTCTTAGATTTTTCCCGAAACTCTTTAATTAACAATGGCGTTGAAGTTAATTTCTTATATTAAAAAAAAAGTATCTACTCTCAGTTATGATATGTGTCTTTGTTTTTAGAGAGAGAAGCGAAAGTGAGGCAGGGGTCAGAGAAAGGGCAACAGATGCAGTATCAGCATCAATAGAGAACAACACCAGGAAAAACAGTAAACAAACAAACATGTTATGAGATCCTTACAGTGAATATTTTCACATATTGTTGTTATGATCAATATTTATTTACATTCCGTTATAGCGCTATAGAAAGCTTGACACCAATTTGGATTGATTTGATGAATTTGCTGTAGTTTGAAAGTCAAAGTGTTTTCTATACACTTTGGATCATAATATTAGCATTAATGCATCATTATGTACACTTTGTATATATGTGGAATAGCCTTCAGGATTTTTGTTTATTACTGATCTTTTTCTTGGTTAGTAGAGAGAGAGCGAGATGGAGCTAGAAAAGAGAGAGGGTTCACATTATCAGGACAGAGGAGGGTTGAGGGGCTCCACACAAAATCAACAATGGGTTTGGAAGAAAGGAGGGGGGTGGGGGTGGGAGGACGGACAGCCCAGTTCATCCCAACTCTTAACGCTCAGGTTTGATTTACTGGTCTATCCGATTTAATGATCTACGGAACCAGTTTTTCATCAACGTAATCCAGCGTCCACATATTATTGATATACTCAAACAAAAACACCACATACCTTGTGGTTATAAGGATTAGGCTCCTCCAAAGCATCCTCACTTGTACTGAATTAAACCACGTAAACTTTTGCCACGGGTTCATAGCATACGCAAGAACTCAAGATGTAGCTGAACTGTACCTACCGCCTCATGCTGATAAAATACACAGGAACTCAGAGCATCTGGTCAGTGTTGGTAAAAACTGTTCCTTATCATGGGAGGAGTTTTAGAGTTTATAGTTTTGATTACGATCCAAACAGATAAAGAGAAATTTATATTGTAGCCTTGGAGATAAATATTTGTATTGACTCGTGAAATAATAAATTATTTCCAGCTTCTAGGATTCCCCCCCATAATTAACCAAGTGAAAACCCCAAAGCATTTATTATGTCACAGGTCCTGTTGGGGGTTGTGGTTTGGCATCCTGGTTTTAGGGATAATTGGCCCCTACTCTACACTACTGACGGGCAATCCTCTTACTACAACTAACCAGCCATGCACTTTCCCATAAACAGCCTAAACTGTAAATCTAAACCAGTTTTTTCCCAGAAGCCCAAGAAGTCTGAACTGGAACCAAGAATAGCTGCTTTATGCCAGCCCAAGGCATATCAGGCATATAAGCCTATTAGGTTCTAATTACAAGAAAAAGCCCAACAGCAAAAACCTGTGGTGAAACTGTAACATCTTTAAACAACGATGCCTCTACTATCGTGGTGATGACTGAAATACATTCACTCACCAATATTTATATAGTATCCTGCAGGCAGAGAAAAGAGAGAGAAGGGGGATGGGTAAAGGAGTTTGATTCAAATGAAAATGAGTAGGTGGACCACCAGAGTTGGAACACAAGATGATTGAGAGGGAAAGACACCCAAACACCAAAGCGCAAAGTGACACCAGGGAACAGATCCAACACCGGAACACACTTTGATTATCATGTCGTTTCCTGATTAATTACATCAATTCCCAGATCACAGCGTGACTTCCAAAAACCACGGCATCATTGCCTGCACTGATTAGGTTGGTATCACATGCTGATCAATCAGTGGAGAGACAGTGAATCATAGCAGACGATTCCACCACAAGAGAGCCTGTTCCACAGCCGTAATCAGAAAGCCTGCCCACTGCGCAGAAGTTGATTGGTTGAAGCGAGAAATACGGCAAGGCTTATTGGATGATCGTACATACCTGACCTGCCTCCAGACAAGACCTCAGTACATCATAATACTGGAAACACACAGGGCACATAAGAGGTTTATAACACACACACACTTTTTTAATAACTGAGGAAGCTGAAGAGAGAGCCTCCTCCACTGCCCCGTAATCCATGGGGGATTGAGAGAGGAGAGAGTGGAGGAGAGGAGGAGGAGATGAGCTGTGAGAGAGAATAAGATGTGAGGTGAACTAGCAGGAGTGTTTTTGTATCAGTTTAATAGCAGGAAAGGTCCTTACAGCACTGTGTCTGCCTGCCATCCATCCACAGTGTCTATCACCTGTCGGTCTTGTCTATCCGCCTGCCTGCGTGTCTGTCTGCCATCTGTCTATCTGTAGTGCATCTGTCTGGCAGCCTGTTCATATTTCTTGTCTAACAATCTGCTACCTGTCTGGCAGACAGACGGATACACTAAAGACAGACATGTCCTGCCAGAAAATGTCATCTGCACAAAACAGTCTTCTAGTACATATGCAGTGTCTTTGCCTGTTCGCAAACTTTGTCCCTGCTGGCCACCATACACTCTGTTTGACCCGAGAGCCAGTCAGATCAAAGCAAAACCACGGTTCTGTATCTGGCAGCCTGTTGACTGGATGCCTGTTACGCTGATCTACACAAAGCAGTTGAAACTTAAAGTTGCTCCCATATATCACCCTACCTCAATGGGTAGGGTGATATATTTCAACGGTAAATGTATATTAAATCTTTTTTTTTTTAGTTCACTACTCTGTGGCAGGTGAACTAAAACGTGCATTTTGGACACTGTACCACACGCAGTCACACACACACAACTGAGAGCAGGAATATAAACACACACACATACAACAGCCAAGCATGGAAGCCGACAAGTGTGTACACAGTCTCTCTCTAACCCTCCCTCCTCCCATCTTAACAGCAGGGCGGGTCAGTGGCTAAGCCATGTTAAGCCATCCTTATGGCATTAGACCATGAAAAAACACACCTAGCTATCCAGCCATGTCCTTCAGCACTGAACAGGGATCAGCTGCACCAGCCTTTCCTAACTAACCTGGTGTTGTTTCCCCTCATAAACACTGAGTGGTGGAAAGCCACCACTGGCAGAGAAAAACAAATGGAATTTTAGCTCCAAAACAAATGCTAAAAACCCCACAATGTATAGGGTTAACAGAACTGACAGATTACCCACCTCCTCTTTTCTCCTCCTGGACTCCTGGGCAGAGCCTCAATTTCCATTGGTCCACATGCAGAGGCAGAGGCTGGGCTAACCACAGGTAGGCCTGACCAGGCACCTCTACTGGGAGGGGCCGGGATCTGAGGGAGAAAGAGAGAGACGTTAAGGGAGAGAAAGAAATGAGAGAGCATGAATGATGGGGGGGAAGAGATGGGAGGATGGAGATGGACAGAGGAGGGGTTGAGAAAGAAAGAGTTCAAAAACTACCATCATAATAGTTTAGTACCATTCCATTGCCAGTGTGTGAAAGTGGTGTAATGCTGTTTGGTATACATTACACATTAACTGTTGCTGCTGCTGCCTAACTCAACATGTGTGAGCTACCGGCTCATAACCCAGCTGGTAGGCGGTTCAAACCCTGCTCAGCCCATTAGACAGCTGTATAATGGAGGAGAGATTATGAACAGTTTGCTCCTCACCTTGGTGTCTTTGCTGGGTCTGACTCCATTGTTTTGAGGACTGCCTGAAGACAGAGCCCTGAGCAGGGAGAGAATTTAAGATTTCATTAAACAGACAAACAGGGGCAATAGTGAAAATAATTCTAAATATTGTCCACATATTTTAACTGTAAAGTTTTCACAGCCGCATGCAAAGTGATAGGTAACCAACAACCCATGTGAAAAACTAAAATCAAATCCATATTTTTGCCTCGATTTAGACCCGATTAGGCTCTAGGAAACATTTTGAAACATGTGGGTGAAAACTCCTTTTTCATAGTCTCCAAATAGCATTTCTCAGAGCACACAGATATGGTAAATTTGGCAAAGTGTGCGTATCCAAAAGGTGGTGATAGATGAGCCTGCATTCAAGACAAGCAGTACTTTTTCCATCTATGCTCTTGTCCCTTACAATCTGAGCTGTTATCCATGTTTATTCAGTCAATTTGCAATTCCCCTTCCTGGATGAAGGCACCATTGCTACATTGTGCTAATGTTTCATGGCCTTAAGGGACCGAATGGCCCTTACGCTGTCACAGTGTAAAGTTGTCCAATCAGATCTGGTAAAATATCACTGGAACGCTCCCCCACTTATCTTTTGAATGCTTTGACTCAACTGGTCCCGTGACAGCTTACAGCAGAGATTGACATCACCGTCTTTAACCCACACATAACCCCCGTAACAAAAGGCTAACTTAGTAACAAGATTATAGTCAAGCCTTATGGTGAGACTGGACTGGCAACTGGTTTGTGTGGAGTCACAACACACTTTACACAACCAGTTGCTGCACATGACTAGGAATGACCACTGAAATTCAGCTTTGAAATAGTTATTATTCCAGACTCCCATTCATTGTCGATGGAGCTTTTTCAGATGATCAGTAGATATTAGAGATGCGACTCTAGCGTCACATTCTTAAATAAAGTGCACCCCCTATAAGGAGCTAAGTTGTATTGCCAAATAGACAGGCCAGTCACTGCACTATGACCACCCATTGGAAATATATAATCTAGTGTGTGTGTGTGTGTGTGTATATGTGTGTGTTACAGACAAGTTTCCCTCTTACCTCTCTCTTACTGTACAACAACATTGTTCTGATGACAGCACTAACTTATGTGAATTGGTAAAATGAGAAAGTGATAAGGAGAATCCTGCACTGCCAAATGATAGATACCATCGTTAAATCACTGACTGGGACGATCGCATTGTGTTCAGATATCAGTGTACTCACTCCTGGGGTTTGAATGGTCCTGTAAAAAACACAGAGGACAGATAGTGAGCATCTTATCCAGATAAGTACTAAAATAAAATAAAAAATTCTACACTTTGTGTGTTTCTGAGCCTGCATACATGCATGCGTGTGTTTCAAAGCATACACGGATCTGTATGAGCATTTCTGAGTAAACATTTCATGAGCATGTGTGTTTAAACATTGAAACATGTTGAAACATTCACCATTTACTGTGGGCCTGTGTGCGTATGTGTGTGAAGTGTTAATGTTTATTGTAGTGTGTGGCCAGGCCCCATGCCTGTGCACTGCCCTCACCTCTGCTCTGCGTGGCTCTTCTGGAGTAGCGTCGACTGGGCCTCCTCTCGAAGGAGGCCGACCGGCGAGCTTTATTGGCCTTGGTCGTCTGGTACTCCGTCTTCCCACTGGTCACACACACAGACATGTGTTATACTTCATTCCCTAACCTCACCTTTCCAGTGCAACATACTGTATAACAGCTAACAGTGAAGTGGCTATAAAAGTCGATTTCATAAACCATAGTCCAGTTTTTGAAACATACATGACACATAATTAACTTCTTCATTGATCATCACTGAATCAATGTGTGTGTGTGTATAGCTAGGACGAGATCGACAGGGTGGATGACCCTTGTTGAACTCTGTGTGCATTCAGGAGATAACCTCTTATTAACAACAAACCCTGCAACCCGTGTTAAAGCAACAGTCCAGAGAGAGGGGGGCTGCCAGTGCTTATCCAACTGGCTAACGTTTAAACACACAGAGAAGGGAGCCAACTGGCTACTGCAGTATTGTCTGTCCAATGTAGAGTTTGATTTTATGTAGACTACTGTTTATGTCAGTCATGTTACAGGGCAGTATGTGTCTTGGCAGCGCATGTGTGTTTCTTTAAGTACAGGAAATTACATGTAAAAGTGGGACTATTTGTGCTTCTCTATACAATGTAACTTTATTAACTTTGAATCCAGAAAATATTACTCCTTCTGTAGCCCTTCTGGCCCCCCCTGCCCGCCCTTCAGCCTAACGAGTGCAGGTGTGTCACCAGGAAACACGATGGCTTCCTTTTGCACGCATGTTCATCTGTTACCTGTATCTGAAACGTGATCCCATGCGTATGAAGCTGGAGTGCGTGGAGTTCTTCTGCACCGGTCCTCTCAGCCTGAAGAAAGCGTGGTGCTCCACCGCACACTTCCACAGGTGCTTACAGGCCTTAGGGTGGTCCATCCTGAAGACAAAGGTATGCTCCTGCTCTTTGCCCTATGGGAGATTGGGGTGGTGGTGGTGGTGGTTGGGGGGGGGGGGGGGGGTGTATGACAATATAATCAGTATCTTTTCAGCAAAGTTGCTATGCATGGAGGTGGAGGGAAATGAGGAATGGATGATTCATCTGATTTCCCATGGGTCTGGATGAAAGCCTGCCTGGTGTCCCGACCAGTTACAACACCGCTGGCTGACTGGAGCCACTCTAACAGTCTCATTCATCCCATAGCTCTTTGTTTGGTTTCCCTTTTTCTTTTCATTTGTTTTTCTTTCTTGCTTCCTCACATGTACAGATAGACAGACACGTGCACTACCCAGACAGAGACATAGTCTCACTCACACTCACTCACACTCTCTCACACACACACACGTCGACATTCCAAGTGGTCACCTGAGTGAGCAGCAGTCCATTGCTTCTTGAATGGGATTGTAAAAAGGACCATTCCAGCATGATTGGATTTTTTTTCCATGAATGTAATGCTAATGCTAATGCTGACTGTTTTTACATGTATACGCCATGCATTAAAGATTTTTAGATCATGCTCATTTGCTCCCATTCAATTCCGAATGACAAAGAAAACAACTCCGAAGATGTCTAATTAAAGGTTGGTAAAGGTAATCCATCACTGTAAATGAGAAGCCCACAATAGCTTTTTGCAAAATTGCATCAGAACGCTAATATGAGGCTATACACTTTTACATTGTAAAAGTTCTGCTCATCTTTTGTTATTCAGGAACATCAAGAGCCTAGATGAGAAAGGAGTGTCCGTTTTACTTCTGGTTTCTGCTTGTAAACAAGAAGAGGCACGATACCAGGAGCTTCTGCTTTGTCCTTCTCCAAAATAAATCTTTCAACAAACAGCTAATGTTCTCTGCAGTTATGTTAGGATCCGCACAAACCGATGGATCACAAAACAGCCAATGTATAAACCAAGGCAAGAAATTAAACCGAGGCAGAAATAAAGCCAGATTTTACACAATTAGGCTACGCCTTTTTTAAGCAGTAACTAGTAACAGTAATATTTAGACAGTGTTTGTTTCAAAATATTTCCTTTTAAGAACAACTAAAACACAGCACACATTTCATAATGTGATAAAAACACTGGAAAATGATGTAAAACAGTAAGGAAATGAAATTGAACTTGATTATGGTGTCACTCTGTCTCAGTTCCTTCCTCTGCTGCAAAGAGCAGACTCAGTGCTTGGACACACAGCAGAGCAACTGAGGCGTGATACAACAGGGATACCAATAGGATTTTGTACTCCCCTACATACATGCAACAACTATGAATGCAAGGAACTGCTGACAAGCTTCACTGCCAGCACACACTCTTTTGATCTCCATCTCTGAGGTGCCTGCTGTGTGTGTGTGTGTTGCAGACGGATGAGCGTCTTGTTAGACCGTTCAAAAGCCAGACATATACAGTGGATTGCTATGGTGAGTGTGGAGGAAAGTAGCACACATATTCCTGTTCATACCAGAGGTGGGAGGCGAGGTGTGTGTGTAGGAGAGCAGTGCATACCAGAAATGCCAGAGGGAGAAGGCTACTTTATTAACTCAGCCTTAACCTCACACGCAGACCTCCAGGACGGACACACACACACACACACACACACACACACACACACACACACACACACACAGGATGTGATCATAATACAAAAAAGCAGCACTGCAATCTCCTACTAGAAAAAAAAAATCTTAAAAACAAAACCCCGGGACATACAAATGTAGATACACAAAGAAGGTGCAAGCGCACGCGCACCCGCAGCCTCTGGGCACAAAGCTCTTTCCAGTCTTGTTTCATTTTAATTTGGAAACAAAGCCCTTTTCTTTGGACGAGGGCACTACTGAACTATGAAAGTATGTGGGCAGAAACTACCGGAGCGCCAATACCATCTCATCTGTACCATGACAAAAACAAGACCAGAAACAAACCACGTATTAACTTTCTTATCACTTTATACTCTTTAAAGCAACTCCTCTAACATTTACACCACATCCATCACAGTAACGATGGGATTTGGGGACAAATCACTCTCGACACAGACAGCCTGTTATTATGTATACACAACCCTGTACTTTAGGACCGAAGAACTAATAAGATCTCAACACTGTCTGCTAGAACAGCAAGGACAAGTGGTGTATTCATTCCTTATCACCAACACACTGACAAGACATAAATCCCTTGGTTCAGGGATGGCAGTTTTGAAGTAAGGAATCACATCACAACTTACTTTTCTGGTAGAATATGTTTTACTTTTCAGCATGCACAACTCCCAATTCAGGAGCATTCAACCTCCAACATTAGCTGTCCTGGAGTTTTTTTTTTCTCCACAGCAAAATCTCAAATAAGTGTGATCAGCAGCACAGGTCCCAGAATAGCCAGTTACAGTGGTTGATCATTGAACATCAAAATGTTCTGATCTACCCAAGTGAAATCACTTTACGTTCCAGGTTTAACCAGCCCAGAGATGTATGGTTCTATTTGCTCCATTCAGAAGGTCAGAAGGTTTTCCCTCCTTAAACCCTTAAGCAGTCCACATTTTTGTGACAACCTGAATGAAAATATAAAACATACAATATGTCTGGCATTGTTTCCCTAGCATATGGATCTGAATGAGTTCCAATAGCTTGATGTTTCTGCCTAAAGACTGTTGTGTGCCGTTTTAGGTTCCTCCATACATAAAAGCCATCCCAATAGTTTGGCATGCTGTGATTAAATGCAGCCAAAAGGTAACAGGCTAGGTAAAAGGCTCTTCTTTTTATGGTGCTCCTTGCAGCAGGAACAAAACATGATGAGTGCATGTATTATTATTATTATTATTATTATTATTCAACATTTCATGTGCTGCATTTTCAGCGCACTATATGGCGAGTATCCAAACAAGCGTGTCTGTGTGTTTACCTGTTCGTCATCCTCCACTACCACAAGAGTCAGCTTGCTCTTCTTGAAGTCCAGGCGAGTGATCTTGGGCCTGGAACAGAGAAAAAAAAAGATTAAATTAAAAATCGTGTATGCATGCACATACACAAAACAGACACACTCAAACCAAACATACCAGAAGAAGAGGCCTATCTTTGTCTCTCCTTCAAACACCAGAACTCCAGTGGGGGTCAGACCCAGACTGTACTCATTACCATCTCTGGCCTGGATAGTAGAGAGGGTGAGCGAGAGAGGAGGGATGGGGGGTGGGGGGGGTGGGAGAGAGAGAGAGAGAGAGTATTTTGATGCTGTCACATATTTATGTTCTCCGCCACATTCCATCGGTTTTCATCAACCACACTTAACTTCCTGTTTGACTTTCCAGCTATGATAAATGAGAGTAATATTGTGTGTACCCTTGACTACCAACATGTAAGACCAGCAGATGCAAGGTAAAAATGATAGAAACTAAGTGTTTGTTTGAGTGTTTTTGGTTTAATCATGTGTGCATCTATCATCTGTGCGTGCTTGCGTGCGTTACCTTAACCATGTGCATGTCCACTCCGTACATCTCCAGCCACTTGGCCTTGTTCAGGTAATTAATCTCAGCCTGAGCTGGCATCTGACCTCTGGAGGAAAGGAAGGAGGTGGGGCAGAAAGAGAGGGGAGAGAAATGTGATACTGCACTCCCCAACAAACAAATAATCTCAACTTTGACCTGTGACCCACAATTTTCGCTGATCCTGGTACCAAAAATAGACACAATAAGCAACTAATTGTAAATAATTGTCACAATAACAAAAACATCCTGGAGGCCTTAAGTAAGACTTCATATATATCAGCGTTGACTCCCTGGGATGCTGTCAGGGCTGAGACAGAACTAGGCTACCAACTGGCAGATTTATCATCGAAATCAACCTCTTGACGTATCATATCTCTACTGAACAGGACAAGACAGTCTCCATCTGCTCACTAAGCAATATAATAGGGTCCAACTTCCAGTTACAGCAGCACAAGACCTGGGCCTTTCAGTCTTCAACCATTTAAGGAGAACATCACCTCATACATAAGACATGTATTTGCACTAAAATGTCAATCAGGAGGAAACGATGCAACAGTGCTGATCTGAGAACAGTCTTCGGCTTCTTCAATCATTGTGAAGTTTATACGGTTGTATGAGATGACCAGTGATCCTAGATCAGTGGCTCCAGACACAGGGTTCATTTATCAGGCACTACATTCCAGGTGGATCCAGCCGAGAGGTCAAGTTCAGTAGACCAGACAACACCCTTTATCTGATGTTTGATGACCTGATCTGTCTGCTGACTGAGGCAGCGCCATGAGACTGACCATACACAGACACCATATAGCAGCACAACAGCCCTCGACAATAAGCACTGGCCCGGTGGCCCGGTGGCCCGGTGGCCCGGTGGCCCGGAGGTGTTTTGAGTGGTCCGGGCCAGTAAACTTCCTAATTCGATGGCCCGGCCACGCCACCACATTTTAAATTACTTTATACACTTTTTTTATAATGAAAATCTTCATGTCGAAATCGGTAAACTTTCTTTCAATCCGCCATTTTGATTCAGTTCGTGTCCGCTCGGCTAACTTCGGAAAATCGATTTTTTTTACGCACACTCCGACAGTGGGAACAACCGGGCAAACGCATTAAATGGTCGCTGACGGAGCGTGCATTCGGAAATCAAATGTACGCACACTTTGGACAGTGGGACAAACCGCTCGTTTACACTATACGTTGCTGGAGGAGTGTGGATTCGGAAATGGACCAAACTTACATAATAGGTGACCATCAGCATCTCGCCTCATTACACACTTGACCACCCTTGACCACTGCCCGTATACATGTACTATTAAGAAGAGAATTCATTCACAATTAAGTAATTAGACATGGCTTTTCGCCTGAAGCCTCCTGCTCCCGGACAGTCGCCCGGGGGAAAGAAGAAGAGGAAGATGGATGATGAACAGAGGGAAGAGACTGTCACAAAGAGACAATCACAAAAAGCCATGTCTAAACTACTGAAAGCAAGCTAGCACATAAAAGCAAGCTATATGAAGTGCATGCACTATCAATATGGCGGGTTACATGAACGGAAATAATGATATTTCGATTCGCAAAAAAAAAACGGTATCTGCACACCTGGTTTAAGAGCAGGGCCACCAACTTTTGAGCAGGGCCACCAACTTCTCAAATCTACTGGCCCTGTGGGCCACCAACTTAAAAAGCTTATTGTCAAGGGCTGCACAATAAACAGTGGATGGTGAAAACAACTAGTTTACCACCATTCCTTCCATGGTTTGCACCCAGCCAGAGCTCTGTGTTTTCTATCACAGCATCTTGGGAGTGTAGACCATCGGGTACAGCTTGTAGAGTTAATGTATATTTACTAGTTTACCTGCATTCCTTCCATGTGTTGTATATAGCAAGCTCCAAGTCCTCTGTCTGGGTGGGGATGAAGCGAAACTCTGACACCAGGTCCAGACCATGCTCTGCTGGATCACAGTCACCCAGCTCGGCTGAAAACACAAACACACAAACATTTGCATTATAAACAACATTGCAGGTCAGTACTTCTGAAGGTTTAACAAAGCACAGGGATTAAAATGAAAACAGAGCACAACTATAGACTCTTAAAGAAAGTGAATGCCTCCACCCTACTGGGTTAGGTGCTACATATCCAGATACATGTCCCCAGGGCATGCTGGGTTGCAGGCTATTAAGAGTCTGAGAGGGTGTGGAGCCTGCTGGATAAGATAGTAAAATATAGTATACTACACTGAGACTGTGTCGCTCCTTCGCCTTTTGTTTTGCCACTCTCCTCATACATCTACTGTCAATTTCAACCATATAGCTGATACTACACCTTCTGGTAGCAGCATTACCCGGGTGAAAAATTGCACAATGGAACAATCCCGGTGGGATTTTTTTCCCTGTTGGTGAACGTAAAGAGTTTTTAGGCGTGCAGTCGTCACGTGAAGTGTCAGAAGCATGAATGCCAGGGTACAGGGATGGTGCGTCTGCGGCTCCTGTGCATCTAGCCACACAGAAAGCATGAACCAAGCCTTAAGAAAACCTTGTGTGAGCATCAGGGCAGAGGTCACTTATGTTATCAGGACAACACAAAAAATTAAGGGGCAGAGAAAAAACAGAAATCTCCATTAGAAGTGATTCAGAATGGTATGTTCAAAACAAGAGAAACATCTCATCTGTGGAGCAGTGGCGTGGGGAGAAAGGACAGAGAGAGATAAACCTTGGTCCCCATTACATTCTGCAGCGTTTGAGCAGATAGGGGAAGCTAGGACTTGCGGTGACTAAGAGTTCTTCGTGGGACAGCTAGACCAGCTAGGTGCACACAAAGCATCAGGAAAGGGAGGCGAGAGAAGATAAAGGGGTCTGACCAACTGTAAATAATGACTTCATACTATCCCAAGTAAATGAGTGGAAGCGTGACAAGATACCGAGAATGGGAATGGGGGAATGAAGAGAGGAAGCTAAATAGAGGGAAAGAGAAAAAAGAAAGAGAGAGAAGAGGGGGTAGGATTAGGGGACCTTCAAAAGAGAACGGAGCACTAATGAGCTGGCATTTACCCCACAGAGACTGTGTGTGTGTGTGTGTGTGTGTGGGTACAGTCCCATTCCATAGAGGCATGTGCTGACTGTATCCCTGTTCCCTTGAAACGGCATTCTTTGTATGCCATTGCTCATGCAGATAAATGCTGCCTTCACAGCCACCTACAAACGCTGGCACACACCAGTAAATATGTTTAGTGTAAAACATATGGGCTCTTTGATTACGCTGCCGAGTGTGCAAAGCTGTTAAGTGCTTCAATTTGGTGGAAGAGAAAGCCCAAGTCATTTCCACTTCACTAGTCCATAGTCCAATAGTGTTGCTATGGGGACAGCAGTCGGTCACGGGGACTTGTCCCACCGGGGCGAATCTATCCAGAAACAGTTGAGTCACCAAAGTCATGAAAAGTCCCAATAGATTCCTAAGCTTCGTCATTGAATGCTCAATTAACAAATACTGCTTCGTGAAAACATTTAGTTAGTCACTGAATTATTTAGTCAGTGAATTATTGGAGGCTAGAGATAGCAGAGGAAATATCGGTGTAGGACCCAGGCTTAGTACAATATATTGGCCCTTGTGTCATGTGGAGGTCCCCCGACCCATAGTTTTAGAAACAGAGTGTGGAGAGAATCCTGGCCAGTGCTTACCCTGTAGTGCAAAGGCAGCCAGCTCCACCACTGTCTCAAATGGACACTCTAGCCTGAAAAGACAGAGACACAACATTCAGCCACACAAAACATAGCGATGCAAAAATACTAATAAAGTCACCAGATTTCCACTGTAGTCTGTCTGTCTCTCTGTTATTAGGCTGCGATACAGCACAACAAAAACGTTAATCCTCACTGTCGTGAAAATTGAAACTAATATTCCCGATCCACTTACTGACTACTGTTAATAATTCTATTTCATTCCTAAACATGTAATCCTGTAAGCCTCTTACTGCAGCATGGCCCTGTCTACCATTCTGTGGGTCTGATGGGTTTGGTTAGTACAGAAATATCTCAGTAGGGATAACAAGGAGTGAAGAAAGCCAATATACTGTCCTGGCTATTATACCATGTTGACTGCTTTTTATATTCTTGTATGGAATAATGGGCTTGACCAATATGACAGTAGGCTACTTTATTACAACAAATGCAAGGTTTGATAATGAGGAATGCCTGGGGTGCTGGGGCCAGTAGGACACCGACTTGGGCCAGCTGATTGGTCAGTGGCCCAATTGGGACAGTGCCTGAAAAAATGTTTTACTGTTTCTCCCCCGCTGATAAGCCTATTATCTCTGCGTTGCCATTGGCCCACTTTCCTCTCTGTTGTGCTTTTTGTGACCAACCAGATCGGACACCAGCTCAGAGTTAGTCAGAGAGTGGTGTGGAGTGGACAAGGCAGCAGGGACTTTGAATAAGAAACCGCAAAGGTCAAAGGGTGTTTTGTTGAAAATTATGAACCAATACCTAGAGCTGTTTTACACCATTTCTCAATTCCACTTACAGAAAGGTAATATATTATTTTGGAAGTAATATTTTTGGAGGATTGTGAGCTGAAACGTCTTAATGAACCCAAGAGCAATGTAAACACCCTGTCATTTCTGCCTTCAATTGGTGGATGTGTTTTTGTCTCTCTGTTAACAACCATTTGGAGTTCCTTTTGTATTACATCCAATGTTATATACTGGCTAGTATGTGGTTTTGGTTTATAACTTTAATATACACCATATGTTTCATCTCTGGGAACTGAATGCACAAGGGATCACGGTTTTAACTGTCCGATCAAATAACTTTCAACTGCTGGATGGGGAAAGGGGTCGAACGTATGCCGTAGCATCTGGCATCGACACTTCAACTCTGAAGGTGCGATTTGAATTTCACAGCCTACGATCATAGATTAGAACCACTTTAATATACTGGACAGAAGCCAGAGCCGATGCTGTTGCAAGGAAAAGTATTTCACGCGCTACCAGTGGCAACAGGTGAGTTAGCACCTCAGTCATCACTTGTTTCTTTTCTCCTTTCGGCATGCACTGTGACCTTAGAAAAAGCTTTTCGTTTCACTTGTGTGCTTGTGTACAGTGAAATGGCAATACAAATTAAATTGAGAGGACAATTACTTACTTGCCACTGAGGATGTCTTGCTTTAGCTGTAATACAAATAGGTATCTGAAAGAACAAGAATGTTAGACATACTGACACAACAAAATAAACAGTAAGTGACTCTGCATGAATCAATGTTAGAGTTCATATTTTCTTCCTTAACACCGTTGTCCTCAATATAAAGGGGCAACAACAGAGCAGAGGCTCATTGAGTTTTTATGCTCTCACACTAAAAACATACACAAAAAAGATCTCTTCTGGCATAAGTCAGATTTAAAAAAAAAAACGTCCTTCAAGGTTTATGAGAATAACAGTTTCAGAGAAAACACAAACTGCACCGGGGTTTTATAAGGGGTGTGTGTGTGTGTGTGTACCAACCTGGTGAGCTCCTCGTGCAGGTTGTTGGGTTCTGAGGAGTAGAACTTGACTCTCAAGTGAAGGCAGTATGGCGGGCCAACTAATGGATAGAAGAAAACCAGAGGGAGAAACCAATGTTATGGCAGCACAGAGCTGAGGGCCGGGAAGGTTGTTACTTCTGTTAAGACTAAACACACTAACGCACACACACAAGTAACATTGGATAAAACAGCTCTTCATCTCATAAGGGAGAAGTGTACAGTGGGACAAGCAGTTTTTATAGGATGTTGTGCTGTGTGTGTTCAGTGGATGTCTGTGTGTGTGGAGGGGACATGGGTAAGGGCATAAGGGCAGAGGATCTGTATACTTACTTTTGACTTGTTTTTTGATGCTTTTTGTAACATCAAGCCAATGCTGAAACCACACAAGAAGGGAAGAGGGATAAAAACAACATTATGAGATCTGATAAAAAGCAATGTTAAGGAATCAAACTCAACTGGGATCACTCTTATCGTTCATGCACATTTCACATGATAGGTATGGTGTTTTTTTCTATCTATTGTACCTACTTTAGTTGCTAGCATCAAATATGTATGTGTGCAAATGAATGAGGGAACAAAAACTTCAAGAAGGTTAAAGATTTGTATTTTCTGAAAAATGTAATCACGGGAGGTTGTTTAGAGCTAAAAGCCACATACTGGGCCAAAGTGACAAAGTCTACTTGACTAGTTAAGCTGCTAAACACACACACACACACACACACACACACACACACACACACACACACACACACACACACACACACACACACACACACACACACACACACACACACACACACACACACACACACACACACACACACACACACACACACACACACACACACACACACACACACACACACACACACACACGTAACTCTTGTCTGGGAGTTCAGGCTCTATGAGGCATGAACAATGTCAAGGAGGGGTGGTGTGTGTGTATATTCTGACTCTCCTCTCCCCCACATACCATACTCCACCCCCCCCACTCCCCTCTCCCCCTAGTTTCCACCTTGCTCCCTCTCTCTCCCTGCATTGCTTGCTTATCTCTCCCGTTCTCCCTCCCCATCTCCCTCTCATTCACTCCGACGTCACCATCCCTCTCTCTCTGTCTCTACTACCATCCCCTCTTCCACTATTTCTGCACTCTCCCAACACATCTTCCTCAAGCCCTCTCTCCTTTCTCCCTCACTTCCACGCTTTCCCTCCTTTCTGCCTCTTTCCTCCCTCCTTCCATGGCCTTCACAGAGTATCAGAGTGATTGACCTGGGACGCTGGTGGACCAGCGACTTGAAAAGGTTCTGTCTCAGAGCAGAGCCTGACTCCCAGAGCCGACAACAATCCCATAGCCAATCCCATTAGCCCATTCAATGAAAGGGAAAGTCTCTGTCTGAAGTGGTCTGTCAAATACCTAAATAGTGGTTAGGGCTTAGAGTACGTTCCCACTAAGCCGTTTAAATTTGAAAACGGCGCTTTCGGATCTAGCGTTTTCAAAAAGCTTGCCGTACACACTAGACCACCAAAACCTACCTCCTTCCATGAGCATACACAACTCGGCGACCAAGTGGATTCATTCTCCAACCATACAAAATACTCTACCAACAGTATAGTGTAAAAGCAAGACAGAATGTTTTTAAGCTAAGAAGAGACTACTGGGTGTGAGATCTTACCGGCACTTGTGCCGAATCCATGAAGCGCAATCCGAAGTAGTCTTTTTCCACAATGTCCAGATGGTACATGATCTGGTCAAACAGCTCCTCGCCTTTGGCTTTTTTCTGATCAGGAGACACAAACAAACACAGTTAGACATATAAAGACTTTATGTTAGATCATTTTATAGCAGGTTTTGCCTAATTTGATAACATATAGCAGAAAATGGAAGAAGGGATAGGAAGTTCTGTATGCTAACGTGTTAGCATGTGCACAGGACAGAGATTTCTACCAGAGGCACAAGATGATTTTAGTGGTTCTCCTATCGTAACACGGAAAAGGTAAGGTGACCAATGAGCCAATTTCCAAAAAAGTCAGTGTAGTCCTTTAAAGTATAAACAAGTACAGATGCTATTCAGTCCGATGGCAATAAGGTATATAAGGGGGTTTGTGGGAGCGAAATTAGTGTGACATTAGCTTCATTGTTTAAGCAAAATGTGCACAATAATACAACTTTGACTTCCTTCCTGTTCCTAGATACTGCTCAATATCAAAGCACACAGGTATAAAAGGAGTAAATTGTATGACTGACTGACCTCAATTTGCCCCTTCACAGCGGGGTGACGATAGCACCATGGTGGAAACTAGTCATATTGTTTGATTAGGTTTAAAAAGAAAGTTTATGGTTCTACACTCATGCCATTGTCAGCACTGTTCAAATATTGTGTCAGGAAACAACTCAGAGCCTCAGGAAGTTTAAAACAGGCCTGATCCTGAAGGACGTGGTATTCAGAGCTTCTTATGTTATACAATAGAAGGTGCGTCTCATGTTGAGAGTGTTGGGTGTTCTTTGTGTGCAAGATCTTGAATCACAACAAAAAAAGGGTCAAATTTCACTGTCTATTTTGAGCAGTGAATAGAAAAATGTCATTTTTAACTGACCTTTAAGTAGGGATAGGGATCATTAATTTTTATTGATATTGATACCATTATCGAGCCTGCTTAACGATCCGGGTCCTTATCGATACCACTATCGATACGATACTTTTCTATGGAAAGACGAGACAGACGGCAATACATTTTTAACAGACCTGGTCTTGCATTTATTGCTTGTGTGAATTACTTTAATTTCTGAACATATTTTGAAAAAGAAATAGCCTACACACATGGCTCCATCAACATAAATGAGAAGAATAGTAAAATAATATATCAGCAGCAATAAATAAAATTCCAACAATGAAGAAAACAATAGAAAGAAAATAAATATAGCCTATCCTTTACACAAACAAAAAGGGAAAACAAATTGACAGCTCTTAACACTAGTTTTTCTGCAGGAAAATGAGCATGTCGGCCTGTTTCAATAAGTATTTCGTTTTCACACTTAAGTGTGTGTACTGTCACTTTAAGAGATCGGGCAGACACCTGCTAGCTGCTAAGTAGCTAACTAGCCAGCCACCAAGAGGCTGTTGCCACTTCACTCACTGCCCTGGCTATCTTATTCTAGCCATCTTAAATTAGCTAAACTAACACCATGGGCTTCAATTTATTCGTGTTTGTTGGATTATTATCAATTGGATTATTATTGTCAATGAACGGGACTTTGGCTGCATGCACCATCCATGCATACCTTGAGTTGATGAGGATGGTCCCGCAACAGCTGGAGTTGTTACCGATGCTGTTCCTACTCGAAGACAGTCAAAGGTACTGCACTTTGTCTTCAATTGATGGGCAACATTGAGGTGTTTTAACATTGAGGAGGTGTTTCCCCCCTTACATGAAATGACCCTCGAACACAGTTGGCATTTCGCCTCCTCTTTATCTTTCACTTTAGTGAAATGTAGCCAAGCACTTGACCGTTTCGCACGCTCCGCCATTATCTTAATGTTTGAAAATATGGTCACCCTAGCTATAGGCTCGATAGCAGAACCGATAAGCTCCGACCTTATTGATTACCGGGTTTTGAGAAATTTGGAACCGGGTCCTTTTGGACCCGGGTTTCGATCCCCATCCCTACCTTTAAGTGCCATGGATTCATTGTTACTTGCTGCCCGACAGCACAACAGGCTAGTGGCGAGAAACTTATCAGCATTATCACACCTACTGGTTCCAGTTATCAGAGCTAAGCAAGGCTTTTGTAAATGTACAGGTGACATGAACGCTTATATCAACTTATATTACTCTTGGAGAAGTTCATGAAGAGAACCTTTTTCCCTTCAGGAGTGACCTGAAGGGATCTGAGTTTGACTGGGCGTTGCCACTGTCCGACAACGCCGTACCAGTCTCTGCCTGCACTCCGCTCGGGACTGGGAAATCTCACTCACTCTCACACACTCATACACAAGCATCTGACTTCCAAGCCCCGGCAGGAGGAGCGGTCACAGGGTTGCCGTGGTAACAGGGTTGAAGTGCCCCAGACGCCCGGCAGCTGAGTGGAGTGGGGTAGCTAGGTACGTCATGTGATCATCTGGCTAAATGGGCCTCTCACTACGGTGGGACAAGATGTTTAACAGAGAATCTGTCTCCTGCTGCCTTTTTCTCTCTTCTCCATCTTGAGTTCCTCTTCCTCAGCTTTTCTCTCTATTCTCTCTTGTTGCCATTTCTTTTCCACCTTTGTTCCATCATTAAAAGGAGATTCAGGTCACCATCTTTCCCCTCACTATGCAAAGGAGTCATCTTTTGGATGGAAAATGCAGATGTGTGACTACTTTTCTGTTAGGATATTTCTTTAGGTGGGCTGCTTCGAGTTTTTTAGTTTTTAAGTTTAATGGATGGGGAAAACTGGTGGAGCAGTGGGCCACTATCTCACAACAGTAGCTGTACCAGCAGCATGACTATATGTATTGGTGTTAGACAGAAGACAGGGTGACTGATCAAATCTAACAATACAATATAAAAAGACAAGGAAAAGCAAGAAAACAAGATTCCTCAACAGAAATAAGACGGGTAAATGAAAAACTGAAAAAACACATTCTTTAAAATGTGCTACTTTTTGGCTGTCCTGCTCCAAGGAGGTCAGAATTACAGAACAGCACTCCTGGAGTTGGTATGGATTCAATTTCTTGCTCAAAGACACTTCAGCAGGATGGATGCTCTGGCTGAAGGACAGCTGCACTAACCAACCAACCACACACCATCCTACTGCCCCCAGGGTGTAGCTGACAGGCTCACATATGCACAAAATAGTATTTCCAACAGTGCAAAGGGCACATTACTTGAGTAACTCCTTTTTATTGAGTCTTAACACTTTCTTTGCTTTACATTAGGGCTTCAGAGTGGCTTTATGTTTGCACCTCTAGCTCCAACTTTGCGTCAGTCGTCAGACGTCTACACATACAATACAACTCAGCCTGCTGACAACCTTACCGACTATGCCTCTACACACACACACACACACACACACACACACACACACACACACACACACACACACACACACACACACACACACACACTCACACTCACGAGTAGCTCAGGGGGGCAAGCCCCATGCTAGTTGGCATAGCTGACAAAGCATCCCACACCCCTACAGTAGCCTAGGAGAGAGTACAAAGGGATCATTGTGTGTGTGTGTGTGTGTGTGTGTGTGTGTGTTCTGCTGCACTCAAGGCCTTGTTATAGTGCCTCTAGTACTGTTCATTAGAGGTTTGAAGCCTTTCTGCCTGTTAGTACATTTTGGCTAAAATTTAGGCATTTACCTGATGCTCCCATTCACAGCAGTTTACAAGTCTGTTAAACCAAGCAGTCTAATGGATATTAACAATATTAACGCACTCATCCGATAATTTGAACAAGTAATTAACTAGTAATTCAACAAATCCAGAGCTTGCTTTGTCTTGTGGCTCACTGACGACAAGCTCTACATGCCATGCTGCTTAGTTGTCATCAGTCAGCCTGGACCTCTACCAGAGAGAGGAGGGGGCAGAGGGATGAGGTGGTGAAAGTAGTGGGTAGGAAGAGAAAGAGAAGAGAGCATGACAGAGAGAAAAACAGAAAGAAAGATGGATGTGTCAGACTGGAGCTGAATCATGGGGCTGTGTGGAAGTACGTATTGACATGGCTAGTCTCAGAGGTATCCCTAGGAAACAGCCATGGGTGGCCACACACACACACACACACACACACACACACACTAAAGGGGGAGTATTGTACTCATTTTGGGCTATTTAAACTGTTCCTGGGGGTCTTTACAAGACGTTTGTGAAGTCTATATAAAAAAAATCCTAAAACCAGCTTCTGTAGTGTGTGTTTCAGTCTCTCATTTTCTCCATTGTAAAGAACAGGCTGTTTTGAGGGTGTGGAGGTTGTATGTAATGAGCACTGCTCTGATTGGCAGTGCTCATTACATACAACCTACACGCAATCGCCTGGCGGTGGCGGAGAGCAGAGCGCCCATGCTGCTCAAGGTAAACAAATAAGCTTGATGCAGAAATCTACCATAACCATGGCGGCCGCTCCAGAACCAACACTGAGACCGTACATGTTTGAGCCGGAGTCTGACCCAGAATGGGAAGAGGCAGCTGAGGCGGTTCCACTTAGTTTCTCACTGATAACAATTCTGTGTAATATTGTACTTTCCTGCCTTGTGTTTGTGTATGTGGATGTGTGAGCGACACTCTCTGCTGTAGCCGGTCTGTTTATGGCTCATGTCCATAAGCTTATTGAATACAACTTGCAGACAAGCTAGGATTGACAATTTTGTTGAGCTAGTTAACCAATATATTATTGGATGCAATCTATTTGCATCCAAACAGTGCAGCCAAACAACCAAACACAATTGTACTAATGGTGGCTAAAGTTTACCAAGCCTGACACGTTCGACAGACTTATAAAACAGACACTGGTCCCAACAAATAAAGTTATTGGTTGGAGTCAGGACTCATCTTAAAGTTATTTTTACTTGACTTCACTTTTAATGACTCCAGCTTTAGTTTTATTACTTCCACGCCCAACAAGCCCGTGGCTAGCCCCGCTAGCTCGTTAGCTAACCAGCAATGAATATACTAACCAGACTAATTTGGTAAATTAAATCAAAACATGGTGACACTTACAGATTCCAATTTTGCAGATGGGTCACGTACCTTATGAATTGCTCCATTTTTAAGCTTCAATTTAGATGCTAATCCTGCCTTTGCTCAAGCAGTCTGAGGACTGATCATCACACAGAAAAAACTGTAGCCGTCGCTGTTAAAAATAATATTAATCCACTCTGTCCTGGCATTTTCGCGTGTTGGGAGACTATGCAGGGATCTATGTTGCTGCCTGCATCCTACAAAATAATAACTGGAGAGTTGATATATCTCCTGATATGTTGTTTTAGCTTCACTCGTTGGAAAGTAATGGTGCATTCCAGTGTACTCGGAAAAAACGGTGTCTGAATGTGATATGCGCCGATTCTATTCACTGATGGCGCTGTAGTAGTTGATGTTGAGTTTAGATGCTTGTAACATTCTGAGACTTACCATACAAACATGAGTTTGCTGCGGGCGATTATGTTTTCCCGAGCAGATGCACTGGAACACATTTAGATTGGAAGTTAGGAATACCAACTCGGAATTATCGATTTCCGAGTACAATGGAATACACCATAAGCAACAGCTTGCGGCACTGCCGTAAATGGGATTGGTTGTTCAACTGGGCGTGGGAATGCTCTGAGAGGGGCTGGATTTGCACCTTATGATGTCCAAAGGAACCATTTTCTGAAACGGGCTGTTTTTCTCCTATTGCACCGTTTTGGGAAAAAGGAAAATACAGAAAAAAACGGGTTGACTTGCAGATTTAAAATTTTCTCAGCTGTTTAGGGAAGTAATTTCCTGTGGAACATGTATACACACCAGGAATAAACCGTTTTCCATAATATGGGACCTTTAAAGGGACCTATTCCGTTTTAGCCTGTCTGTTTATTTACAACCACTTGAACATTGTTAAAAACAGACTATAATGTGGAGCCGACTGCTAAACTGAGCAACATTAGGCCAAGTTAACCCAAAGAACAAGCTACAAAACCTGCAGCTGCTAACCATGCTATTGTTCTTGGCAGAGCAAAACCATATGCATCCCAACAACAACAAGGGTGCTCATTTTCGCTGACAATCAATAGCAGTGTGTAACCCGTTTTAGGTCTCTCAGATCCTTGATGACTCCGGACCCCTATAGTATAAGGAAAGAGAGTCAGAAAGTGAGCAACTGTGCTAAGTTTAACTTCCTCCCAGAGACTGTTTATCTTAATGATAAGTTTGGCTGAAACAGAGATAGTGGGAGGCAGTAGGCAAACCGCTGCTTTGTTTCCCTGAACACCTTCTCAATTTCTCTTTTCACAGACCAGAGGGTTTGTCAGCTCTGTGTCCTTATGTTAGCCAGCCAACAGAGTGTTTAAGTACAGACGAGACAAAAGAGCAAAGGAGGACAAGAACCACTCACAGCCCGTCTGATTCCCCCAAGAGTGGATAAACACCCCGACCAATTCTTAGAACTAATTTGGCGCAAAGTTGCCGAACCCACTTCCAAATTGGGTTCTACAGCAAGGAGAAAAAAAGTGGGATTTTCACCTTGATCTTCTAATTGGGGCGTGTTTTCCAGGCTGAAGATGACTCCTAGACACACACACAAAAAACCTAAAAACACAAAGTCCTTGATGACAAAACATCCAGTCCTTAATTCTTAAAACATGCTTTAGGTCATATCTTATTATTTTTCCATGTTTTGTTTTCTTTGCTCTGTGCTCCTTCTAGTAAATCTGGTAGACCCTCCCCTCCAACCTCAGGAAATTCAAAACTTTGAGTAATCTAACTTTTTAATGGCAACTGCTGCCATAACAGATGGGTGCCTGTTTTCTCTAGGCCAAATCTGTCAACGTTGGCATCTACACTTTGATGCTACCTAAAACATGAGGAGAAATTGGCTTCATCCAGAATTCATTGTTCCCTAGCTGTATTGTAATGCTCATTTGGTGATGTAGGCCTTCGTATAATCATTAGCTAACTACAAGACAAATCTAGGAGTCAGAGCATTCAAACAAAGCAATGTTTTTTTTGTGTTGTTTAGAGTTATTTGGATGATAGGATAACCTGGGTATTGGGGGTTAGTCTCATGCAAGAATGAGAGCTTGTAGCAGTTACCTACAGAAAATGTCTGGGGCAAAAATAAGGCCAAAGCTGCTCATAAAAATGAGCTACCTGAGAGTTAAAAAAGGCAGGGACAAACAAGGCTAGTCAACATCAGTTAACATCTTCAATAAAATGGGGCATAGCAAATCTACAGCTCACAGCTAACGCTAGTCAAAGCAAGCCGGTAAATTCTGGTGATAACGTCTGCCTTACTATAAACCAACCCTAAACATGTTTGATGGCTGGAGCCAAAGACAAAAGCTCTTTTAGGGAAAGGGGGGGGGGGGGACACACAGAGAGCGAAAACAGTCAGAGCTGATAGCATTCCACAAGAAGAAAGGCTGAATAAGAACACCACAAGTCCATCTGAACCCTACAGTGAATTCCACTCAGTGCTAAGATGGTCAAATATGATCGATTTATCTCATTTTACACTTGAACAGGCTCAGAGGTTTGAGACATCACTTGTAAGACATGCTAAAGCAGATGCTCCTAAAGGTTTAAGAAACATTACCTGCATAAACCTTGCAAAATAATGACTTAAGGATTTCGTCACAGCTTAACACTCTACTCAGTGGTTTGGTTTGGTCTCAGGGTATCTTTATGTAGGGGATAATATCAACTGTCAATTACAATAAAAAATGGAAATACAAGGTTTACAAAAGGACACTGACAATATCAAACCAATGTTTCATTTAAAATACCCCCCTGTGGTAATAACGGTTTTGATGCATCAGAACAGAAACCCCTGCTCTGGAAATCCTCCTTGGGCTCTATGCTCAATGGCTAGAATTAGTTTACAGAATATGGTGAAATACCAGAAGGAGACCGGCCTCACTTGAACGCTGCAGGTTTGACAAATGGAATGACAGTGAAATTCAAAACCAGCAACATCCGTTAGGACAAAAAGATAACCATGCACTCAGTTATACAATTACACAGCTAAATGTTACACAATCAAGCTACTTTTTTCTAAAAGTGGCTCTGTGTGTGTGTGTGTGTGTGTGTGTAAACAAAGTACAAGAGAAAGAGGGAAAGAGAAAAATAAAAAATAGAGAAGATGTGAGGAAAGAGAGGGAGAGAGAGAAAAGGTGAAACAGTAATTACTCTGTTAACTTGGCCATGGGCCAAACATGTCATGTGACAGTCATGTGACCAAGTGTGTTCCCAGAGAGGATCATGGAATTACAGGTGATCAGCAACAGCTTCCCGCTGTCTGACACACACACACACCACGCACGCACGCACGCACGCGCAAGTGTATGAGTGTGTATGCAAGTGTGTGCATGAGAAGAGCAGGTGCACAAGCATATGTGGCTACATCCACTTTGCTGGGCATTTCAACATCTTCGTCTTTGTCAAAAGGCAAAATTTGGGGGAAATAATCTTTTGCAAATTTCCGCAGGCAATTTCCACAAGCATGGACAAAGTTTACCATCATTTTCCTACTGAAAACAATGAACATCGGGTTTGTCGTCTACTGCAAGAGTGTAAATGTAGTGTAAATGTAGCATAAGAATGGAGTAAAGTTCCAACTCTTGTACCTAGAGATAGTCGAGTGGTTAAGCCTCCGTCCTCTGAGACCACATGCTTGCCCTCACTGGCCTCAGATCAAACTTTCTCTCTTATGTCACCCCATCACCCTCTCGACTTCCCCACTGTCTATATGAAGAGGACATAAAAACTAAACGTGAGCTGACTGCCTCCTTTCATAGCAACAAAAAAAGCACCTTTGTTAGCCTGCTGCTTGTTGACTCTCATGAGCTCTTGATACACAATCTGACAGTACTGGACACCAGGGTTTGTCCCAAAATTAATCAGCCATTTTCTTTTTTTGAAGAATCAAACCTTCAAATGATGGCTGCTTACCTAACATAGTTAAAGTTTGTCTACGTTACCAGCCACAACCAAAATTGGGTTGCAAAAATCGTTTGGTTAGTGACCAGTGGCAATTTCCCCACTTTGCTACACTGAACTAGTTAGATGTGAAAGGTTGAAAATCATGACAACAACCATCCTTACCGGCAGATCGACGCTGACATCCGTCCCGTCCAGCAGGGATACGCGGCAGGTGATAACGGACTTGGCGTCCCCAGCGGCAGGGATATGTGTGGTGGCACGTTGCGCCTCCCGCAGCCGGGCCTTCTCAGCATGTTTGCGGATGGAGCGTCTCCCCAGTGTCCTGCGCAGGAAACTCAGCATGGTGAAGGGAGGAGGAGGGGGGGTTACACTACCATACCTGTAGGGGAAAAAGAGAGATATAAGAGCTACGAGAAATTCAATTGCCTATCCTCTCTCTGTGTAGGACTGTTAAATTAACTATATAGAATTAATGTTAACACAATTTCTATATTCTACCTTAAGCCTTCATCTTTCCCTCCTAATCTTGTGGTAGAGCTTAAGGTGACTTAGTGAAAGGCATCATTGCTCTACATTTCTCTTCTTCGTGGGTCAGGGGTTTTTCTAACCTTTTCAGAAGTCCAAAATAATATTTCTACAAACTCTTTTATGAAACCAGGATGAAGGACATTAATGGTTGTTTATCATGTGAGATAGCTAGCTAAAATAACAACAACTTGGTTTTCACCAAGCTCTAATTGAGAAAATGCTTTCTGTACAGACAACTGCAAATTGGCATGTGCACCATTTTCGTTTGTTAACACGTTATTAACGTTAACTAACATTCAGCTAGACGTTATTAAAAGCAACTACGTCGAGGTTTGTTGATAAACTAAATAACGTGACCTGACGTAAAAAGTTGGCAATGTTAACTACCGTCGACCAACGTTACCATATGGTTGTTAACCGATAGTTAAGTTGAATGTTAGTTAGCTAACCAGGACTGCTAGCGTTGCCAAACACCACCAAATATGTTACCGACATGACCAAATCTCACTTTGATTGATAATTGATAATATTGTCATAAAATGCGATTGTCAGCCTGACCTAGTTAGGCCTGTAAAGTCATTTCATGCTTCTTGGTGATACTGGGCTGTATAAATAAAGTTAACTTGACTCCGCATTGCTGTAGGTAGAGACTGAATGAATAACTACATCAACCATTTGATATCTCCCGTTAATATATATAAATAGGTCAGTGTTTATGATCTTTCCTTGTCTACCTCGAGTGAATGAGACATTTTCAGTGGCTCAGAGAGACAAGCATCAAGCCACCCAAAAATAAAAAATAAGACATCCTGTCCGTTTTTCAAAATAAAACAATTATTGACGAACATATGCTGCTGCGCTTTTAACTAGTACAAAGAAACACGGTAAAAGCAAAGTCTATAGGACGAATCGGTAGTAAATTAAAATACGATTAGTCAACTTGGAGGGATGTCTACTATTCTGGTTTCAAATCAGCCAGAAAAGGCCACCACCGATGCCGTTCTTCGCGTATATAGATAAGGCTGAGCATCATTTCACAATATTTAAATATAAAACATATACCAGACAACTTAGGAGGAGGAAATGTACTATCTTGACAAAGTCAATTTAACCCATAGCTGTGGCACAGTTGTAAATACCTACTGGCTCTAGAACAGGGCCCGCAGTACCTGGTTTAATGTAAGCAAGAGCAACAGGTTGTGCTAACTTCAGAGTGCGCATGTTTTACTGCACATGGAAACCGTTAGTTGTAAACGCATAGAATTACACGACTGAAGGCGTACACTCCGTTCACATGCGCGTGTCCCATGTGAAAAAAACAAACGCTCCCTTAGCTCGCGAAGCTAACAGCCGTTGTGATGCTGCTGATGGGGAATAAAAGGATCCGACATACACTTGCTCCGTCCGCCAACGGCCACTTGTGGATCCAAAGTAGTCCTAAAGCGTTACTTACAAGAAAACACTCGCAGGAAATCACAGGGAAAGCACGTCCGCTTGCATTGTCCACGGCTAAAAAGCGACATCGTATATTCCCATGGTTTGAGAGTTTTGCTGTTTTTCCACCTCGCTACCTCTGCGGGATAATTTCCTCTCCCAAGTCCCAACAAAAAGTGGGAGGCAAGACTCCCCTCCGGATATGACGTCAGGAGAAAGCCCCTAACAAAACGTAATTAGCATTTTTAAAGTGACAAAACAGTTTTTTGGTCCTTCTAGAGTTGATGTAGCTCCAACTTACCTTCTTGCAGAGTTTTGTCAACGTACAATGACAGTACAATGTGCTCTTTATATTCATTTTTCCCGGTTATGTCTAGTTTATCAATATCGAGACAGAAGAGAATAGCCTGCTATTACTGATAGAAATAACCACGAATCTCTTGTGGTTTTCTTCTCTTCACTCAATATCTGAATTTTAACACTTTCATCTTCATTTTACAGCTGCGCCCCCCTCTGGTTAGTTTGGGAGTCATGGTGTTGCATCTATTTGCTCAGTAGTTACCAAGGCTCACATAGTCAAGTTAAAATCACCAGGCAAATCAAATCAGTGTCTGTCAAAGCCTTGCCAATAATAAACCCATATATTACATTAATCTGATTCATTAGGCAACATTTCAGGCAATGTAGAGTGAGAGTAATTGCCTGGAACAAGAATGGGATGACAACTGGTACAAAAACTGATATGGGTAGTGTAGTGGCAGATATGTTTGGCCTGTCTGACCTCCAAAATGTCTGGTCACATTGCCTCAAAAAGATGCCTACACTCTACCACACAACCTACTGGCAATTTCAACTGTGTCATCCTGCTAGAGTAGGCCTTTGTTGGTATATAACCCAACTGTGCTTGATATTGTTACACAAATAACCTCGCTAAATTGTTTTTCCCCCCCGTAGTTTACTTGATTGTGTGGAAAGGTAGGCCTCCTTGACACATTGTAGAATTACATTTAGAAGTACATATAGGCGACACCCCCATACAATTTCAACCTTTCTTCATGATAAAACTAGACATAAACTACATGCATCTTTTATCTGCGTTGGGACTTTTAATGCAAGGTGAAAATGCTTCTAAGACTAATAGCTTCTCTTGTGGCTTGATAACAACACTAGAAATGCTAAAGGATAGCTCCAAAGCACCTTGCACAATTGTATCCCCTTATAGTATCATGAATTGCTATAAAGCAAGGTTAGTTTGGTGACACTGGGCATCTAGAATATTCATAATACAATCTACTATTTTGCCCAGCAGTTTTTTTTTTTCCTAGGGACCCACATTTTTACTCTTTTATCAAAACTCACTTAGCAGAATACTGGATTAGTTAATAAAGATAACCTGTTTTTAAACTGCTAATATAGTAGCACAGAAGCTGTTCTGTTATTTGTTTTCTTCAGCCGAACACTGTAAAACATGTAGCTTGTAACCAGGTTACTGCTCATAGTTACATTGCCTGACCTCACTTTTTAAAGTGTGGAAAAGCAAGGTGATCTGAAGCCACTTCTTCATGCTTTTGACAGACGAGCTTTAATTGTTCACAATCAAGCTTCTAGACATGTCCAAAGCACCAGAGAAAAAAGCAAGCAACTGAGGACAAAGGTATTTTATGACACAGGTAGAGGAGTTAACCAAAGGGTATATACGGCAAAACATTTCTCATTTTGTGTTTGCATTATATATACACTCGCTGTTATAGATTAAGCTTCAAAATAAAACAAACGTTTGAAATAGCATTTTTGAAAATACACACCATTTGTGTCACATTAAGGATCATCAACCGAAAGGGAAAAAAAATACAAATAAAAATAAAAAACAAAATGTTTCAACTCACAAATGATTTTCCCTTTTATTTTAAAGATTTTTTTCATATACAACATTGTATTTACATGGTCTAGTATTATTTACACAAAATTAACAAGTGGCACTGTGTAGTTAGGGGTTCTCGTTTCTTTTTCTTGTTCCCTACAGGTGTCTTTTAAAACAAAATAAAAACAAAAAGATAAATAAAAAAAATAAAAAACGTATTTTAACACCACTTTATGTCTCGACTTTTTCGGTAGCACTACCTGCCACTCAGCCTTCTACAAAGTGCTGTCCTTTCCCTACCCGGCTAGAACGGTTTTCATCTTTACAAAAATACAACTCAGCTAACCCTAGCCCTCCCCCTTCCCAGTCCCCTCCGAACTACCTTTGATCAGTACCCTAAACCAGTGGTTCTCAATCCAGTCCTCAAGGACCCCCTGTCCTGGAGGTTTTAGCCCCAGCTCTACTCAGACACACCAGATTAGAGCTGGAGCTAAAACCTCCAGGATAGGGGATCCTTGAGGACTGGATTGAGAACCACTGCCCTAAACACACAGACAGCACCCATTATGTGTCAACAACACAACACTTTGAACATAGAGCGCTCAATGCTGGACTTATGTGGCGATGGAAACTCTTGACAGCCCTGGTATCTGGATTCTTATTAACGTTTTCACTACAGGGCCAACTTTTTATTTTTCAAGCTTTTTTACTTGGTTTTCAGTTAGAAAGTTTGTGAACCCTTTTGAATTACCTGCATTCCTGCACAAATGGCTCCTAAATATGGTCTGATCTTCATCTAAGTCATAACTACAGATAAACACAATGATTTAACAAATAACTTTTACGTGTTTTTATTGAACATATCGTTAAGACATTAACAGCCTAAGCTGGAAAAGTATGTGGACCTTTAGGATAATGACTGGGTTAGAGGTGACCTGTCATATAAAAACCTGTCAAAGTTTGATTACCAACAGTCTACTCTCCAAAAAAAGAGAGATCTGTTGAAGTGGAATAAACAGAATGGCTTCAACAGAGGAAAATCAAGTTTGAGTCCTGACCTTAACCCTAGTGAAATGTTGTGGAATGACCTGAAGCAAGCCGTTCATGCAAGACATCCCATAATATCAATGAACTGAACCAGTTCTGTTAGGAGGAACGGTCCAACATACCTCCGTTGAGCAGGTCTGATCAGCGACTACAGGAAACGTCTGGTTGAGGCTAGTGCTGCTAAAGGAGGTTCACCAGTAACTAAATCTCATGGTTCACATACTTTTTATAATCCAAGCTCAATGATATTCAATAAAAACATGTAAAAGTACATTGTTGTGTATTAAATTGCATTGTGTTTGTTGCATCTGTTTTTATGACTTAGATGAAGATCAGACCATATTTTAGGAGCCAGGTAATACAAAAGGGCTCACAAACGTCTCGCAACTGTATATGCCATGCCATCCCCCCCATCAAAAATCAAAAAGCTTTGTGATTATCTTGAGCTTAATGCCTCAAGAGATTTGCTAGATGGAGGTCTCATAATCCATCAGTGTTAATTACGTTTGATATGGTGGTAAAGCAGTGTTTTGTTGGCCCAGCTGCAGAAAAAAAATGGTGGAAAGCCTCAATGCTCGATTGTGTTTCATCCTTTTGATGATTAGATCATATATCTAGGGTCTCCAGCAAGAGAGACCATATGTTTTTAAATGTCAATAAAAAGATTCAATCGATCAGTCAGTCAATCGCGGCCTCGATTGGCCCTTCTGTGGAAAACGAGCTGTTTGAGTGCTGTAACCTCGGTACTCTGTTCAGATGTGTCATTTGCCTTGAGGCCATGCTGAAACTGAGAGAGTGGGATCCATGTATAACGATCCAAAAGAGAGGCATTCGGGGAAGAACAATGAAAAGAATGGACTGACAGTTTTGTGTAGGCTCTGGTGAAATGACTGATGTAGCCTGAGAGAAGAAGTGGGGGAGATTTGAGGAGACCGAAATATGGCTCTAGAATACAGGCAGAGAGATGGAGGGAAAGAAGTTTCTTCATCCCGCCTCTCCATGCGCCAAATGTATGATTCAGCTGTTTGAAAGGGAGGTGTGAGCATGGTTGGAATTGTTCTTTCACAATAAAAGACTAAAATATCTTCCCCTTCAAAGGAGACCACGTCTGTGCCTCTTCAGACGAACCTTCCGATCAGGTCAGGTCAGGTGTGTAGCTTTATGGCACAAGTCGCAACCTTTCATTCCAGTTATTGGACAAGCAGGCTTCGACCAGACAGCTATCTATACGCTAGAAGTGACGGAGAGAGAGAGAGACAGAGAAAACGGAGAGCGCACACAAACGCACGGCAGTAGGTTTGTCCAAGAGATCAATAAAAAAAAATGTAAAAAGTCGTGATTATCGTTTTGTGCTGCTGGTCTGAATTCTCAATATTGTTCTCTGGCAGACGGGGAGAATAATGAAACAGCTTAAGGGATCGTTTTAAAGCCCCGCTCCGGTGACCTCATCACACTGAAACTTAGAAGAAAAACACCTTTATAACAAGAAAAAAAGTGAAAACTAGTTTAGCCGAGTCACACGATTTGCTCACAAAAAGCAGCGCTGATGGACATCACTGGATGGACTCTCCATTCCCACCAAGGTTGAGGTCAGTTCACTGTCAATTCAGGAAGTAAACTCTCCTCTGAAACGTTTGGGGAGAGGAAACTCTGCCACAGATTTGTTTTATTCATTCATTCATTTTCCATAGCCACTTATTCCTACTCAGGGTCACAGGGGGCTGGAGGCTATTCCCAGCATGCATTGGGCGGAAGGCAGGTAAAACACCCTGGACAGGTCGCCAGTCCGTCGCAGGGCGGACAAATACACTCGTGCTCACATTCACACATGTGGGCAATTCAGAGTCTCCACTCCGTCACGTGAACGTGAGGAGAACATGCATTTTATCTTTTCCAAAATTAATATTTGGATAAAGGTAAGACTATGCATTTAGTAAGATTCTCTTTTTGCTCTTCAGAGGGAGGTCAAAGGGCAGGGTCAGCTAGAGGCAGGGATTCAATGTCTGGCTCAAGGACAAATCAGCGGACGCCTACCGACCTGGGGGCTGGAATCCAGGTCGGTCCTCTGGTTGAAGAGCTCTACGCACTACGCCGCCCTGCTGGCCCACTTTGTCACGTGCAACGTTTGATTTACACATTATGACTGAAAGTGGAAATTTAAGAGAACTGAACTGAACTGACCTGACCCCAGCCTTGTTTCTATGAAACAGCTTAGATTGCAAGTCGGCGAGGCGGTGTCCACTGGGGGCCTCTCTCTTCACAGCACTGGCTTCTCGTGTTGAACGAACATGCTGTCGAGTGTTACTCACAGTGCCGAGAGCTAAATTTGTCTGTAACGATCAATGTCCTGGATGCTGAACTTTTTTTAACGGTAGGCGCCAAAGAGAGGAGCCCAGTGGACAGAGGCCCTAAGGATTGTAAACCAGTTGTGTTCTTCAGCACACCAAATGATGGCCGCTTTACAATGCGTGTGTGTTCGCTCGCTTAAAAAGCACAAAGCAGGATATAGCGACAAACTCGCCACAGCATTGAACAGGGTGAGACACAAAGTGCTTTCAGCTGTCCATCTCAGAAACAAGAAAGCTGAGAAAGATTTAAAAAAAAAAATCAAGTACAATAAATTAAATCACCTTTTTTTCTCCCACTAAAAAGGTAAAAGAAATAAAGAAGTAGTAGAAGAGGAATCACACTACTTTACTAGCTAAGATTTAATCAGGGAGGCATGAAGCTAGACTCATACGGACAAACGTACAACTTGTTTTTTTTGTTCAGTGGACAGGGTTCGAAACAAACTAAAACACAATAAATACTCTTTTTGAGGGAAAAAAAAAGGATACGGTATATCTCTTTATCAGCTAGAAGGACATTAAGTAAAAAAAGAAAAGAAAAAAAGAAAAGAAAAAAGGCATGTCCGTCTGGCAGACTCACTCAGAAGGGGAGAGGGCGACCCTTTGAAAAAAATAAAACCCCAAAAAACTCCATCCATGTTGGCAGCCCTTCCCCTTCGTACTTATGGCACTACAGCAATTCCACAACGTTTTATTCTCTCCTACTTTTGTCTTTTCATTCTTGCTCTCTGTACTTTTTTTTTTTTTTTTTTTTAAGTTTACCCTGAACACACAACGTCCCCTAATTGTACCTATTCAACACAGCTGGATTTCTTTTTTTTTTTTCTTCCTCCTTTATCATTTGTCCATGATGTTCACGTTTTGTTTTTTCTCGTTTTTTGTCAGCGTAAAGTGCAACAGTGCTTTTTGTTCTCTCCTCCTAGGCCACTTCCCCGGGTGACACCAGCGACGCCTCCTAATGGTCAATGATCAGCGGGGTCGGGGTCCGGGTCCAGGTCCAAGCTGGTCTCGCTGGTCATGCTGGTGGCGCTGGTGACGCTCGGCTCCTCCACCTCCTCCTCCTCCTCTCCTCCTCTTCTTCCTCCTCCTCCTCCTCTTCCACCACTTCTCCCACATCCAGCACCTCTACCTCTTCATCGTCGTCGTCGTCGTCCTCTTCATCCAGACCTACTTCTAGCAAATCCCCTCCTGCCACTTCCTCTTCATCCATCACGGCCGCCTCTTCTCCTTCCGCTTCTTTCTGCTGCTCTTTCTTCTCCTCTTTCTCCTCCTCCCTCTGCTGGTAGAGAGCGGTCTTGAGCGGTTTCACCAGGCCCTCCTCGTAGACTTTGTGGATGGCCTCGCACACAAAGCGGTACTGGCTCTGAGAGAGAGGGAGAGAGAAGGAGAGAGAGAGAGAGAGAAGCAGGGTTAACTTGATGATTGAAAGTAGACGGCAGCAGCAGTAGACAGACAAATGAACACATCTACGTACGGGCGTCTGAATCATCATGGCCCTTTGGTCCCTCATGGTCCTGACGATATCCAGAGGGTAAACGGGCTGACCGCACTCCATCAGACACAGCGCCGTCTCCATGGTGATCAGCACCCCCGTCCGACCGATCCCCGCGCTGAGAGAAATCCATGAGATGTTCAGTTATAGGCTGCATGCAGCTACCAACATCGACTTATTAAATGAGACAACACTGACTAGGTGTGATCCAATTAGCTTGTGCACAATCAGCACAATACAACCTAACACAAAAGGAAGGCGCAATGATGGTGTTATCTTGTCAAATTACTTGAATGAAAGAAAATGTCATTGGTTGAAGCTTGAATTGATGAAGTCATCCAATTCATCAAGGATTTAAAAATTTTCAGGTTAAATAGGTCCTTATTCTTGTTGATCCCACGACAGGGATGTGGGCACAGGAGATATACGAACTAACACAGGGTAATGGAAGAGGACTCCTAAATATCTAAAGGTACCAATGCGATCAACAATTTCGGCCTGTATGAGTAAGTGCATATAGTGTGTGTATTCCCCCCGCCCCCGTACCTGCAGTGTACCACCATGGGCTGATCCCGTCCGGCCCGTTTGCTCCGTACCAGAGCCACAAAGTCCAGGAAGTCAGTGGAGTCATCAGGAACGCCGTGGTCTGGCCAGGCCAGGTACTGGATCTGGGTCAGCTCTCTCTGCTGCTCACTCTGAACACACACACACACACACACACACACACACACACACACACACACACACACACACACACACACACACACACACACACACACACACACACACACACACACACACACACACACACACACACACACACACACACACACACACACACCATTATGAAGGCCATAATTATATACATCATGACAGATGCAACATCATAAGGCAAAGTGGATTTGTACTTCACAGTAGATTTTCATGATACTAATAGTGAGGATTCACACACATGCACTTAACAGGACATGACAACACACACTACTGACCACTGCTTCATGTGTGACTCAGTCCCTTCCTCTTTATTCCCTCTCTGCATCGCCATGGTAACACATCTATCTCCATAGCAACCATCACAGGCAGAGCAGAATGCTAATTGCCTCCCCCCAGAGCCATACATATATATATTCTTTTATTCTTTGCCTTTTTTTGACAGTTAACAGTAGGGAAACGGGAGAGAGAGGAGGGATGACATGCAAAAGGGTCCTGGGGCAGGTTCGAACCCAGGACACCGTAAGAGCTGTATATTTTAGAAGGTCATGACACACGGGCCACAATCAGGGATATGATCAGGACAACACAGACCAACACCAAACAATTCACCAACTTGCTGTTACACCCAAAGATATCATTCCAGTACATTTGAAGTTAAATTGATTTCTTGACACTGCAAACACACCCTTAGGATTTGGAACTGCAGGATATGTTCCTTGGGCCAGGTCATATCTGACCACCAGATTTCATGGAAAAGTGTTTGAGTTATCCTGCTGGTAGACAGGTGGCTCATCCTTGGCGGAGGAAAGAGAAAAAAATGGTGCTTCATCCAAAGCGCCCGAAGTGTTGAAAGTGTGTTGGAAGTTGAAAACCCTAAAAACATCACTAGATGTTGCCATTGGCACTAGCTTTGCAGACTGTTAATTTTGCCCAACAAATGATGAACAACACAGCTTTTTCATGGTTGCAACATCAAGGGAGTCTGAAATCTTTTTTATGCCAACAGTGATTCAGTTGTTACTTCCCATAAATACATTTGTTGCTGAGCAATATTATAGCAAAACCTCTCCTTGGAGGTGTATCTAATATTCTATCGGGGAGAAACATGGGGCGGTTTAACATGCATCATTTTGCATCCCAAACAGAATTAAAACACCTGGAGGGATGCAAAACGACCATGAAAGGGGGCTGTGGCATCTCCAAGTAAGAGACTGTGACCATGAAATGTTCCAAAAAACAATGTGGGCTTTCTCTCTATCTCTGCTTCTCATTCCAACGTATTCCCTCCATTTCTGTTTTCTATCACCCTTGCTCTTTCTCTTCTTCTCACCCTCCGTTTAGCCTCCGTCGCTTTCGCTCTCTGTTTTTGGCGGTGTGACTGACTGGGGTGGTTGGGTTGCCATGGTAACCGGATCCCAATACGTGGCCTGCATGCTGCAGTGGGAGCCAGAAAAAGAACAGCCCACACCGGTCACTATGGCAACACACCTCCTTGGGGCTGCAGCGGCTCATCCTTCTTTAGACACTGCTCCCTCTCTCTTTCGTTCTATCCAATGTCTTTTCTCTATGGGGCTCTCTCCCGCCTCTCCTGCTTCCTCTATCAATCTCAATACTCTCTCTTCCGCTTCTTCTTTTTCTCTCTTTCTCCATCCCTCTCTTTTCTTCTTAACTCCCCGGCCCCCTTTCTCTCTCAACCTCTGTCCCCCTTTCTCTTATGACAATCTGTTTGTAGATGGCTGTGTGTGTGTGTGTTGCAAGTGTTGAAGCTGGGCCACAGCCTGTGTACCTGTGTATGCACGAGGGTCATTTCACGAACCAGGAAGGCCGCGTTGCCTTCCTCGGTGTGACACGTTACCATGAACTCCCCGTAGGTGGCGCTGCTGTCTGGGTTAGGCCAGTACTGATGACACTTCACCTAGAGACACAGATAATGTTATTCCATTTATTATGTGATCATGTAGGCATATTCTTTTTCCTCTTGGGGTCAGAGGTCAGGGTCACCTACAGAACAGCACAGCTGGATCTGGTAGGGAGTTAGCAACTTGTTAAAGGCCACTTCAGCAAGGCATCATTGAATTGTTGTGTTTTGCAATTTTGTTGATTAGGTTCTTGGAAAAAAACTCCTTAACCTCCAGAACCCTACTTAAGGAAAATCCAGAGTGTACTTGTACTCCAGCCACTACAGTAGAAGTCACACAAGCATGAGCAGCTAGGTTGGTGCATGGCACATTCATTCATACCAGGTAGCTCGGTGGTTGCCTAACTGTAGTGGCTAAGTCAATGCAGGAATTAAATATTTTGTTGAGCAATTTCAACAAACACCGTGCTTCCACAACACAAGCTTCGAGTATTGTTAAAGTCAACAGTTTCACTCCCATCATGCATACCACCCCATCCCAATCATAACGATGACATATATGTCTTTCTAAATACGAGAAGAGGATTGTGGGAGTTGTGTGAAAATTCACAGCTAAGGTGCGAAGATTCACAGTTCAATTTAAATCTTCACCACTTTTTTAAGTGCTGTACTTCCAAGTTTGATAGCGCACAGGTACCACAGAGTGAAATGTCTCACCCAACTGAAAGAACAAGAGATTAGAGTAATTAATGACTATCGGAAACCTAGTTAACAAACTTCCTGCGGCCCACATTTGGTTCCTCAACCCTTTGATGTCGTACGTACCCGCCCTCTCTCGACCTGTGTGGTTAACATGACCACCATAGACGAGCCCTGCTCCCAGGTCATTTGCCAAAAGTCAGGGCAGGTGTTGGGCAGCGGGCCTTGGCATGCTATGTAGCGGTTTATCAGACTGGAGGCTGGGATCTCCATCTACAGAGAGAGAGAGGGAGGGATAGAAAGACAGTGTAAGAGAGAGAGATGCAACGTGATATTAGGATGAAGTGAAACTGAAAAGAAGTGTTTGCATATTCCTAGGAGTGCTAGGATGAGTTTTTCTCAGGTTTCTTTGTTTTTTTGGAATTTCACAAAAGACAGTAACAGCATACTAGCACTTCCCCTAAACATCTGCTCGGTGCTGTTAGCTAAAAAAAAGTGCCTGGCGGATTTAGTTTAGTTCTATGTTAAAAAAAAGTGTCACTTTGTAAAACATTAACAACTGCAGGGACTCGCAACGTTCCTCTTTGTTAATTCTCATCGGCTTAATTATTTCACCGGCATGATGAGAAAAATACAAAAACAAGTTCTCTGCAACCCTATGAGTGCTTTGGTGGTTAGCAAAACAGAACGCCCACCAGGTCCTCGAACAAGGTTAGCGTCTCTGAAAATGTGTTCAGATCACTTTGGTTTTCAGCTGATTCCTTGCATTGGTAATGAATTGTTGAATGCATACGCACTGGCAACGCCGATTGCTTTTGCGTTTTGTAAGTGTACATGACAGATGAAAGGAAAGAGACTCACGTTGATGTAATTTGCATTGATGTAGTCATCTGTGCTTTTCAGGATGACCCGCGTGGCATCATCTAGAGAGGGAGAGAGAGAGAGAGAGAGGGAGAATAGATATAAAAGGGAAGATATGGAGATGAAATGAGAGGAAGTGTGAACAGAGAGATGGACAACGATGGACAAAGGGAGAGAGAAGGGGAGAGGAGGTGAAGGAGAGAGAGAGAGAAAGAGGCACAGAAGGTTAATATTGGAACGTATCTGCACACACAAGCCGGCAGAAACAGACATGCATTTTTTTTTTTTTTGTCTTTTCTACGTACAAGGAGAGATGTCTCTGTAGCGGTTTTTGGAAACGTTCTGAGGTAATTTGGCACACAGCATGGTCATCCCCGGCCTCTTCCTGTACAGTTGCTGCAAGGAAAGCAACACAGATAAAAAAAACCTCATTAATAGTGGAAGTCATATACGTCACGTTGTCATTGTAAAAAGATTGCCATGCCTCCCATTTGTCTTCTTTGACAGCTATTCAAACTCATTCAAAACTGCATCTATGAACTCATACTACACTACTACTACTAATGTGTTTGTGTGCATGTATGTATGTATGCATGTGTGTGGGCATACTTTGTGAGTACACACAAGTACAGTTTAAGTATGTGTGTGTGTGTGTATTAAGCTGTATTTTTTAAATGAACACCGTGAATGGAGAATCCGCTATGTCTGACAGAACCAGCTTCTCTTGTAAGCTGCTTTCGCCCACACCCACACCCAGTACTTTACTTTAGGTACACATACACTCATAACCGCACACAAACACATACACACAAACACCTACAACACACAAAACACCAACGCACCCTCATTGTAGTCATTGTAACTCAATGTACAACGCACACCTCCAGGGCATTCATAAGAGATTCATAAGAACACTTTAACTCTCTTAAAAAAGACGAGGCACTCTCGGAACGCGCTGAACATCACAGATTGATGATACGTGACAGTGTAAGAGGATCTGAGGGGGGATTTTTCCTTTAAAATGCAGCAGCTCATTACATATAAAGCACTGCACCGCAAGGGATTAGGCTAATACCACGAAACATAAACTGTACCCCTCTCTCTCTATTATCCCTGTGTGTGTGTGCATGTGTGTTAGCAAGTGTGTTTATGAGCTTGTGATCATTAATGTGTGTGTTTGCAAGTGTGTGTGTGTGTGTGTGTGTGTGTGTGTGTGTGTGTGCGCGCATCTCCTCACATCAAACTGTGCTAGTATCGCTCCGCTGGCCAGGCCTTCCCTCAGTGCGACCATGGAGTCCCTCCAAGCATGCTGGTCCAGCTGGGCGGGGTCCTGAGGGGACTTCTCTGGGATGTACTGAAAATCTGGCTCCGAGTCCGCCTTCTCCTCCACCACGTCATAGATGGCTGGAAAGGACACAGGAAGAATGTGTTACAGGACTCATACACATTATAGCTGATACAGGTTGGCTCATTCAGGGGCTTTATGAATCTTAATCCACCAATATACAAATACAAACATGTATATAACTGTCAGAATGCTAAAAAGAATACAGGAAATTGAATATATGAATGCCTGTCAATGTGGATTGACAGGCATTCAATATATTGATGCAATATATGAGGTCTGATGTAAGATGGGACAGAATACATAAATCCCTCTTTGACCCATTTAAAATACCAAGAGTTTCAATGTTTCATCATATTTCATGGCATCCCTCATCCCTGATCCTGATTACAGGAAATGCTTCGCCTCTCCCTTTTTGTACACGGTGACTAACCAATACCTGATAGACATGATGGAACGTTTTTGAACCCCTTGTGCAATTATAGAAATTGAGGTTTTCCCATGCAATACCAAATCCCAAATGGGCCCAAATTATCTATGTTTACCAATTTCATATGTTTTTAGAGACAATTGCAAATAATAAAATGAAATAGTTTAAAGGGAATTAGTGCAGGTGCAAAAATACGTAAACCTCCTGTTGCATTAGTTAAATCAAGGTAATCAGGTAAACAATTGGGTAAGAAGTTTACTGGAAAAGTATATTCAATTCAATCTAGTCTTACTGCACATTATTAAAATCACCAACAACATAACTGTGGCTGGCAGGGTAAATCTCTGTGTCAACACGCAACGCTCGCAGAGTGGATCTGACCAATAAGAACGACTCACCATTGGGTCTGACCAATAGTATCAGCTCCCCGGAGTGGCTCTCACAGCTGGCCTTGATGAACATGACCACCTGGTCATGGGTGTGGTCAGAGATGTCCCGGCCATTAATTAACACCACCTGGTCCCCCTCATTAAGGCGAGGCACACACAGGTCAGCCTGCGGGGCAAGACAGGGAGAGAGGCGAGAGAAAGAGACAGAAAAAAGGTGTAGAGAGAGGCGGATGGAGAAAGAGAAAGGGATGGAGAAAGAGGGAGCAGGGTGAGATATGTAGCTTATTTTCATTTTATTACTATCATTTATCATTATTATATTTTATTACATATTATATCATTATTTATTTTTTTATACAGTGGTCAGTGCAAATTATCAAATTATTATATTATTGATTGTTTTATGTTATGCCAATATTATATGCTGCCAATATTAGGCAGCATGAATGACCGGTACTCGAATCTGCCGATAAAGTACTTGCATCAGTTCTGAAACATTGATATCGGTGCACCTGTACGTACCGATGTTCCCGGAGCCACTCGTGACACAATGATGGGCATCTTCTGGTCAGCTCCGCCCTGGAGTCACACAGGTACACATGGAGGTAAGATCAATTAAAGCCACACAAAAGTAACTGAAAGTAAACTGAGGAATTTTCCAAGCAAAAACAATTTAAAAATTAGAAATATCCCCAAGAGAATATCTCCCATTAGACCAGGGGTCAAGTCATTTGTTGAGGTCATTTGATTGGCAAAATGTGCCAAATCCTGGAGAAAGCTAACATTATGGAAGGGAAGAGCTGAGTTTTCCCTTTCTGTCCTTGACAGAAAAAAATAAAATAAAATAAGGAAAAAAAAAGAGATGGTAGCCATCAGATTTCCAGCGCATCTGACTAGTATCTCTCTCACCTTGACGTTAAAACCGAAGCGCCCGTGCTCGTCGGGTCTCATCTTGATCAGGACCAGATTATCGTGAGGAACTACTCCATTTAGCTGGATGGGAGACAAACAAAGATACATACATGTCACGCTGTTAAGTTACATGATGGCTCTACATATATATATATATAGTTTCCATTCCCACTGGGGCCACCCATGCTAAAAACACATGCATCTTTTTTTTCACCCCAATAATATAACAAATATCTCATCCCGCTCTCCCATATCTGAAAATGCTCCTCCTACCTTTCTCATGATCTCTTATTTCTACCATACAGGAATATACAGGCATATGTGTTATAGCCACAGTCAGGGCGCTGCAGCTCTGACTTCTGCATTCTACAATACAGGTTGCTTCATAATGTGGGTGATCTAGTAATGTAAGCTGTACTGCTGCACTCAATGTAAATTTGCTCTTGGTAAGAGTGTCTAAAATGTGCAATTAAGCCACGAGAGGCCATGCTTTACAGTGATTTTTATTTTTATTTTTTTTAAGATGAGAGGTGCTGTTAGTCACAATGTGAGGTGGAAAAATGCAAATTGTCGGCCAGCTAAGTGACACATGAGTGGCGCGTGGATGTTTAAAATCAACTGTTATGCAGTCGCGGGAGGGTGCTCGTCGGGTGCTCCCCCCCCCACCAGCGGCTTTCAGTCGTGACTCCGGCGTTATTGCGTCATGCTTGCACCGCACCACACACTCACCGTGGTCTTGTCGGTGTTGACGGGGACGTCGTACATCTCGTTGAGGTGGTTGTCCAGGAGGCTCTGCTGGGAGTGGGCCTGGATGATCTGGCTCAGGGTCTTCCTGCTCAGCTGCTTAGGGGGCAGAGCTGGGGGCTGGCCGTCCACACCTTCTGGAGACCTGGAGGGATAAAGAGATGTTACTCTGTTTTCATGTGCTTTTGTTCAGATCGTTTGCTGTCTTATTTGCCGTAATTGGTTGATAATTGATTGTGTAATACATCAGAGAGAGAGAGAGAGAGAGAGAGAGAGAGAGAGAGAGAGAGAGAGAATTCAGTTCGTAAGATTGATTATTATTTAGTGCTTGATGCAATGGTTATTTTCATCCGTCATACTTTTCCAATCAGTACACACTCGCCTCTATCTATTGCATCATTGTTGTACCCATTACCATAACCAGGTGTTATTGCTGCAGTCTATTACATTGCAATTCTAAATAATTATAAAATGAACACCAAAATTATTACGGTGTACGTGTCATTTGCTCTGAAACTCCTCAAGCTGTTTAATAAGAGGCTGAAGGTTCTCCTGTTTGACTGTTAAAGAGGTGGGGCTGGGGAAAGAAAGAAAGCAGAGAGAAAAGAGATTGAGACAGAAAAGCTAAATCACATTGTGTTACTCACAATGCATTAACCTCAATAAAAGGTTACAAGGGGAAGCAAACATTTTTCTCCTATCATCCAGACAATGAAAGGGAGTGTGCGTCAATGTGTAGGGTGATACAACATGGTCAGTCAGGTAGGGCTTTCAGTAGCAGCAGGGCTTACCCTCAGGGGGGTAACAGCCAGTCATTGCACTCTGTGTGCGTATTTGTGTGCGTGTCAGTGTGCACGCAAGTGTGTGTAAAGGCACTCCTTAGGGGATCCAGCGGCAGTCAAAGCACATTGCCTTTGTTTTGGCTGTTGCTGCTGGTGCCACTTTGTGTCTTACACACACACACACACACACACACACACACACACACACACACACACACACACACACACACACACACACACACACACACACACACACACACACACACACACACACACACACACACACTCTATTTATTGTGGGTCAAAATGAGGTCAGGCATTCAGAAGGAGGGCGCTGCACAGCAGGGCGGAGTCGCTCTGTCTTGATAGGACTGCACATTACATTCACAGACCCACAACACAGATGGGCAAAATAAAAAAAATCATATTGTATTACCATTATCATCATACCATGTTACAACATAGCCAAGCACATAGGAGAGAGAAAGAGAGTGGGAAGCCAGGTCAAAACAGGCAGGGATAAGGAACTATGCTGCATTCAAGGACAGGGAAATGTGAGTGTTTTGTTTTAGAAATTCGTCACAAAATAAATGCACCCGAGTTAATTTAATGAAGCTTATCAAATCAAACGCATCACACACTTTGTTGGAAGTATTAAGTGGTTACGTGGTTTACGTGACAGCACCATTAAAGACAACCCATGAACACAAAGACCTTTTATACCATATCATATGGTGTTGTATCCTAACATATTATATATTATGTCATAAAATTCATACCGTCATACTGCATGGTCCGTGGTGGGTTTACTAAAATTTAAAATAAAAGGCATACTTCACATGACAACATGGCTGAGGATTGCCTAGTGGGAAAGATGATTCATGCTCTGAATACTTATATTCATCAATTTAACTGAATAGAAGTGTGATGTATTGATCTTCACCAGACAGCATGATGGAGGCTAAAAGGTGTTTTTTCAGTTTCTCAGTGTGTCGCGCTTCTTGTTCACTATTAACAAGATCACAGAACAAAACAGCATACTTGCATCTGTACAAACGTCAAATAGCGTGTCCTATTTCTGAAAGGGGATCGAAGGGGATTGCAAATGTATTAATGTGTGCATGTGTGTTTTTCCGCTGGATACTGCGTGTGCAATCTGAAGACGAGGGAGCAGGTGATTATGTCATCTTTTGGCTCTGTGACAGCGAGATGAGCAAACAACTTGGCGCAGCGTGTGTGGTTGCGTGCGAGTGTGTGTGCGTGTGCCCATGCTTCTATAGAGAAGCTTTGTAGGTGGCGGAACTACCACTGTAATGTTACTTAACCAGCCTGATTTCCAACTGAGAAGTGTTCCATCTCTATTCTCTCTCTCTCTCCCTCATGATCATTTTGAGCCTGTGTAGATTTGCATGGATGACAAAGTGAGGTAGGTGGTCATGGTTAGCATTAGCAAACTAGTCCATTTACATGGCCTCAAAACGTTCCCATGTATCACAGCTGCTAAGCAACTATTCACATTCCTTCAGTAATGCAGAAAGCTTTCCTTAAGAGATTCCCAACTCCTTTTTTATGAAAACGGACACAGAATTGAAAATCCTCGAGTGTACAGCGATGTCGTAGGAGAACTTTGTTTGTCCCCAGAATTTCAGTGTCAGGAATATTTCACGAGTTTTTTTATGCCAAGAACCTGTTAATCTCCTGGCCTTCTTTAAGTGGCTGTAGACCATGCCCCCCTGTCACACACACACACACACACACACACACACACACACACACACACACACACACACACACACACACACACACACACACACACACACACACACACACACACACACACACACACACACACACACACACACACACACACACACACACACAGTATTCTGATTAGAATTAGCTAAAATGACTTATATTTAGAAAATTGGGGCAAATCTCACATTTGACTGGAACAGCAATTTTGAGCTTAATTAGTTTAAAGAATTTACTAGATATTTTATAGTGTGAAAGCACACACACACACACACACACACAGAGACACACACCAATTCCCAGTTCAGTCCTGTTCCACAACTTCTCGGCCCTGCTACCCGCTGTAAACACATTTTACGGCCTGTTTTTCAAAGGGTTCGTCTTTCCATTGAGGCCCACTAAGTGACATTGGGAGAGGGTGTGAACCGTCAGTAGAAGCCACAGACACACAGGCAGACGGGCTAAAACCAGCCGTCTCAGCAAATACAGCCAGACAGAGTGGCACTAGCACTGACGAGTTAAATTAAAACTAAAAATTAAAAGGCGGACGTTTTTGGAGGGGGACTTCTGACGTACGTTTTTTTTTCTTTTTACTGTGAAATTTATTGCCCTGCCACACAGTCAAAATATATATATATATTTTTTAAAGACAAACAATTATGAACTAAGGAAAGTGGGAGAAAGAGGAGGAAAGACGGGGCGAATAGACAGAGGGATAAAGACAATGATGCTACTGTGAGAAACGACGTCTTCGAGGACTATTTGTCAGCTTTGTTTCTCACATAGGGAGTGCACACACATGCACGATAACAGCTGGACCTAGCCACACCACTTAATAAAAAGTGTGTCTTTTGCATTTGTCCCTCTAGACATTTAGATTATTACATTTTAGGCATTTAGCTGGCACTATCCAGAGACCTGAATCCATGAAAGCTAAGCACAGTCTCACAGTGGGTAGGCAATGCTTTTATTGTCAACACTGGTGTCACTTGTAACCATTTGCATTGGCAATGGGTACCGATTTATTCCAAGCCATTTCAACAAAAAAATTGTAATACATTTTTTTTTTTAAAACAGTCCAATCAAGAATGTTCTTACTAAGAAATGTGCTATATCCAAAAGCAATAGCCAGTTTGTGAACACTTTCAACCTTTCAGCCCTTGTGGTTTATCTGAGGCCACCGAGTGTCAGACAGTTTCATCTATGTGACCTCTCAACCACCACCTTTGTAAACACAGGTCCTAGTAACAGCTGATTGGTAATGAATGAAGAAGCAGCTTAGAGGCACTTAATGTAGCAAACACAACCCTCCCCTCTACATTTGAGGGCAACGGCGGAAGTAATCAGCAATATGGCCCTGCTGCTATTGCAATGTTTGTTAAACTACAGGCGGGAAACCAAAATGGGTCACAGGCCTGTTTTTTTTACTGGGTCCTGACAGCAAAATGTTTTAATGGGCCTGGGGCTCAGACGCTAAATTGACTCAATTTGGGTGACAGGCTATAAACATGTAAGAACCCCTGGTCTATCTGATTCCCTTGTTGTAGTTCAATAGAAAGGCTTTGTGTGTAGACACAAGTCTGACCTAGCAGACAAACATTCCTGGCAGTCCTCCACTGAAACCATGGAGGCTGAGGACTCTGATACTCCGGGTGACTCCCCACCAGACAAGACTTTGTTTTCCAGTGTGTTATCTGTACAATCACAAAGCGTTTGTAGTAAATGCAAATTATACACAGTCTTACATTACGCTGACCCGTTATTGTTTTGCAATATTTTCTGTAGTTTCATGTAATTGTGGATCTTATAGTTGTTTCACCATTTTCTGCTATTTGGTTTATGCTGTCATTTAGATTCTGTTATCCAAAACAGTAGTGTGTTTGCTAATCTTAGTTCAGATAAACTTAAAAAAAGAATTAGTAACCTCATCCGTAGATAGTAAACCAAACTAATAATCTAAACTAAGCTAACCTAACCTTTCTCAGTCACGCAGTGTGTCTGAGCATTGCATTATAAGTCAGACTTACGGAGTGGAGTCCAAGCTGATGCTATTGGCCTGCGTAGACGACGCCGACTTGTGATTGGAGGAGAAGACAGGCAGGCTGGGTGAGGCGTGGATCACGTGATCAACCAGGTGGCCAACAGACGACGGGCGCAGACGTGTGCCCTCCTGCACAAACAGTGAATTCCTGCTGGACACACACACACACAAATACAAAAAAACCAAACACACAAAAAACAGCATTATATAATGCAATGTGGAGTTAATTGTATTTTACAACAGTATAGAACGTTGTGACTCATCTGGAACCACCTTTATAAAAATGTTTAAAAAAAATTAAAAAAAATATCTATAAAAAATAATAATAATAATCTTTTACAAATAGAATCAAGAGTCTTGAACTAATTACTGTGTAATTTCCAGAGTTCAATAGATGCTATAAAACAGTGGTTAGCTCATTTCCCTTTCAACTGAATCAATTCAAAATGTCAATCACTGCAATTAATTTGTTAATGAACAGAAGAACATAAATAATTCAATACTCCTCAAGAGGTTGGATATGACATTCAAAGAAAATCCACTACCAGAACTGAACTGAACCTGTGAGTACACTGGTGATCGGACTTACTGGTTGGGTGTCCCAGGCGGGGAGCGGGTGGGCAGGCTCTGGGTTTCCAGTCGCTCGTCTGATAGGCTGTTCCTGCTGACTGATTCCCAATCGGTCCCGCCCACCAACTTCCTGGCCAATGGCTTGCTGGGAGACCTGCTCAAATGAGGAAATGGAGTGGCTTGAGCGACCAAAGTGAATTCTTGCACCGTCAGAGGCTTGTAATTGCTGGAATTTAACTGCCCAAAAAATACATTCCCATTACCTGGCAAAAACTCTGTCCTTGATGCCTTTCTCCTTTCCATACTGCACTGACTGCACTTCCGTCCGCCCACTAGAGAGACGAACAAAGAGAAAACAACAGTCAGTCTCTAATCAACATCAACAAGCAAGAAAATGTTATGAGCTTATGGGCTTACAAAACCCTTTTTAGTATGATTTCAAAAATGCATGGTGCATTTGCATCAATCTAACACGTGGATTGTCTGAATTCCAGAAAACACTACAAGTTTTCACTTAACAGCTGCTATATTGTATGATATTCTACAATGTTATTTTAATTATTTTATTAATTATTTTAGTGCCATCAGCCCCTTGTATCTACCAAAAAGTACCAAAATATACAAAAAGGATATTTTATAATATTCTACATTGTTAACAACATTTTTGAGATGTTAGTAATAACCATAAAAGCTTTGAAAACAACAACAAGAACCATACAGTCGGGGGACGTCTTAGAAAAAATAAAATAAAAGCACCTAGAAACATTTCTGACAGAGATGAACCTCCACAATGCGGATAGCGTTTTAGTTGGCGCCACTCAATGCCTCACAAGCTTTTGAAAGAGAACAACAGCCATACAAGAGGGCGTATATAATGGATAGATATATACAAGTACACACAATTGACAGCGTATCCTAACCGGAACGTCAGTCAAGATCTCAAGGGCAGCGATACGTGCACCGCCAAGACGATCATCATAGCAGCCCGCCGTCTGAGGCACCACGAGGCCCACTCATGTCGCATCGCTGCTTAATAATGCATCACAAGACCTCCCCGCTCCCATTTCATCCCTCGCTCACATTTCATAGAAAAAGGATTTTCTTTTAAAAAATGCTGTCTGTGAAGTGAAACAGAGTTGTCACGAGGCAATGGCGCAATACAGTCAGAGGAGTCAAATCTTTTATTTTGCTTTCTCCCTATTCACCCCTTCTTTATACAACCATGTGTTAAAACCTCAAAAGAAGGGGAAGTGTATATCAACGATAAAAAGAGCTTTAGTGTGTTCAGGAGAAAGAGTGGTAGCAGTGGTATGTATCTGTGAAGTGACTCCTACTGAATAATTGAAAATCTCTGGTCACCACCCCGCCAGCCATGTACACACAGACACGCACACAAACAATCCTAGTGAAACCAAAAGGACGGTTGTGAGGCTTGACATAAACCATTTAGGGTTGGTTTTTTTTCTATTTTTTTTTAGGGCAAACCATAAATAATTGAGTTGTGGTTTATCTCAGGGATGGAAGCACGAGAGGCACCCAGCTAGCCTCCAGTCTTTCTAGTTCCCAAAGTGGAGGGAAACGATTCCACTGACTTCTTGTGACCCGGTAAGCATTTACTCCTGTTGACATTTCACTGACAGGGGTTTGTGTGAGGGAAAGAGAGAGACACAAAGAGGTAGAGAGAGAATCAGACAGAGAGAAAGAAAATCCGTTTGCATGCATGCGTGTGTGGTTCCACTCGGTCCTACCAGTATCTGAACTTGGAACCCAGGGTGAAGTAGTGAGCGAAGAAGTTCTTCTGTGGTGGGACGGGCCGGTCCAGTCTAAAGAAAGTGTGATGCTCCACGCAGGCCTTCCACAGATTCTTACAGGCCCGGTAGTTCACCATGTTGAAACCCAACAGCGTCTCCCGAGACTCATTCTGAATGGAGGGAGAGACGGAGAGCAGTTGGAGGAATGCAGGAGATTGGCCCGCTGGTCAAGTGATGAGATGTTTGCTCTGGTACGCTATGCTAACACTTTAGCACGCGCTGTGTTGAGTGATACTACGCCACTAGCATCATCTCAAAAGTGGGACAATGAGAACTAAGAGCTCTAAAGCTAAAGGGGTCATTTTGAATGATATGCAGGTAAAGGCTGTTTTATGGCTGTAAGACAAGTGTCTTATGAAAAGTGCTGGATGACACTGAGGCATTTATGCTCCAGCGAAGTGTCGGGAGATGTCTGTGGCACGAGCTGTCATCTGCATGGTGACCAGCTTCTGGCTGGTTTGTTTATGTTAGTTTAGAAAAGGCAGAGCAAGAGTACAACGATTTAATTGACTTAATAGAAGAGGAGGAAATGTTAACTACACTTTTATTGTGGAGGAGGAAGAGGAGGAGAAAGAGCTGTGGTCTGTGTGTCCGCTTACGCTATCTGGACCAAAACAAAGAGCTACGCAGCGATTTCCATCTTCATGATAACGACAGAGCGATTGGTCCAGCCAACCAATGAAAATATAAGACAATCAATGACGCTGTCTGTGACCTCTACAGGTAGACACCATCGGATGCAACATATTTTTCATTTCTGTCGTTTTACCCTGTTGATTGACACTTGTCTTTCAACCATAAAACAGCCATAAGTCTAGACTATTTTCCCTGTTGGAAGGTCTCTTTTCCAGAATGTATGGGGATAAAATTATGACTTTATTATGAAAATGTGTGACATGTGAACATGCATCATCACTGTCACAAGCTGTGAATGTGTAATGTCATATTTACAAATGGGTATTCATATTTGTATAACAATCTGCAATCAAAGATTTGTAATTGTGACGTTTGTAAATGCATGGGAAGATTTGAAGTCTTGTGAAACATTCAGCAAACTGATATTCACAAATGCACAATAACGTGCAAACAACTGCATCACAGACAAATATAAATCCATATTTGTATTTAAATGTCTTCAATTTCTTCAGTACCTTTGAAGTACCTGCCAAGCTCTCATACATTTACAACTATTGAAGTTCACAGTTCCCATAGAAGTACACTTGCAAATCAGCATTCTCCTCAGTCCCTTTTCTGGCACATCAGGATCTGCAACTATGTGACCCTTTTCAGAACGGGACATGGCCCAGTTTAGCTTGATGCTTTTTAGCCAATCAGAGAAGAGATATACTAGAACAAAATACGTGGTTGCTCAGCTGAAATAGTTTCAAAAAATAAACCTGGCTACATCAACTATATTGAGTTAATGATATTTCATTTTTAAATGTATGAATCTACAGGCCATATCATTAAAACAAATTCTTACTAAAATATCATTTGGTTAATGCTAGCTGCATACAATCACTCAACGTGTGTGTGTGTGTGTGTGTGTGTGTGTGTGTGTGTTTGAGTCCACCTACCACCTCTCTTCTCAGCTGGATAAAGAACTGTTTGCATTTGAAGGAGATTTTCACTATTTTCAACCTGAGAGCAGAAAAGCACAAAAATAAAAAAGGCCCGAGGTTAATGTCACCACAGTCAGAGCCAGAGAAAAGGTAGTAGCTTGAAAAGAATTCAAGGTCAGTTACTACGCTATCCCTATTGCTATCGCCACCAATGTGAATGCAACAAGTGCAGGCACGCTCTCTGGGGGTTGTCGAAAGGCATTCTGGGAAATGAAGAAAGTAGAAGAGTTTGAGGGAAAGTGGGAAGGCCAAAAGAAGTAAATTGCAACATCACAAAACAACTCCTGGAATGCGTTGAACATCACAGATTGATGATACCTGTATGATCAGAGGTGTGTGTGAAGTGTATCCGGTGGGTGGAAATTTGGTCAATCTCACCAAAAAAACGATTCCTTTAAACTCGTAGCCCTTGCTGCTTTTATAGTGAGGACCCACAAAATGTTGTTACTCTGAATATATGGTGTATATATATGGATATATATGGGTACTACAGAACTGGTTCTGTGGGCTATGCTGCACACCACACACCCAAAACAATGTGGTTTCACCCATCTTTGCTCATCTATGTATAATAATTAGTCACTCATCTAATGAAGCAGAAATGGCTTAAAACAAACACACACATACACACACACACTCACGCCCACAATAAGAGGTCTGCTGATGAGCAGGAGAGCAGCATAATCCCTTCCTATAGCTCTGTTGTTGCTGTGACTCATCGCTCCCTGCTAAATATATTTTGCATACTTACTCACACACACTTGGGTGGACACGCATGCACGCATGCATGCACGCACGCACACACACACACACAAGCTGAGGCAGAGTGTGAGTCATGCCTCATCTAAGTGTGGCTCATTTGTCAGGCTGCAGCGAACATAAATAGGAATGAGGCAAAAATCTACATGGCTCTTTCTCCGTCTCCCCTATCCTACATACCAGTGGACTACACAAGGAAGAAGGACAGGCAGAGGATGAGAAGAAAGGAGTGAAAAGATGAGAAGTGACAGGGCTAAGGCAGAAGAGACAAGTGGAAATATGGAAATAGTAACCTTTCACGAAAGAGAAAGAGAGAATATAAGGTGAAAGAGGAAGGGAAAAACAGAGTGCATGGGACAGAGAGAGAGAGAGAGAGAGAGAGAGAGAGACAGACTCTTGATTATCAGTTTGCCCCCCCTCTCGTGATGATTGTGGACAGCTGTTAGGGACACCACTGTTGGGCTCCAAATTTAGCTTGACTAGACGCACACACTAGACTACATGCGCGTGTGTATGTATGGCCTTGTGTGTGTGTCTATGCAATGCATGTATAGTGTTAATACACTTAAGAATGACATCAAAGATGGTGTGTGTCTGCTTGTTATCTGCAAGAGTAACAGGGATTTGAGGAGTTACCATCCCACCCTTGGCACCCATTAACATTTGGCCTCCCAAACTGAAGCGAGTAAGCGAAGGAGTATGGGGGATTTCTAAGAATCAATGCTTAGGAGAGAGAAGAGATGCAGCGAGAAGAGAGAGAGAGAGAGAGAGACCTAACACCAGAAGCCCTTCACTGAAAAAAAAAATCTCATGAAATCGCCACAATAATTCTGGAAAAGATCAACTGTGGCTTACACATTAATATGACATGTCAATAATCTCTATGCGAGCGGTTACCAAGAAGATTACACTGAGTTTCTCGGCAAAAGGATTCCTGGAATCGGGTCAACTGGGGATGGTGACAGGCTAATGGTTAGCGAGGCGGGTTTGTGACAAGATGGTTTGTCAGTTTGAATCTGGGTGGGGGGGAAATGAACAAGAAGCGCTCTCCGCTCTCTAAAAAATACCATCAAAATGCAATAAATAAGCAAGGCACTGAACCGCCAGTGGAGCATGTTCGAGGACTGTGGCTGTACTGGACAGCTCCCAAGTGCCTGATTGGACACAGACAAATAAGTCTGCAAGATTCTGCAATATTGCAAAACAAGGTAAACTATTACTTATTTTATTTTAACCTTTATTTATCCAGGGAAATTTGGCTGGGTGCCATGCAATTTTCCAGTGACACCCTGCTTCTCATTCATACAGTTACACACATTTACACTGGGAGCTGCCCAGTACAACCACAGTGGGTTCTCAACAGTAGTTGGTGAGGGACTGAAGCGCATTGGTGATTCATTCCTGGCCCTGGGATTCGAACCAATGACCTTCAAGTCACAATTCTGCTTCTCTACCCTCTAGGTTTCTGCCTTCAGTACTTGCTATGCACACATACTATGACTCCCTGTAATTATGTGTGTGTGTGTGTGTGTGTGTGTGTGTGTGTGTGTATGTGTGTGTGTGTGTGTGTGCAGGTCCCACCATGTCACTCACCATGGGAAGTAGTTGATCCGTACCCTGTTCTTGTAAACCACGATGCCGGCTGACATCACCCCAATCAGAATCTCTGTGTTACTCTGGTCCTGAGAGACAGGGACACAGGAACATATTATTGCACTGCTCAGACTTTGGCTAGGCTAGATCACTGCTACAAAACAAGTGGAGGCTGCTGAGAACAGACCTGCAAGTGATACTGGTGCCATTTGCTGGGTCCGCCTGCATTCAAATTAATAGACTAAGAAATTTCCCCTCAGGGATTAATAAAGTACCTACCTAGCTACCTAGTAGAGGTTAGCCTATACTGGAGAAGGGACTGTTAATTGTCCCTGAGTTTGACAAATATGCTTCTTCCTTTGTTTAGTTTGCTTTTCACTTCATACTGTTGATTTTATATGTTCTATTTTGTTAGATATTTACAATTAAATAATAATTTATTATTTATTCACAATCCATACATATTTGATATTTTTTGTTTGCTCCTTCGTGAAGTGCTTTGTAACTAAAAAAAACAACTGAAAAGTGCTATACAAATAAAAGACTATAATAGCATAAAAACAAAAACCCAAACAAATCGATGCAAGCAATGATTTTTTAAATTTATAGAATATTTCACATGAATCACTATTAATCTGCAAGTATTAAGGATGGTTTTATGAGCCGAACGCACATAGCACCTTGAGCTAGCGCTTCTGCTATCACTACAGAAAGCTAAAGGTATTGAAGTGTTCATGAATACAAACAGTTACCTCTCACTGCCACTTCGGGCTGCCAGCGACTGAATTACAGAAAGTGCAGGTTTAAGATTTATTCTAAAGATCAATAACGTGCATAAAATAAAGATTACGACAGCAATTGCTGTTTACATGAGATAAAGGTGAATGCAGGCTCCATTATCTTGGACTGGGGAGGGAGAGGAGAAGACTGGATTGAGGTCACAGACACACTAACACATTGCTTCTGCTGTGGAAAACCTCAATATCCCAGTGCCCAGATATCCAAACATACAGATACAGATGCACGCAGCAACATGGAAACACACACCCATACACACTATGCATGCAGTCAGACAGAGAGTGAGACACAAACACACACACAGTCTAACACACACAAACAGACAAACACAAACAGACATAAACACTGCCTTACCCTTGCATAGTGCAGCTCTACCCCGTAGAGCTCCAGCGTGCGTGCTGTGTTCAGATAATTAAACTCTGACTGGGCAGGAGATAGACCGCTGAGAGAGAGAGAGAGAGAGAGAGAGAGAGAGAGAGAGAGAGAGAGAGAGAGAGAGAGAGAGAGAGAGAGAGAGAGAGAGAGAGAGAGAGAGAGAGAGAGAGAGAGAGAGAGAGAGAGAGAGAGAGAGAGAGAGAGAGAGAGAGAGAGAGAGAGAGAGAGAGAGAGAGAGAGAGAGAGACAGAGATGTACAGAGATGGAAAAATAGAGAGCATGGGAAGGAAAACAGACAGGTGGATAAGAGACAAGAAAGAGGTAATGGGAGGGAAAAGGTCAGATTTAGCATATAAGCCATTTACTGAAAACCTACATCAGTCATCTTTCGAGGTGTATGCATGCATGCATTCATGTGCACACAACTATGACGCAAGGATGTGCTGGCACCTGCATGAATGTGTGTGTGCGCGTGCACGTGTGTGTTTGTGTTTTACCTGTGCTGCTGGTGATGTTTGGTGACCTCTTTGTGGAAGTCTTGTGGAGGGCTGGGGATGAAGCAGTAGTCAGACAGATAGCCTGGAGCATTCTCCGTTTCACTGTAGTCACCTAACTCGGCTACAGGGATGGCGGGCCGGATGGAGAGAGAGAAAAAGAGAGAGATAATGTTAGTGTATCATATTTGGTATGTCGCTAATACCGAAACATAGTTATGAAGATTCTATGTCTCAGCGAGATGGAAAGCGATAAAGAAAGAAATAGACAAAAAAGGGAGTGAGAGACAAAGGGAGGCCTCTACTCCTTGTGTACAGGCATACAGATCATCATCTTACATTACAATAATCCCCTTCAAAAAATTAATGTTGGAATTTTGGATTAAACAAGATTATGAATTTTGTTAAAATGTAGGCTATATTTTACCACAGTGCTACCACCACAGTGCTGTGATAATCAAGAGGCAAATTCAGATCAGTCAATCAAGGGTGAGACATTTCACTCCTTGATACCTGTGTGCTATCAAACTTCATCAGCGTACAGCACTGGAGAAAAACATTTTCTATAAATCATCTTTATTGAGTAGAATCTAATCAAAGTAAGCAAAATCTGAACTATACAAAACAATCCTCTCCAATTCAGAAAGAAGTATATGCCATCGCCACAAATGCACCACTATTGTTACTAGGAGTTGTCTATAAAATGTTTTTTTTTTTAAATACGTATATTTATTGAGAAAGTGAAGCAGTGCAAAGCTTCGCATTACACATTTCACCTTAAGTGACACACTCCCAATTTTCTTTTGAGAACATTAATGAAAAAAACAAACAAAAACAAGGAAAAACAACAATAAAAACAGAAAAGGGAGAAAAAAAAGCTCCGTCTCCTCCCACCCTCCCATCACCCATATCCCAGCAACATCCAACACTTGACCTTTTCACAGAACCAGCGAAAGAGCATACACATATGCTACTACATAGACAAAACAGCTCTCTTCATGGGTGACCAAGTGACCCATCTACCAGACTCAATCAGATGGTAGGTCATAAGAAAGAAAAAAGGACAAAAAATTAATTTCTCAAGACGTGCATCAAGGCTCTCAAAGTATGTTATAAAAGGTTGCAATTTTAAGTAAAAATCATTTGGTTGACCCTCTTATTGTAAATTTTATTTTTCCATTTTGAGAAAGGACATGACATCCTGTAACCAGGCTCCAACAGATGGGGGAGTCTTAAGAGACTCAAAAACTGACAACCAATAATGGTTGAGTTGGGAGCAGGACCAAAACATGTGTCAAATTAACTGGTGAGAAGGGGCATCTGTCACAACCCCCATCTGCTCACAGGTATATTTCTCCTACGGTGACTTTACTTAAGTTAACCCTATGTAATACCTTGAATTGAAGAAGCCCTAGGCATGTGCAGGATAAGGAAGAATTGACCTGGTCTATTCCATTAATTCAGTATATACTTTAGAAATCATTCGCTTTTGGGCAAAGACGAGTGATTTTTCCCATCTCATTTCTGGTGGGAGAGTGGGGTAAGATGGAGGTGTATTTTTGCGGAGTGATGGATTTGGAGATAACTAAATAAGATACTACAGGGAAGGTTATGCTATCTACATTAATTATCAAAACTCTCAAATGTGTCCTTGTTGTATTTAAAACAAGCAAGGCCTTTCCTGCTCTAATGAGCAAAGTCAAGGGTAGAAGCAGGAAACAGGTGATTCCCACAGATACAGCCAAGGAGGGCGGCAGAGGAGAATTTGTAATGGATACGGAACTGGGTACAAATCTTAAGAGTAGAGAGCACAATTGGGTTGGAGGTATACCTGGCCACCTTCACAGGAAGAGAGGAACAAGCCAAGGAGGAGGAGTGGCAAGACTGTGCTTCTAAAGTACACCAGCTTGTGTCCTTTTTTCCCCAAAATATTTTTGGGAAATTGGCCCCCAGTTATAATGGATAGAACTAGGGACGACCAGCCCATCAACATCACACTTCCTTTAGAGGAGAGTTTCATTTACCCGTGGAACTTTATTTGCCCAGATAAAGGAAGAAATATGTTTTTTTGATAGATCATTGATAAATCATTTTGTCAGGAATAATGGTAGACACTGAAACAAGTAAAGGAATTTGGGGAGTACAGTATGTTCATCTTCAGAGTGTATTCTCTGTCTCTGTGAGAGGTTGACTGCTCCACCTGAAAAAGTCAGCCTTCATCTGATTAACTTGGGGACGAAGGTTAGCTCCATGAAGGGACGCAGCGGAATGTGTGATGTTTACTTCATGGTATTTAAAGCCAGATTGTGGAAGGGGAAAGAATCCTGTTGAGTCATTGATTGGAAAGTATTTACTTTTTTAGAGGTTTAATTTATAGCCTGAAAAAATGCCACAATAGTCTAAAAACGTACACAATAGCAGGGGCATTTAGCAGGGTTATTTACAAACAGTAATAGGTCATCAGCATATCGTCACCTTCTTAAAATAATGGCATAAGTCATATTTTCAAGTTTTTCAAAAAACAGAATAAACTGAACCAAATATAGACTATATGATATTTCTTAATCATTTCACACAAAAAGGTTATGACAATATATGACTATTGACATACAAATAACGCTGTCTGTCAATTATGTAACATGAGAGGATTAGATTACCAGTAACTGTAGTAGTAACTAGTTACTACCAGTTACTAGTAACTACTAGTCACCAGCAGTAACTTTAACCAGTTACCAGCAACTGTAGTAGTAACCAGTACACCAGCTTCACAGAGCTAGCTATTTCATGTCTGTAACCCACTGGGAGGCTTCGTAATTAAACTATAAATTGTGAAAGTAAAAGACTAAATAACTACGCAACATTTATAGCCTAGCCTATATTATAGTAAACCTTATCACTTACCAATAGGGGGCGAGCCCTGAATCATGGAAATAACTTAATTTATCTGGTAGTATTTCTTTCTTCTTGAAGCAGCCGCCATCTTGAAAGCTTGTAAAATGTTTGCCTAAGTCATTTACTCCAGAAGTAATTTGGCCTAAGTCAGGATTAAAATTGCCCAAGTCACACTCTTGACGTAGGCCATTATACTACCGGGGTAGGAACAGCTGATCTTTTCAATTAAGGATGTAGGCAATTTTACCAGAGGTGGCCAGCATCATGAAGAGATGACTTATGCAAAAAAAAAAAAAATCCTCAAAAATGACTTACGCCATTATTTTAAGTAGGTGACGATATAAAGACACACAATGTTCTATACCCACATCTTTGAAGGATGCTGTTGAGCTCAATGGGATCGCAAAAAGGAACAGACACATAAGTGCCGTTTCTTTGGGACTGGATGCAGGAGAGAATAGAGCTAGTGGGCTGGTTCTCCCTGCATCCGGCTGCGGCCAACTAAGGCTAATTGCAGTCGGGAACCTTTTAAATGTGTGTGCTTCTGTACGAGAAAGGACGTCGACAGAAGGAGCAGAGAAAGCGAGCGGGACTAACAGCAGAAGTCGACCTGTCCCGAAGGACACAGCCAGGACCAGACCTGGAGAGCTGGCCACTTGGGTTGGAGCTGGAAAGCATGCTGTGGACAGGCAGCTTTGGTGCTCCGTGGCTGACCTAACAGAACAGACGGGAGGTGCACCGGCCAGGCAGATGCTGTTGGACAGCAATCAGTCAACAGTAAACACCAGCAGTTTTATACTGTTGTAAGGATGAATAAAGTGGCCTGCTGGCCTGTGAACTCTCCTCATCCTGCCTGTGTCTCGGTCTGTTGTGGCCCCAGGGGTAGCAAGTCCGCTGCAGTGACCTCAACCACTCCCAGTCTGCCTGGATTCTGGATTCTTTTAATGCTTCCAAAATAATTGACTCAAACTTGCTTCTAAATTTTTTGAAAGAATTTGGTTGGATAATCATCCTGGTGAGACTACTTGGTGAGATTAATCAAGTCAAGTTTTTACCAGCATGTTTCACCTAGATTATACTGCTTGTCAAGTCACCATCAGCTGAAGTTCAGTCTCCCCAATGGAGGTTGTAGAATTCTCCAACTTTCTCTGGGGATTTGAGGAATAGCGTTTCTCCATCATAGATGAGCCTGGCGGGATCAATCAGGGCAAACCTGATGCTGCTTCATGTAGAGTAGGGATTTTACCTTCTTGAAGGCTGCATGTTTCTTGCCAAATTCTGCGCAGAAATGTTCATGAAACAACTTCTCATGAAAGAGCAAAGAAAGACTCAGAGAAAGATTTGTTGCGAATTCAGGTCCATTGCAGGCTTTAGTCCTACTCTGTCGGCACGGGAGATGACGAGAGAATTTCCACAGGACTTCAAAAGAGATGGTCAAGAATTCAACCGGGTCGGGACCTCCATCTTCTCTGGGATGCCGATAACCCTCAGATTAGACCTATGATTCTCCAAATCATCAAAAGAAGACTTGAGTTGATCCAGGAAGGCTGAAAGGGGCGCCAATGAATCATCCAGTGTCTTTTTCAGAATAGAGTCCATAGATTGGGTAAATTCAGAGAGTAGGACCAAGGAAAGCTTCTCATGGTCCGCAGCTAACTTGAGTTAGTACTAGCTAGCGTAATGGCGTCATCCTCATGGTCTTTGCTCCATGCTTCCACATCTGTTTTTTCCACTCTTTATGTTGCTGCTCCCTGTTTGACAGTTTATAACAGTATCCCCAACTCACAAATTAAGTCAAAAGAATAATGTTCATGCTCCATGTTCAAATCAGTCTATAAAAGTCTGTCTATAAAATATGTTGACAACATCAGAAGACTGAAAGCAGTTTTCATTCCAGTGTAATAGTTCCACCGCATAATTGTTTTTGTGTGTGCTCACTGATGTGTTTGCATGTACAGTGGTGGCCAAAATTGTTAGAACACCTGACAGATCTGAAAATATTGACCTTTTCTTGCCTCCAAAACATGATTTAATTTCATAATGTTCATGAAACATGCAGATGGTTGCTTTGAGCACAACAAATATCAGATGAAGTGAGTCCTACTGTTTTTATCCACTTTTAACTTTAATATTTGGTACGTCCACCTTTTGCAGCAATTCAAAAGAATCACACAGCTGTGTCCTAAGACTCTTGCATCACCATCAATTTAACCACGATCACACCTGACAATGATTATACAAGTAATTTGGCTTCTTCTGTGAAGGAACATGATTGTGTGACATTGACAGTGAAATAGGCCTAGCTTGTTTTTTGTAAGGAAAATGACGTAAATCTCCTTATGATGGCTCTATTCTATGGTTTAAAGAGCATAATGATGACTTTGTATATATTTCATTCGTTTTATGGGTATTTTAATGGCCAATTGAACAAAAACAACTGAAACCTCTTAAATGTATGCCAAGTGTTCTAATAATTTTGGCCACCACTGTATATATATATATATGTATATATATATTTATATATGTGTGCGTGTGTGTGTGTGTGTGTGTGTGTGTGTGCAGATGGCCTTGCAACTTATCAATAGAACCTAAAATAGCATGAACCATACTATAACCAATCAGACCGGCTTAGATCACTCAATGACAGTCTGACATAAAGGGAGCCATATCCCTGTCTGTTCCAATAACCGTTAGCCTAGCCAAACAGCCATTGGGGTGTGTGTGTGCGCGCTTGACTTTGCATGCCAATATCCCTATATGCTAAAGAGTAGGTGATTGATCACAACAGAAATTGCAACAACAATCGGGAATAAACAGGTGTTTTAAAGCCCCAGGAAACTTGGCTTGAAATAGTAAAAATGAATATATGATATCAAAGTTTAGTGTCTAATTAAGCATCCACAAAAATCTGAGTGAAAATAAATGTTCAGAAATATTATAAAAATATTGTAAAAAATTATTTAAAAAATATTATAAAAATATGTTTAGACCATTTCTCAGGACTGTGTAGGCGTGTCAGATCAGGATTTGATTGACATCCTGACACGACTGATAGCTCCGCCCATGTCAAACTGTCAAGCTGTTGCACCAGTTGGGGGAGGGACAACTGACATTTTGTAATGATTGGATTAAAGAATTCTCTGCATCATAAATCTCAGAAAATACCACGCCCAATTCAACCCTACTGTTCTGAACCCCCCATCATTTGAACTAGGTTTTGTAATATTTCTAAACGTTTATTTTCACTCAGATTTTTGTGGATCCTTAATTAGACACTAAACTTTGATATCATATATTCATTTTTACTATTTCAAGCCAAGTTTCCTGGGGCTTTAACACTTATCATGTGAACAATGCATAGCAGATGGCCTGAAAGCAACAAAAAAAAAACAAAAAAAAACATAACATCAGCAATACAACAGTTTTTGATCAATCAAAGCAAAAGAAAGGAGTGATGATGGATCAACAGGCAGAAACAAAAAGAGTGAAATGATTTGCAAGTGATAAATCCCTGGCAGCTTTCAGAGCACTCAGAGAGAAGAGGCTTAAGGTGAATTCCCAAAGCCATTAGCTCGCTAGCTAGCAGCTAAAAGCAAAAACAGCCGCAGTTCACACAAGTACTCCCTGGACTAACCCACTTCCATGTAACCTAAACATATTGACCAAAGAATCAATTTCTAACTAACCCTCCTATTGATGTCCTTACAGCTCCCGGGAGCAATACATGTTCAGTCAATAGCTCAAGCATTGGAACGGCGTGCTAAAGTTAATCTTATTTTATGCTGATGTCATTGTTTTAACATGGTTCAACATGGAGGCCAATGGCACCTTGTCCCATATTTATCTTTTGATGTGAAATCCATACTGAACTGTAGATTGGCAAAACAGCAGAAAAGACTATAGCCTCAGGTTATGCTCACAATAATTATGCTATTGACTTAAGTGCAAAGGCCAAACAAGATGTGCAACTCTTCATTTCAATGTACAGATTCACATGCAATACAGATAATAGAATGCACGCCCATTATTAACTATGACTTGAGGGAAAACCTTGAAGGAATGCAACTCTTTACTGCCCCACCATCGCCCACTGTCAATTTCAATAAATTGAATGCAACACTATGCAAGGCAGCATAAAAAAAAGCACAAATGTTTGGTGATTCCACATTTTTTTTAGGTATGAACAGTGTGTTCAACAAGGACACATCTACTGCTCAAAATCAATTGCTTAAAAATTGTAGATTGTGGAATTATCATGATTGTTGCTAGCTATCACATGACCTTTGCTTACAAAATGGGACTAGTTCCGAGGAAGGGATTGCTGTGTTTTTCAGATATTATTTGGTAAATTTCAAACAGGAATTCCAATTTACGGGAATGGATCTGTAGTGTTTTGAATGCAATGCAATGCAAGCATTCGTATGGGATTTAATTTGATCAGTCCTGGCACTTGGGTCAAGCTAACTGAATTAGCAGCATAGCAGCTGCTTCAAGCCGGTTTTCCCAAAGCAAACATTTATCTTCATAATCTGGGCTGGCACTGAGCTAAGTGATAACGCGGACATAGACCCAGCTACAATGTTTGTGTGTGTGTGTGTGTGTGTGTGTGTGTTTGTGTGTGTGTGAGAGAGTGTGTGTGTCTAAATATCTATGATGTTGGTAGTCCAGTTCAATCTCTTCTATGACCTATATAGCAGTGAAATTCCCCTTGAAATGCTCCAGAGAGGTGGGCAGAGAACAGAGAGAGAGGGAGAAACCGAGAGAGGAGAGTGAAAAGCTATAAACAAAATAAACAAAGAGAGATGAGAGAAAGAGATGTGAAAGTGGGAGAGAGTAAAGAGAGATGAGAGAGCCAGAAAAAGAGAGAGCCAAAGAGGCAGCATAGAAAGAGACAGCAACAGCTAAAGAGAGAGAGAGACAGACATGCAGACAGACAGGCCAGTGTGTCAGGAGTCATTATTCAGCTCAATATGATGACAGAGGGCCCAGTCAGCAAACCCCGGGCTAAATGCTAAATCACCACACTAGATCAGATTAGAGTTAGAGTTAAGGCTGAATGCTATTGCCACTGACGTAGGCTAGAGGGTCTACAGCAATGTTTCTCAACTGGTGGATTGGGAACAAATTTAGACCTGGGAGGGACTGTGATGGGGTTGTGGGCAAGGAGCAACGTGGATATGGAAATAATGTCTCTAATTAGGTTGCAATTGCATGGCCATGGTAAAAATTTGGGTCCCAATACGTGGCCAATTGAAAACGACAAGACAGCCAATAAATCTAGAACCAGTTCCTTCACTAGGTCACTAGGTTGTGGAAATTCAGTCGTCATACCAGCGCTGGCAGACAAGAATTCACGTGAACTGAAACGGTTACATAAACATCCACTAGCCAAGTGAGACAAGCATGGTTGATTTCGATTTTGCACTAGCCCAGACGGAAGAACGCTAGCCCAACATGCATGCAGACCATTTCTACCGCTGCAGATATCAAGCAGCATCGAACGGCCTAATGGAATTCTAATGGGTTCAGGGCGCCAACTACAAATGCACTGGAACAACCACAGCTATTACCATTAAACAGTGTGTGTGTAGTTAAAGACAGACTTAATGAATTGCCTTCCCATCGTTATCTAGAGTGTGTGTATCCAGGGAGCAGTACTTACACTGAACAGCATACGAAGCCAGGAGCGCGGCCGTGTTGTGTGGACAGGGCAATCTGGAAACCACACACACACACACACACACACACACACACACACACACACACACACACACACACACACACACACACACACACACACACACACACACACACACACACACACACACACACACACACACACACACACACACACACACACACACACACACACACACACACACACACACACCCCTTATTGGATCAATAGAAAAGCTATTATAGGCCTTTTCAAATGGTTTCTGATGTTAAATAATAACAGTGATATAGAATTCTGACAACACGGACATGGATTAAGCGTTCTATTTCAATAACAAATAAATGAGTCTTTGTATAATATAGATCTTACACCAGAATGTCTTCTAGATACATTTCTTGGCAGCATTTAGACCATGTGGCACTAAAGAGCTCCCATTGAAACCAATGCTAATGTCATTCTATTAGGGCAGCTGGCAGCTCTTCTATGAGACAGCTTCCGTCTATATAGAAATATTTACAGTAAGGACAACACACTCACCTTCCAGTTAATAAATCCTGCTTGATCTGGAGAAAATATTGGTACCTGAGGGGGAAAAGCACATTACAATAAGATAAGAGAGCAGTGAACTGTATTCCCTTGAAAAGCGATGTCCATTTAATTTGAAGATATGATGTACAGGTAAAGAGCCACCTGCCTAGTGGTGGGTTTACAATGGCGACTGTTCTGCTGGAGGTGTCCATACGTGAAATTAATGGACACCTTTCAGCCAATCAGAGCTGATCCTCTGAGGCTTTAATAGAATTCTCATTTACCATAACAGAGTTATTGCCAACATAGGAGTAGTCTTGCCATGCATGGACAGTCCAAATTAAGGTTGTTTAAACTGACTGACAAATTGACAGACATCGTAATAAACATTTATAAAAATCTCTCAATAAAAAGGCACTGACTTGAACTTAATTGAGGTACTTTGTAGTCTCAAGTGAGAGAGGATAGTTCAATTGTACTTTTAAGAGAAAATGGGAACTCTTCTCTCACTTGGCACACTTTGGGAAGTCATCCCTCTTCCTATGCTCTTGGTATTAGCATAAGTTTTGATGTACAAAGTCCAATTGCCGTGTAATACCCCACCGGTGTCATATAGGCAGTTAATTTACGGAAAGGTTATCACGAGTGTGTTTAGTCCGAGTCGTGTCTAGTACGGACAATGCACCTGGAACACCAGGCCAGGTCCAAGGCTGTGTTCAAGTGTTGACATTTGTATACAAAATGTCGACAATGCACGGGGAGCAAGGCCACGGCTGAGAGGCTGAACTGAACGCGGTGCAAGAGGCGTCACGGTGCAAGAGGCGTCACGGTGCAAGAGGCGTCACGGTGCAAGACCATATGCTCGCAATATTGTGGGTTGGCGCCCAGCTCAAAAAATCTTTCACCTTTTCCATGCATGTCCATTCTTGCATCATGAGCTCTGTCTAAAGTAATGCGTCTGATATTATGGCGCTCTGTGACAGCTACATTCAAATTAATCACAATGAACATGTGGAGTGTCACAGATTTAACTCAACTACCAGAATTGCTCTGCACTCTTGGTAATCTTACCAACTGTTTCAGTCAGTGGCAGGTAGCCAACAGTATTCAATATGGACAATGATGTTAAATCTGCTTTAGTATGTTGATCCTACAGACAGACTTAACTGGTTGCAAGCTTTGTAAATCCACCAGGATCTGAGCTGGGGGCTCAGTCATCAGGAGCAGTGTTTCTTGAACACTGGGTTGAGGCCAAAGTTGTGTCGTGGATTGGCTATAACACCTGCCACAGTTCCAACAGTGTAATAATAATATGATGCTTTACTGATCTTACTTATCGGGGATATTCTGTTTTTGCTTCAGAGCAGAGCTGATAGGGATTCAGTGTCATGCTCAAGGACACTTGGCAGATGCTTGCTAATGCTGGCTTAAGGTTAAGGCTTAAGGTGGGCCTGCCAACCGGGAGGATGGTGCCACCCTGCTGCCCTAGTTGACTGAATGAAATACTGTAGACTAGACAGTTAGTAGCCTAGAAACCTCCCCAGATTGTCTTGTACAATAGCGTATCAATCAGAAATCAGATCAGAAATCAGAAATTATATTTTGTGGTAATCGCTTCCAGGCCATGAAACCCAAGAGGTTGTAATGCCCAGCCACTGGAATATTCAGTGAAATAATGATTTCCCCCGTTTGCCCATCAGCTTTCTGTGATGCACAAGGAATACTTATTTCCATTATCAAACCAAGCCAAATGACCAATCTAGAATTTAACTGGGAATGTCACACACGTCTCTCCATTTCCTGCCCCCTCCTCACCATCCCTTGCTGCACAACCCAGTGAAATACTTTAAATCCTTTAAACGAAAAGTCCATGAGCTAACCTTTTCAGTTCATTCAGTCTAATTAGCACAGACAGGTATAATGGTTTACCAGTCTTAGATTTAAAAGGTTATTACACTCAATAATCTCCTTTAGCCTGGAGCACAAACAATGCACACTTTTGCATTTGCAAGAAGAGTGTGCTGTTCACTTGTTCAACCTTTTCGGGATTTTACTGTGTGCAACAATGTACTTGTGTACTGTGCTATGGGTGTTCAGTGTTTTGCTGCATGGCATTGGCGTTCTATATCTTGACTTGTTAATGTAAAATAACATCATCCAGTCTATTAGGATTGGGTATTTACCCAGGCCCAGGTCTGTAGAACGTCTTATTGTATGTCTCCAGTAAGCTTTATGTATTTAGATACTGTATAGGACCTGTGCCTCTTACCGTGTGTACTCTTCCTGAAGTTTATTGGGGTCTGTCACAAAGAATTTGACTCTGAAGCTCAGGTTATGGGGAGACCCTCCTGGGGAAAAAATAGCAGACAGTCAGAGAAAACAATCTTCTAAGTCTGCCTAGAGCAGCCTATTGGCTAACAAGACAATTATGTCAGTTGGTTTGGATAGGAAATGTAACTGCTAACAAAAATTGACAAAAAGGTTGATTTTTCGATTGATACTCATGTATTTCTTTACATTTACAACTACCAATAGTTGTAGAGACACTTTCTACACATGGTTGACAATGCCAGTAGTTAATACTGAAAGAAAAAGCAATATCAGAGAAACAATATTCCCGCTGGACACTGGCATTATGTGACTTATTTTTATATAACTGCTATTCATAAAAAAGGGTGTCATACATAACTCCAGGCATAATATATGTAGGTCTACATTTGAAAACAATTGGGTATAATACACCAGACACTATCCATATACTGTGGAAAACACAGAAGACTGAAGTTATTGCTCATTTAGTCAATTACTCTGCTTAAAAACACAGAGTTGAAATACAGTTCAATCATCGCTAGAGGAGGATTACTGATCTCACTAAAGCTACTTTTTTGATTGTTCTATGTGTTACACATTCTATTACTCGTTATCAAAAACAAGAGCAGAGTTGAAATGAAGTTTAATCATTGCTCGAGGCAGATTGTGAATTGTGAATCATGCTCTAAATGGACTGGAGACTGTTGCTTGAGGTGAAGTGTGGATTTGAATCCGCGTAAGGCGGACTGAGGAGTCCTGCTTGACCTGGTTTGACTTCAAAACCATTGCTGAAAGCGTGCTGTGAACTGTTGCTTGAGATGATGTGTGGTGGATTTCACCTACTTTTTAACTGTTTCCTGATGGGCTTGTTGGGATCGAGCCAGCGCTGTAAAATATTGATGAGGAGAGACTTAAGAGACATCATCACACTTCCACAGCACTACAACGCAACCTCAATAATTCACCACTGGCTCAGCCTGCTGCACACATACACACACCATCTGACAAAGTATACACAGACATGAATGCACACTCTAGATAGAAATATTTATACTCTGATTTATCTCTTTAAGCCTATTCTAAAACACAAAAAAATATTTTTATTAGTCCAAAACCTTTATTAATGCAACATCATGCTCTATAATTTCACACAGTGGCCTATATAGATCTTTGGCCCACACATATAGTTGATATGGCTGGAATCTTAACCATTTGGCTGACAAAATGTAAATTTAAAAAAGTCTAACATCACACGCACAGGCACAGGCACAGGCACAGGCACAGGCACAGGCACAGGCACAGGCACAGGCACAGGCACAGGCACAGGCACAGGCACAGGCACAGGCACAGGCACAGGCACAGAGCAGCGTACTGACCGGTGTGTCTGAGGAGTCGTCGGCCAGGTGAAGGCCAAAGTAGTCTCTCTCGGTCAGCTCCAGGTGCTTGAAGACAGCATCCAGCAACACCTGGCCATGGTCCGACTTCTACAGAGATGGAGAGAAAGTGGAAGAGAACAAGACAGATGATTCTGTTAGAATTCAATTCATAAAAACAACACAGCCGTATCTGGGAAGGACTGCACATCCATGCCAATCACAGACAGACCTCGTTAACTATCCATTTAATTGAATGTGTTTCAGCTCTCTGATCAGCTGCCTGCATCTCTTCTATGGAGGATACAGTAACATTTGATAGATACAAATCACTGCTTATACAAAAAACACACCATATATATGTAATATAACACCATATATATGTAATCACCATATGTCACTGTATTGCAGAAATCCATGCAAACTAACAAGAACTCAGAAGTACATTCTCCCATCCTGTGAAAAAAACGACAGTTGTCTGCATGCAAGATAAAGACTGTGTGAAAAATCACAACTAAGGTATAAAGATTGTTATCGTTAAATTTGAACGAGAACACTCTTTACTTCCTGGATACTGTATATGTCATACTGTAAAATATGATGGTGTTTGTTAAGTCTCTGGGTACAGAGGAGTGAACTGTCTCACCCTGATTGACTGACATGAAACTGACTCTTGAAAACCACGGGGCCATGGCAAAAGACGGAAGGAAAGAGTTGATAATGGGGAACATTAAAATCTCATCCGTTTGCAGTCCAGCTTGTACAAGGGAGAAGCTCTGAGACAGGGGGGGGGGCATTAGGAGAGAGAGACTGCCAACTCAGAAAAGTGATTTAATTCAAGTAAATCAATGACCGTGTTCTTTAATTACAGAAGCACTTAGACATCTTCAATGTCCGCTGTGAGCAGTCCGTTGGCTAACAAGCTATGTGCATTGGTTTGGATGGAGAAGGTTCAGTGCTGTTACATGTTTTAAGCTTATTAAATTCTTGCTGTTATCAAGCAGGTTGAATGAAGAATGACCAGATGCTTTTACATAAACACTTGCTTTTAAATGAAGACAGGAGAGAGGAAAGGATGGAGGGTGACAGGGATGGAGGGGTGAGGGAGGGAAAGAGTAAGAATAATTTATCCTGTGGATCATTAAAATCACATCTTGCGATGATCCTACTTAGGAAGTCGTTAGGAAGGAGAAAGATTAAATTGCGGAGAGAGAGAGAGACAGGGAGACACAGAGAGAGAGAGACAGAGACAGAAGAGGGTAGTACGGTTTTAAGGGGGGGAAAGAGGGAGAGATGGAGAGCGAGAGAGAGAAACACTACCAGAGCTCCCTTGGGAGGACACGCACTCTCCCGCTTCCATCTCTTCCGTCTCCCCTGTGGCACACCTTACAGCACAGCATGTTAAGTGTGTGTGTGTGTGTGTAGGGAACAAATGCAATAGTAGTTGACAGTTGACAACATGTTGACATGGCAGCCCTGTGGGATCACAGTCAATCTCTCAGCTGTGTGTGTGCGCGCATGTTAGCTATCAGCTGCTGTCAAAGCCTAGTTAAGTGTGAGTAAACTTTGATATCCTCTGTGCTCCTTCCTTCCTTCCTTGCTCTCTTCCCTGCAGCGCCACACTCAAGTGTTTGAACGAACAAACAAACGATTGAATGACTGACTGAGAGAATATTTTAAGCCTGCAAGCCTCAGTATAAAACCTAATACTAACTTTAGGTGTGTTTGTGACTGTGGGTGTGGTGAAGGGGCAAATTTATTGAAGCTATACAAATGGAAAGAGTACTGCTACAACTGTGTAACGAAGCGCATTTCGTTACGTGTATATATTACACATGTGGTTAACTGTATTTATTTGCACAACTCTTGAGCCAAGGCAATAACTGCACATTGCACTTTAGTCACGATAGCACTTTATTTGCACAGTACATTTTGCACATTGCTTATTTGCACCTCTTTTATGGATATTTAAATTACTCTATTTATTGAATGGGTAATGAGCTTTTAGGAAGCCTCCTGGCCGCGGTTGGTTGCGTGCCGTCGGGCGGGTGCGGGAGTGCGCACTCGGCTCCACCTGCAAGAGGAGAGGAAAGTTAAGCTCCGCCAAAATGGTGCACATAATTGAGAGATTAACCCGTAAGCAGTGCAGACGTATTTGGGAATATGGGTGTGTGCAATATCGTTAACTGGTAAGGGTGTAAGTTGGTGCAATAGTGATTTTAAAAAATGAGTTGTTTGTGTTTAACACTTACCTGTCCGGTCCTTTGTCTGCTCCAGGGTGCGCAGCCAAAAGATTCCCCCGGGGGCACAGCACCGTCATAAACGTTCCGGGAGAGACCAAGTGGCAGAACGGGAAGTGGGGGGATGTCAAATCGGGGTGTATGTTCTATATATTGTAAATATGTATTATATGTGTATTTGGGGTTAGCGTAGCAGCAAAATGAATTATTGTAAATAGTGTGTATTAGGAGTAAAGGGGAAATTGGTCATTTGGTTAGTTAGCCATATGATAATATTTTAACTTACCTCTGAATGGAAGAGTCCGGTGATTAGTACCAGGTACACAGTATTTAAGGCGCCAGTTACTATCTGTCTGTGTGGCAGGTCTGATCTCAAGAGACCATATCATGCTTGTTGCTGTTATTTTTTTGAAGTTTGGTAATAAATATAAAGAAACTGGGAAACCTGACCCTTGCCTGCACTTTACTTTGGCATCATCCAGCCGCTCACGGGTCATCCATCTAACAAGTGGTGTCAAGAAGTTGGGGCCCACACTGGAAAAACATGATGACCAGAAAAGCAAAGCAAAATGGACAGGAGGAACCAGATGAGGGAGCTGGCGCATCAGCTGACCCAGGTCCTGGGGCAGAGACAACAGCAGAAGAGAAGCTGGAGGAGCTAGCAGGTCTGCTGAAAAATCTTGTTCGATCGCAGGCGGTAAAAGAGCAAAAGATGGAGAAAGAGTCTGCGCGTCAAGAACAGCGATGGAAAAATATGCAGCATCAGTTTTTGCAAATACAGCAGCAAGTAAACTGGAGGAGAGAAAGAAACAGACACGAAAACCAACCCACCAGTGATAACCAAGATGATGATGACGATGATGATGATGATGATGATGGTGATGATGATCTAGGTGAGACGTCCTGCCAAACTTTCAGGCCAGGGAGAGCATCCCTAGCCCATAGGGAGCCTAAACTGCTTCCCTTGTCCGCAGAGGATGACATTGAACATTTTTTGACCACATTTGAGAGAATGGCCCATGTTTGTCGCTGGCACAAAGATGGCTGGGCCGTGCGTCTTGTTCCCCTACTCACTGGCAAAGCTCGTAGTGCCTATGTTTTGATGGACGTTAAAGACTCTGAAAACTACGATAAAGTTAAAGCTGCAATTCTGGAGAAGTATGAAATTACTCCAGAAACCTACCGAGGACGATTCCGGTCCCTGAGGATTGAGCCAGGTGAGACTCCACGAGAGCTGTATGTTCGGTTGAAGGATCTGTTCTCAAAGTGGGTCAAGCCGGAAAAATCGACTGTAAAGGAAATATCAGAGACTATTATCCTGGAACAGTTTTTGAGGATGGTCCATCCAGAGCTGGAGGTCTGGATCAAAGAGCATGACACCAAGACAGCAGAGGATGCAGCTCGACTTGCAGAGGTCTTCAGGTCGGCCAGAAGAGGGAGCCGGAATGCCACGTTCGGCTGGGAGAATCACCAAACCCATCCAAGTAAGTCCTATGGGGGTGAACAGGGGTCTGGTCAGCCACAAAGTAGGGGTTTCTCTAATAATAGGCAGTTTAATCCCCAAGCCCCAAGCTATACAAAAAAGCCTCCACCCAGATCTGTCAAACAGGAAGTCAGGTGCTACCACTGTAATGGTTTAGGTCACACCAAGCAATTTTGCCCAACCATTAACCACACTAAGCCAGCTTTCCTGTGTTCAGTCCCAAGGCCAACCAGAGTAGACACGGTGAGTAAGGCAGGCAGAACAGCACCAATCTTGATTAATGGGCAGCGTGAGGTAGCTTTACTGGATACAGCGTGCTACCAGACACTGGTTTTGTCAAGTTTGGTTCCAAGAGAAAAGTGGAGTGATGACAGGTCAAGGATAGGCTGCATTCATGGAGATGAACATGTTTACCCAACAGCTGAGGTCTATCTGACAGCAGGAGGCCAGACTTTCCTTTTGTCTGTAGCTTTAGCGCCAACACTGCCATTTCCAGTTGTTCTAGGTAACGACGTTCCCACTCTTTATGACCTGGTGCAGCAGGCAGATCGTGAGGTGGACATGAGGGCTGATGAGGTTCAGAGTTCACAGGCAGAGGGTGAGTCTGACAGTTGTGGAGATGAGGCTGAGAGTGCAGGAGCAGATCTCAGGCAGCTACCAAATGAGGTTTTGTTGAAACCAGTCACATTGCCAATCAAACCCTGTAATGTCACCACAAGAGCGCAGAGTGCAAAGGGAGTCCTCAGGGAGTTGCCGTTCTTTGGGGAAGACTGGGAGGCAGGCCCGGTAAAACCACCCAAGTCAAAGGCACAAAGAAGGAGAGAAAAGGTGCTCGGTGCTCCTAGGGAAGAGACAGAATGCCCAACCAAACCCTCTGGTATGCTGGATTTTGACTTTCCCCCAGATTTAGGGGGGCTGCAAAAAGAGGACTCTACGTTAAAACAGTGGTTTGGAAAGGTGACAGAGGTTGAAGGGGTTAAGCAAAATAACTCAAGCTGTTTAGAGGATGCCACTTACGTGATAACAGAGGGCCTGTTGTATCAGCGGAAGGGAAAGACTGAGGCTTTAGCACTTCCAGAACAGTTCAGGCATAAAGTCATGGAGCTTGGTCATTCCATCCCGTGGGCCGGTCACATGGCTTTCCAAAAGACTTTGCATAGGATTGGAAGTCGATTTGTTTGGCCAGGGATGTATACCCAAGTCTCTCAGTTCTGCAGTTCTTGCGGAACATGCCAGCTCACCTCAGCTAAAGGAGTAGCACGCGCCCAGCTGCAGTCTTTGCCAATCATAGACACCCCATTTGAGAGGATAGGCATGGACATTGTAGGACCCTTAGAGAAAAGTTCCTCAGGTCATCGCTATATATTAGTGATTTGTGACTATGCAACCCGGTACCCTGAAGCTTTCCCTCTCAAGTCCATCAAGGCCAGACAGGTAGCAAACTGTCTTTTACAGCTATTTTCCAGGGTAGGCGTACCTAAAGAGGTCCTGACAGACTGTGGGACAAATTTCTTGTCCAAACTAGTGCGGCAGGTTTATCAAGTGTTAGGAGTGAAGGGTATTAAGACCACCCCTTATCACCCCCAGACGGACGGTCTGGTGGAACGCTATAACCAGACACTGAAAAACATGCTGCGCAAGTTCATCTCACATACAGGTGCTGATTGGGACCAGTGGCTGCCTTACCTGTTGTTTGCCTACCGGGAAGTTCCACAAGCGTCAACAGGCTTTTCACCTTTTGAGCTGTTGTATGGCCGCCAAGTGAGGGGGCCATTGGACCTTCTAAAGGACTACTGGGAAAGCCCAAAGCCAGAAGGAGACAATGTGGTGGCCTATGTTGTCAAAATGAGGGAGAAACTGGAGGAGATGACCGCACTGGTACATGAGAACATGAGGTCTGCTCAGCAAAGCCAGAAATCCTGGTACGATCGGAAGGCCAGAGAGAGGGTCTTCAATCCAGGGCAAAAGGTGCTGTTACTGTTGCCAACCAGTGACAGCAAGTTGCTAACTAAATGGCATGGACCATACGAAGTCACCAAACAAGTGGGTAAGGTCACTTATGAACTGCATATGCCAGAGAGGCTGAAAAAGTACCAGACTTTTCATGTAAATCTGCTTAAAGAGTTCCAGGTTCGGCCGGAGCCGGTGGTGCAGCAGTTGTTTGTGCGTGCAGTTCAAGATGAGGACACAAAGGAGAAGTTTTTTCCAATAAACACCACTACAGCAGAACCTCTGGAGGTTGATGTGTCACATCTGTCTCCCGCTCAGCAGGCTGAGGTCAAGCCCCTACTGGACCCTGAGCTTTTCAAAGAGACACCGGGTTTCACCTCCTTGGTCCAACACAAGATTCGGCTGAGGGAGAATGTTCCAGTCCGGCAGAAGAGCTACAGGATCCCCGAGCGATTGATTCCTGTTATGCAGAAGGAGATCAAACTGATGTTGGAGCTGGGGATAATCGAGGTCTCCTGCAGTGAGTGGTGTAGCCCTATTGTGCTTGTGCCAAAGAAAGATGGGTCTCTCAGATTCTGCATAGATTTCAGATACCTGAATGCAGTGTCCAGCTTTGACCCCTACCCCATGCCCCGAATTGATGATCTGGTGGAGAAGGTGGGCAGAGCTCAGTACATCACCACGCTGGACCTGTGTAAAGGCTACTGGCAGTTAGCCTTGGCACCAGAGGCTAGGGAACTGACTGCTTTCAAGACCCCTTTTGGTATGTATCAATTCAAAGTCATGCCATTTGGGCTCCACGGGGCGCCAGCCACATTCCAAAGATTGATGGACCATGTGTTGAGGGATGTTGGTGACTTCTCTGCAGCATATTTGGATGATGTGGTTGTTTTCAGCCAGTCTTGGGAGGAGCACAGGTTCCACCTGCAGCAAGTCCTACAGCGAATCAAAGCAGCCGGCCTGACCATCAACCCTCACAAGTGTGCTGTGGCCCAAAGGGAAGTGGCGTACCTGGGATACATCATTGGTTTCGGAAAGATCAAGCCACAACTGGGGAAAGTGGAGGCCATTCATTCTTTCCCGGTCCCCACCACCAAGAGGAAGGTGAAAAGTTTCCTGGGCCTGGTGGGTTGGTACAGGAAGTTTGTGCCTCACTTTGCAGACAGGTCAGTAGTGCTGAATGACCTGACCAAAGCCTCAGCACCCAGCAAAGTGCGATGGACGGATGAGTGTGACAGAGCCTTCAGAGACTTAAAAGATGCCATCTGCACTCACTCTGTGCTCGACAGTCCGGATTTCGACAAACCTTTCACCCTGCAGACAGATGCTTCTGGAGTGGGCCTGGGAGCAGTGCTGCTGCAAGACGTGGAGGGAGAGAGGAGGCCTGTTGTGTTCCTGAGTCGGAAATTGTTGGACAGGGAAACGAGATACTCAACGGTGGAAAAGGAATGCTTGGCCATGAAGTGGGCGATCGACACCCTCAGATATTATCTGCTGGGACGACATTTTTTCTTGGAGACTGACCATCGAGCTCTACAATGGCTTCATCGTATGAGGGATGCCAACATGCGCATTGCTGGATGGTACCTGGCCCTGCAGCCATACGACTTTACGGTTCAGTACAGGTCAGGGAAGTCCAATGTTGTGGCGGACTGTCTGTCCAGGATGTCTGAGGACTGAGGTACTGTTCTCCTTCGGGAGAGGGGGGAGGAAATGTAACGAAGCGCATTTCGTTACGTGTATATATTACACATGTGGTTAACTGTATTTATTTGCACAACTCTTGAGCCAAGGCAATAACTGCACATTGCACTTTAGTCACGATAGCACTTTATTTGCACAGTACATTTTGCACATTGCTTATTTGCACCTCTTTTATGGATATTTAAATTACTCTATTTATTGAATGGGTAATGAGCTTTTAGGAAGCCTCCTGGCCGCGGTTGGTTGCGTGCCGTCGGGCGGGTGCGGGAGTGCGCACTCGGCTCCACCTGCAAGAGGAGAGGAAAGTTAAGCTCCGCCAAAATGGTGCACATAATTGAGAGATTAACCCGTAAGCAGTGCAGACGTATTTGGGAATATGGGTGTGTGCAATATCGTTAACTGGTAAGGGTGTAAGTTGGTGCAATAGTGATTTTAAAAAATGAGTTGTTTGTGTTTAACACTTACCTGTCCGGTCCTTTGTCTGCTCCAGGGTGCGCAGCCAAAAGATTCCCCCGGGGGCACAGCACCGTCATAAACGTTCCGGGAGAGACCAAGTGGCAGAACGGGAAGTGGGGGGATGTCAAATCGGGGTGTATGTTCTATATATTGTAAATATGTATTATATGTGTATTTGGGGTTAGCGTAGCAGCAAAATGAATTATTGTAAATAGTGTGTATTAGGAGTAAAGGGGAAATTGGTCATTTGGTTAGTTAGCCATATGATAATATTTTAACTTACCTCTGAATGGAAGAGTCCGGTGATTAGTACCAGGTACACAGTATTTAAGGCGCCAGTTACTATCTGTCTGTGTGGCAGGTCTGATCTCAAGAGACCATATCATGCTTGTTGCTGTTATTTTTTTGAAGTTTGGTAATAAATATAAAGAAACTGGGAAACCTGACCCTTGCCTGCACTTTACTTTGGCATCATCCAGCCGCTCACGGGTCATCCATCTAACAAACTGACTGACAGACTCACTGGCTTACAGTAGCCTGCTAGTTTACTGACTGATTACATTTCTGACTGACGGACAAGATAAAGTAACTGACTGACTAACCAATTTGCTGTTCCCACAGATAAATGAGGAAGTGAAGAAACATGCAAGTCTCTAATTTGATGTTTCCTCATATAAGGCTATTCATAGATATGTCTGAGAGACTGCCTGTGTGAGTGTGTGAGTGAGTGTGTACTACTGCATCTTTTGTATGAAGTGGCTTTTCAGGCTGGATGTGGGAGCCCTCTGTGGCGTTTTTATACTGTGCTCCCAGGAAACCCGTCGCCTGTGTGTGTGTGTGTGTGTGTGTGTGTGTGTGTACTAGCCTCCTCTGGTATTCTAAAAGCATCGAAGCCAAATGTGCAAATACTGACACTGCAGGAGCAAACAACCATACATTATTTAAATGCGCCTATGTGTGGCACATGCATGCATGCATGTCCCCCCCCCCCACACACGCTTTTAACACACTCTCTCTTTCTGTTCTTTTGCACAACAATCTACAGCAGCAAACTCCATATATCCAGACAGTACAGAGAGAGGGAGAGGGAGAGAGAGGAGAGAGAGACAAAGACTGAATGTGATAGTAACAGACTAAGAGAAAGAGCAACAAAGAGACTAAGAGAGAGAAAAACAGAGACAACAATGCACAAAGACAGAGAGAAAGTGAGTGGAAGACAGAGAGTCACAGAGACAGAGAGAGAAAGAGAGAGAGAGAGAGAGCAAGAGAGCAGAGAAAAGGAGTGATTGACATCGCGGCTGGGTGAGACAAACACTCTTTGTGTTGATCTTCATCAAGCCACCAGCACCACTGAGTGCAATAGTGTCTGTGTGTGTGTAAGAGAGAAACGGCGATAGAGTGATCAAGAGCACAAGAGTGGCTGAGCGAGTGAGGAAGATGCTCTGATAAAAGTACTTTTCACACGGCATTCTTAGCCTAGGTTTATTCTGAATGTGGACTACACAACGGTTGCCTCGGACAGGTCAATGAATCTAGTCAAACATGAGAACGCAATAAAAGTTTTAATCGAGGGAAATTTGTACCCTTTTCCTTCTTTCTTTCCTTCCTTCCTTCCATAGGGGACACAAGTCGAACCTGGTATGCGCGCGCGTGTTAAAAGAATGATGGAAATTCAGGAAGGCGTGAGGCAGCTTGTCTAGGCAGGAACAGAGCTAGGTAAAGGACACGTACTTTCATGCACACAGAAAACACACATACACAGACTCCCATTCTGTCTTACATTCATGTAAACGAAATGACATAAGAGCCGCACACCCATCCCACCCACACACAATATGACACCCTCACGCCCTTCTCCACATTGCAGCACCTCTCTATTTCTGGATGGAGAAGGAGCTAAGCAAGCATAAATGCTACCACAGCCCCACCCATCCCGCAACACACACACACACACACACACACACACACACACACACACACACACACACACACACACACACACACACACACACACACACACACACACACACACACACACACACACACACACACACACACACACACACAACTGCTAAGTTATTCTCCATATTGTTTTCACTCAAATAGTGAGTCTAACTTCAACACACATAATTAGAATGAAATAATGTGACCAAAATCCAGCTGCCGTACTAGTCTGCATTTCCGGCTGCAGGGTTTCCCCTCCAATCAGAAGGATTCAGAAGGAGAGAAGGATGGGAAGAACTGTGCCACTTCGAACAGGCCTTCCAGGAGGATTTGTCAATGGCTGTTTTTGGGAGATTGGCCCATTGGTCAACTAAATGGTGAAGAATGATGTGCATAATGAATGATATGCAGCTAAGTCTGGCAGTTTTGTGTAGAAAATTATGTGTTAGCATGGAGCCTTCTATCACTCAACATAGTGTATGCGCTAAAGTGTTATCATGGAGCCAACTATCACTCAACATAGTGTATGTGCTAAAGTGTTAGCATGGAGCCTACTATCGCTCAACATAGTGTATTAACACTGTGGTTATTATGTTATGTTCTTATATTCTTATTCTTCTTATACTGTATGTTGCCAACATATCATATCAACATGTGCTGCGAATTACATATCTTTAACACGTGTTGGAAATATAACAAAGAATATTTTGTGCCAAACCACAATCGTGGATGTGTTGAATACGAAGCGCCCTATCTATAAGACATACTGCATGTGTCATACCCCCGACACCCTGGTTCCCATGACAATATGTGACTCCTTTTGGATTTTCACTCCTTGCTAGGGTCAAGGCCGGCGGCCAGGGAGAGGATCAATAGAAGTCTTGTTGCTTCAAGGATGTCTTGTCTTTCCAGGAAGTCACTGCTGTTGCCGGGGGCTGATCAATGACCAGAGAGACTGAGTCATTCATTCAGCAAAAGGGAGGGGAGGGGGGGGTGAGAAATGGAGAGTGAGGGACAGGCGGGGAGAGCATGAGAGGGAGAGAGATACAGAGAAAGATAGCAAAAGAAAAATGGAGTGAAGTAGGGTACCACAAGTATGGCTAAAATAATAATCTTGATTATTTTACTATTGTGATTGCAATTATTCATCACAATTATTTCAATAATCTAGAAAATAATTATTTAACTGCTCTTTTTACATCTTGATTATTTTCAACAACTATTGCTCATATTCTAATATCAGTATTCTATGATTCTTAATTGTGGAAACTGAAATATCTATATATCATTATATACAATTAATTGTGCAGCCCTAATAGAGAGTATAGGCAAGGGATGAGGTAGAGAGAGAAAGAGACAAAACGTTCCAAGGGGACGTAAAGAGAGAATGGGGTAGAGAAGTATAGAGAGAGAGCGAGAGAGAGAAACAGAAAAGGGAAGAGAGAGAATGAGCTTTACAAAAGCACCATTCACACCTGGTAAATAAAATGCGATCTGCATCCAGATAATGATCAATCCGATCACTCCGTTTGCATTCATGCCTGGTATTTACATGCACTCATGCCTGGTATTTACATGCACTCTGCTGCTGTCCGCATTCTCACAGTGTATGAGGGGAAAGGAGTGGTGACTGGCAGCAGTGGATCGTACTGGAGTCCTTCGGTGAAGCTGAGCGGATGGCAAACCTCAGAATGAGCCATGATATTTCTACCCAGTGGCCAGTGCTTTATTACAAATGTGACCGCCGCCAAACCTGGCTGAAATCCAATCACAATGCAAGCCGGACCACCTCCGATCGGCGTGCTGTGTGCGTTTACGCCTTGCATTAGCATGTGTTTTTCCTTATCGACATAACACATCCGGATACAGATTGAAGTTTAATACCAGGTGCAAATGAGAGAAGGGGGCAGAGAAAGAGACAGAAGCTAAGAAAACTTGCAACTAAAGAAATATAATAACAGTTAATGACAAAACCTATTTTAGCAAACATTTATTGCTATTCAAGACCTTACTTTTTAAAACAGAAACATAAAGGAAAAAATAATAATGATAAAAATATGGTAAACAAGATTTTTTTCTTAATTGGATAAATATTAAGTAAATAGAAAAATGAAAGCCTCACTGGCAAAGTTTGTAACTAAAGAAATAAATTGACATGTTGATGACAGTTGACGAACATTTTATCATTAGCTGGAGGTTACTTTCCCTGCTGCTTTCTCTGCTCTAGTTTGTCCATTCAGTAAAAGATGCACTTGAACGCCCAAGCAGTGTAGTGTTCGGGTGGTGTGGTTTCACACCCGTAATGAATGCGTGTATTTTCATCCCCACTGATGGCACGCAGCCTCACTTCCTCACGCGAGGAATGTGATTCTACCTAGCAGTACTTTACCGCCCACCCGGGCCCTATTCACTCTTCTTAGAAGAGTTCTCCAATTTCATTTCAGACTTAGTGACCCGAGCTGATAACATTCTCATTATCGGTGATTTTAACATTCATCTGAATAATCCCACCGATCCCCTCAGTAAGGCCTTCCTAGATCTTATTGATACTTGCGGCCTCACTCAATTTGTGAATGAACCAACCCACCATGGCGGCAACACCCTTGACCTGGTTCTGGTCCGTGGCATTCCTGTTTCTGCTTTAGTGGTCTCCTCTTATGTGCCCGCCCTATCTGATCACTATCTCATTAAATTTGAAATCGAATTGATCGTCCAACACCAAAAGCGTGAAGACACATATATTAGCCGTCGTATTAATGCCACTACGGCCTCATTACTATCTGAAAAACTACCCAGTTTTCTCGCACCACTCTCTGGTCATGTTGTCTCGCTCGACAATTTCGCCAACAAACTAAACGCTAGCCTTACCAACGCGCTTGACTCAATCGCCCCGTTAGTCACTAGAAAACACCACGCTAGGAGGTTTGCACCGTGGTTTACTAACGACACTCAAGCACTTAAACAAGCCTGTAGAAAACTAGAGCGTAAATGGCGATTGACCAAACTTGAAGTCTTCCGGCTTGCCTGGAATGATAGCCTGCTAAATTATAAATGTGCACTCTCGTCAGCCAAAATTGCACACCTCTCTAGGTTAATCAGTGCAAATAAAAACAACCCAAAGTTTCTATTCGACACTGTTACTAAACTAACACAGAATCTCTCCCCCTCTGATAGTGTCCTGTTTTCTCCAAATGATTTCATGTCCTTTTTTAGTCAGAAAATCACACTGATTAGAGATGAGATCACCAGTACACTCTCTACTGGTGGTGCCGTCGCACCCCTGAGAAGTCCACTTGGTGTTTCCCGAACTGAATCTCTTTTCTCACAGTTTGAGTTAGTTTCCTTAGACTCTCTCACCAAGCTAACTCTGTCTTCAAAACCCACAACCTGCATGCTAGACCCTCTGCCTGCTAAACTGCTTAAAGAAGTTTTTCCTATCCTAGGACCCTCCATTCTTTATATGATCAATCAGTCGCTCTCCACTGGCACTGTGCCCTCTGCCTTTAAAGCGGCCGTGATCAAGCCACTACTGAAAAAACCGAACCTTGACCCCGAAGTACTCCAGAACTATAGACCAAACTCAAATCTGCCATTCCTCTCCAAATTGCTTGAACGAACAGTAGCGAGTCAACTTACAGACTTTCTGTCAAAAAATAAACTACTTGATCCCTTCCAATCGGGTTTTAGATCCTTTCACTCGACCGAAACTGCACTTACACGAGTGGTAAATGACCTTTTGTTAGCTATTGACTCCAACTCAACCTCAGCACTATTGCTACTTGACTTGAGTGCAGCCTTCGACACAATTGATCATACGATACTCTTGAACCGTCTTGAACATTATATTGGTATCCGGGGATCAGCCCTTTCTTGGTTTAGGTCTTACCTACTTGATAGATCACATCGCGTCTTTTACAACAACATGACCTCAGAGTGTTGCAATATGGACTTTGGTGTCCCACAAGGCTCTGTCCTAGGACTACTGCTATTCTCTATCTATATGCTACCACTTGGTGGCATCATTCGCAAATTTGGAATTAACTTCCATTGCTACGCCGATGACACCCAAATTTACATACCAGTCAAACCAACCGATAACACCCAATTCCAAAAACTAGAGGCCTGCCTATCAGAGGTCAATTATTGGATGTCCCTAAACTTCCTACTTCTTAATGGCAGCAAAACTGAGATGCTGATTGTGGGACCAGCTAGACATAGACACTTATTTGAGAATACTACTCTCAATTTTGATAGTTGTGTAATCTCCCAGAGCCCATACATTAAAAATCTTGGGGTAAAATTCGACCCTACCCTCTCATTCGAGTTGCACATTAAGGAGATCACTAAAACAGCGTTTTATCATCTTCGTAATATTGCCAAAATTCGAGCCATGCTAACAGAGGCAGACGCAGAAATATTAGTACATGCCTTCGTATCATCCAGAATCGATTATTGCAATGCCCTTTTTTCAGGCTTACCTACTGGGCGAACTAAAAAATGACAATTGGTTCAGAATGCTGCTGCCAGAATCCTGACCAAAACTAGGAAATTCGACCATATAACCCCCATTCTATCCTCATTACACTGGCTACCAATTCAAGCCAGATGTGACTTTAAGGTGCTTTTACTTACATATAAATCATTACATGGGATGGCACCGTCCTATTTATCCGATTTGATTATACCATACAAACCGCCACGTGCCCTTAGATCTCAGGACGTTGGCTACCTGTCTATCCCAGCAGTCAAAAAGAAAACTGCAGGTAACAGAGCCTTTTCTTACCGGGCTCCCTATCTATGGAACAGTCTGCCTGCCTCAGTCAGAGAGGCAGGCTCTATCGACGTCTTTAAGTCAAGGCTAAAAACCCATTTATTCTCTCTGTCATTTGACCAGCCATGAGGGAGTGGGCTCAGTCTCGTCTCAGAGTAAGGCTAGCCTAGTAAGGCTAGTTTAGTAAGGCTAGGCTCAGTCTCTTCTCAGAGTAAGGCTAGACCAGTTAGCTTATCCTAGCTCAGGGTCCTGCCGATGGATATTAGCATCCTGCCTGCATGTCCTATTGTCCTGGTCTACTTGCTGCTGTCCACTGACGCTGGTCATGTTTGTCTGTGTGAGCGCGTGTGTGTGTATGGGTGTGTGTGGGTGAGTCTCCTATTTGTTCCAGGCTGCAGCCCGGCAGAGTTGGCTTCTGGTTGGTCCCGCCTCCTAGGACGATGCTGACTGAGCAGGCGTTGCATTCTCCTATCTGGGCAGAGTTGGCATCTGCATGGTCCCCTAGTCCTATGATGACGTCGACTGAGTTGCCGTTGCTGTGATGCCCCATCAGATGTGGATGTCCCACCAAAATCTTCCAATAAGGTTTTTGTGGGAGTTTTTCCTTGTCCTCTGTGAGGGTCTAAGGCTGGGGGATGTCGTGTACTAATCATTTATTATTTTCACATGTTGGGCACTGTGAAGCCCTTAGGGACTGTAACGGTGATTAAGGGCTATACAAATAAATGTGATTTGATTTGATTTGATTGACGTTTCATAAGATTTTGAAATCTCACACCAGCAGTGGTATTAATCTCGCAGTAGTGTGCCAATACGACAGACAGTATGTAGTGGAAATGCTGCATTGGGAATTTGTGCATTCTGCAACTTCCATACATAACTTCCATACACACACACACACACACACATAATGATTGGTTGGTGGCTGCACAAAGTCAGAAATTGAGCAGTGACGAGTGGCAGGAAATGGGTGTGAATGAGAGAGAGAGAGAAAGAGAAAGACTAGATCTATGGGGCATCCCCAAACTACTACTATTTCAATGAACATGAGTAAATGTCTGTTCTCGCTCCATAACCACCACAAACCAACCCCCTGACACAGAACTTTATTTGTGCTGGTAGGGCATCCGGAGGGTGGTGGAGGTTAATGTTCATCTGAGGGAACAAACGTTCAACGCACGGGAGGAAAAATAGTTTTCCACTCGATGATGTATGATTACGTGACTTGTCGAGTATATACTCTGCTAGCTTGGTGGACTGTAACATCCCAAGTTCAACGTAGGAGTAAAGAAAGTTAGCAATTGCCTTCCATTGTAGTCGATATCAGGTTTTTGTCAGACAGCTTTTTTTGAGGTCAGACACCCTTGTCCGTCAAGCAAGTGAAGTCTGTCTCACACAAGCGGATGAGGAAACAAGGCGTGTGGTGCAGTGTGTTTACAAGCAACAGCTGAGTGAGAAAAGTGTCTGGCGAGACAGAGAACATAACGTGATGTGTTAAGAGATCCATTTAGATCAACTTATATACATTGAGCAACTTTTAGTTTGCGGCGGCCATGCTGATATTGTGGCAACACAGATGAGCCTGTGTATGGGGAACACAAACACCTAGACAAACACCAGTTCACACTCTTACGTAGGGTGTGACACGTGGCACGAGGCATGTTTTTATCTCTCCATCTCTTATACTGAAAGGAAAAACAATGTTGTAATTTAGAATCATGTCTCTATAGATGCATGTAGATGTGTGTGTGCAGCCAGACTGAAACGGTGTGCATGTATGTACTTGCCCGGGCTGCAGCTTTCACGAGGCTCTTATGAGCTCTGGAATGTCAAGCATTTCACCACGAGGGACGGCACACAAACACACGCACAAACACGCATGCACACGCGAATAGGATGTGATGTGTCAGAAGGGATGTCACAGTCACAGAGGGAAGTTCCCTGGCTCGTACTGTCGTTTAACTGTGAGCAAACACTGACTGACAGACAGATAGAGAGACAGATGACTAGAATGTCAGTCACAAGGCAGCTTTTTATACCATGCCACCTACACACACTCACTCACACTCCCTCAACGGTGCACTTGAGCAAAGCACTGAACCCCTGCTCCAGCACAGCAGCTCCAGTGGCCAACTGTATTAGACTGTGGTTGTACTGGGACCTCCAGCACGGGTCCTTGGGAGCAGGGAGACTGTCCTCCTTGGAAGGCCCTAGTTCAAGGTCCTGTGTCAGGAAGCATCCACCCTGCTGAAGTGTCCTTTGAGCGAGAGACATTCTGAATCCCTACCAGTTCCAGGGACAACCCTGTGCTCTGAGCTCAGTGACATTTGGAATGTTCAATTGGATTCAATTCTTTCAAGAATTGATCAACATTGGGCGAGTTGTTCTTATTTAGTGTCAGATAATGTTGGCCATATTTCATGCTTTCATCTGAAGACAAAAACATTCTAATGTACCAACTAATGGCCATACCACCATGATGGCCACCTTATGTATAGAAGCTGATCTAAATGGATCTCTAATGCATCGCGTTATGTTCTCTGTCACACCAGAGACTAATCTCACTCAGCTGTTGCTTGTAAATACACTGCACCACTTTTTCCCTGATGTGCTTGTGAGACATACATCACCTGATAGTCTGACCTCCAAAAAAAAAAAAAAACATTTGACAAAAGCCTGATAACAACATGATAACGGAAGGTAATTGTCAATTTTTTTCTTTTTCCAATGTTGAACTTGGGATGTTACCATCCACAAAATGACATTACCCGAGCTGCTAGCGGAGTCTATACATACAGTCTATGGATACATCACGATTCACAAAAAGACAGTACTCACGCTGACTTTGAAGGCCTGGACGGTGTTGTCCAGCAGCAGTACGTTGCACACAACCTGTGTGTGCTGCCTGTCTCGCTCCAGCTCTGTCGCCCGGACATTGTAGGATCTGCCAGCAGGCAAGCGGAAGCGCGCGCTCATCACGCTCCTACCAGGGTCTGCAACAGCCAGAGACACAGCGGGGAGAGAAGAAAATCACAGTTAACTTCAGGGAAAAAAAAGAAGAAACAAGCGCACACGTAAACTGTAGGGTGTACAAGCAGAACATGAACGAAACAGAGAGGGATAGAGAGACAGATAAGATAGAGATGTTTTTGAATCAAGTCTGACCTGTGAAAAATAGTGAAAAGTTCAATTTGTCTACAATATATACATACAGTAGGATTCATTTACAGGTGTCAGGTGATGAAATCCCCCTATGGAAAGGCTCAATCTATCACCTACAAAGAACACAATGAGCCAATGTGCAGTATGACATGGTGTACAACTACAATGTATGCCTCTCTCTATCCCACTGCCATGTGAAGGCAGCCGCACAGCAAGACAAGCCTGTACAAGCACAGAAAAGCAGCAAAGACTGGTTCATGTGAAAAGAATGTCAATGAGTAGGCATGTAGTAGATTCTCCACCAGGGGATGTGGAAATTAATAGGCCCAGCTCTGGGGTTCTCAACCATTATTTATGACATTTCACTTCTCTGCATTTTGCTTGGGCTCACCAGAGACCCACTCCAGGACCCCTGGAGGTCCTGAAGCTAAAAACTTAGCTAGCAAGCTTGACCTCCCTCATAGCAAATCTTTTCATTTCATTATTTCATCATATTCTGGCTGGAGCAGAACAAGTGATTGGTAAATGACTTGAATGCCAACAGTGGGCGAAACAAAATGATTCAAACTGAAGCTGCTTCATTTAGAACAAGGCAAACTTCTTCATTACTGAGTTGAGGGCTGCTCCCACTTACCTTTGTAGACTTCTTAGATACAGTAACTACTACTACTACCTATTTTCTGCAGTATTTTGACAACCCCAACAGTTTGGCCATGAAAAGAAGCACAAAAGTGCAAAAGGAAAGCAAAAAAAGCAGTTGATGGGGAAGACGCACAAACAGGAAGTGAGGCATAAATTAACAGATCTGCTTAAACACTAGAGCAACCAAACTTCACATTCATGTTTGGGATGGGCACCAAAGTGTGTCAGACCCATAGCAATTTTATCCTACAAAGTCAATCTCCAACAAATTTTGCACACCGCATATCTGAACTGCTTCCACCATGTTTATTGCACAGAATTTTGATATGTGTAACTGTTTGGCCGTGGTGCATGAAAAACATTGATGACTATGATATGTAAACAGGAAGGGAGGCATAATTCCTAAATGCTTCATGCTAGAGCAATCAAATTTGTTCCAAATCTTCCCCACTCCTCAGGCAAACATTACCCCAATCATCCAGATGGTGGCGCTATAACAAGCAACTTTTATGGCCAATAACTCCTGAACTGTATCGCCTGTCGTCATTTTCTCCCTCTGAGTCATTCACTCAACATGAATCCATTGCACATACTGGTATAATATCTGCCTTGATAGTTTTCTGTCATTTTGAATTATATGCAAAGCCTTTCTTTTTTTATTTTTTTATTTCTCCCACAAAGTTCAGGGTTTTTTCCTGCATAGAGAATTTTTTGGCGGGCGCCAAAGGGTAATCGTTGAGTGCCAAAGCCACCGGAATGGAAAAATGATAATTTGGTGCTGTAAAACGTGATTTACAACATAACGTATTTTAACAGCCTACATCATGGTCATTTGGCCAAGACACATAAATGAAGGTGACCGCGAAGATGCACAAACCTAAACATACGTATTGGCAAAAGGGGTTCCAAAGTGTGTCAGATCACATTTGGTCATGCTCCATAATGCTGTGGAAATTTAGCAAATTGCAATATCTCATCTGGCATCTGTGTGTTTGGGCTTCGACCCCGCTAATGGCCACTTGCAGCCATTTGGTTTAGTCCGCTTAGTGATTTCTTGGGTAAAACATGCAACTGTGCTGTGTGTTGTGCCACTTTATCTGGGCTCCCGTGATGAAAATATCCTACCGTGCTTTTTTTTTTTAATTCCTAGGTAATCTATCATGACAGGAGAAATAATAACCCCACAGAGGTCGCGGCCTCCTCGTCAAGAGCTGCTGCATTTGCACCAATGGGTCTGTGTGTTTGTATCTCTATGGATGGCTCTCTGTGTGTCTGAACTGCTTGTCACTACACATCACCACAAACTCCCATGACCACTGGCAGATGGTAAGCATAATCTATGTGTGTGTGTCTCTTCATGCTGGAGTGGCCCCCTGAGGTCCCACAGTGATCTGTTCAATAATTCACATCAGCACTGACACATACAAATACAAAAATACACACGGGGCTGCCACTGAAATGCCAATCACAATAGCCCTTCTTCTGCTTAGCTTTAGCTAAGCGTGGGACATTTCAACATGCATGTTAGCTGTAGCTAACTGATGGCTAGCAGACAATATCCAAGCAGGCGTGAAGTTGGTCATAGGATGTTCCAGTGACAACAATATATTCTGACTGCCAACAGAAACACACACACACACACACATAAACACATGCATAAACACAGGCACAAAAATGCACATGCACACAGACTCATGTCAGCCACAGCACTGTCAGCTTGGGAAACGGAGCAAATGGACCATAGAGATGAAACAGAGAAATGGAGAGACGAAGCCATGCAGAAGGAAGGACGCTCTTATCTCTCTCATAGTGAAGAAGGGCTGTCACATACATAGATAACACAAGTCTGACACACAGGCTGTCTCTACAGGCGCTGGCTAGCCTTCTCTGCTCTCTTCCTAGCCTCCTTTTTTAATATTATACAGACACAACACAGACCAGAGGATTGACCTGAACCATTGTAGGCAATCCAGGGTTCTTCAATTTGACTACTGTGTCACATTTTGTTACTTTCTTCCAATAGAGCCACTGAATATTTCCTTTGGTGACACCACTGCAACCTAAAACAGGGTTTTTCAAACATAGAGAATATATATATATATATATATATAATCAGGCCACTGAATGTTAAGTTAATTGATCATGTTTCCCACACAAATACCACTAAAGCCCTTTTCTGAGCCAGGAAGAAAAAAACCCAGACAGACAGCAATTTCTGACAAAGGCTAGTCCATTTTAAAATGGCAGAGGTTCAGAGCTGCTGTCATTCTGCTCTCACCTGAAACCATTTGGTCTACCTTCGTAAGTAATCACGTTCTTTGGAAACTGGAAAGCATTGTATTAACACTACACAACACAAAGAAAAAAATGCTGCTCGATTCTCTATCATTTCTGTTCAGTTCTATTCTACTCTTCTCTATATTGTATTATTCTAACATTCTAACAAACTGAAAAGAACACAACAGAAAGGGATAGTTCTATCCCTTTCTGTTGTGTTCTTTTCAGTTTTGCTCTGCTTAGCTAGACAGGACATCCCACACTCCCCTGAGAGAAGCCTCCAGAAGCACGCTACCATTATTGCTTCCTGCCGTCAGCAGAGCTTACAAACAGGCAGAAGCGTGTGTGTGTGTGTGTATGAATGCACGTGTTTGTAAATTTGGATGAATGTGTATGTATGTGTGTGGTCTCTTGACCCTAAAGTTTCCCCTCACCAGTGAGCTCCTCTGGCCCTCTCAGCTTATTACAAACACAGACAGCCCTGCAGCATTCCTGTCGCACGCACGCACGCACGCACGCACGCACGCACGCACGCACGCACGATCAAATAGTGTGAGCATTCAGACCTTTGCTTGAGCTAAACATTAGTCTAGCTAAACAAAAAATATATATATATTTTTTTTTTTTATAGTTCCATTGTGTGAGGATGGATAGCAAAACCAGACCACACACTCTCAGACACACAAATACACACATGCAACCACAGGCACAACAATAAAACGTATCCTAACATAACCTACTGAACCTTACAATGCTATTTAAACTAAGAAACATCTTCAAAAAGGAAAAGTTACATGACAACAGGCGCCTTCCTCTCCCAGTATGAGCACAGGTGGGCTAGTCAATTGCCCCACACGTTGCTATTTATATCAGAGTTCTTCAAAAGAAATTCAAAAGACATGAGACGTATGGGTCCTCTCTCCCCCCCGTGTTGCCTTGGAACAATTGAGATGAGTAGTTAGGAAGCCCAGAGGGATTGCACATCGTGGCTCCACAGTGTTTCGTACAGTGAAAACTAGGCCACAGACAAACAGGTGGTCAATTACAGATGTGCGTTTGTGTGCGTTTGTGTGTGTGTCTGTGTGTGTGTGTGTGTGTGGGCAGCTTGTGATTGCTGTGAGGTTTCATAATAAATGATAGTAGAAAACCGCAGGGGTTAAAGCCAAAAAAAAAAAAAAAAAAAAATTTAACCTCAACATTTATGTATAATAGCCATGACCAGTAGGGGAAAAAAAGCAGGGTTGAGCAGTTCAATTATTAGTTCATTATAGACTTGCTTGTACAGCAGACTGTCATGAACCATAATGCAATGGAGCTGCTCATGAAGGAGAAGAGGGCTAGTTTATAGAACAATCTGTTGTGAGGCTAGATAAAGTGCAATTTATCACTCATAACAGTAACTTTCTAGTGGTATTGAGAGGTTTTCACATTTGGTTTTATGACATGCTACAAAAGGAAGCATTTTTGTTGTTGGATGGTTACCATCTTATTACTTTTACCTTCCAAAAGGGATGTTAACTTCGACATCAAAATAACAGCCTATAATTTGTCAAGCAATAAATAATGAGATCCACTACCGTTGAACCGTTGAGTTGCTAGACAAAGAGAAAAATATAGCCAGCTGGAGGGTTCAGGAGTCATTATTTTTGTTACTATTGAGTATTTTAAATGTGTTTACCTACAAAAATATGTTTATGGTTTACTTTCTGGTTTATGGTTCCTGGTGAGTGTATGTAAGAAGTGACTAGGTAGGTGAATAGACAGTAAACTAGTCAGATGATATATCATGGCCCAGCATGGCTTATTGATCGTCCTGGCCAGTTGTCAGTGTCAAGCCAAGTCTAACTGGTGAGTAGGAGCAATGTCCGTCTTTGTACATATGTTCATGTTGACAGTTTTATACGGCTCTGAGGGCTAAAAGGTGTCAGGTCCCTGTTAAACACACCGCTGCAAACACACGCAAGCAGTTTGTAGCATTTCGTAGAATTCTCCAAAAGTTTCACTTTTGTTTTCACAATGGGAGGCTCGAATTGGATGATATAAGCGGAGTAAAGCTCCTTGCTATTACAATGCCAGCACTAAAGCCAAATCAACTGTGGAGATAGACAGGTCTGCGTGATGTGCAACTAAAAGTTTCTTAACAGCAATATGTGATCCAAGTCAAGAGAACATCCCACATTAAAAACTAAAATTACCATTAAAAAGGAGCCACCTGGACAGGCGTCAGCAATCAGCTATCTAGCCAGCAGCCGCTTGTGGAGAACACTGTATTACCTGCTGTTTTTGGATGGGAAGTGATTTGTAGATCAGTCAGGTGATGCAGGCACATTCACCGCACGCACGCAGACAGACAGACACAATGTCAGTTTACTATAACACTACCCCCTCCCTTCTTTGTAAACCTACAGTTTCCTGCTGTGGAATCCAAATGACGGAAATCTGTCACAGTGACGGAAAACTTGAATCCCTGAAACCATAAAGGCCTCAAACATATCTCTCTCTCTCTCTCTCCCGCGCTCTCTGAGGATTCTAATTAAAGGCACCTAATTGGCAAAGAACACAGAGCTAAATCACACATCATATTGCACACACATGTACACACACACCAAATTGGGTGACTATACAGTACGTGACAACTTAGAGGCCAAAATCAAGAGGGGAGAGGAAAAACCAAGATCTGCTGCTGCACTGGAAGAAAACCTTGGCTTTGCATTCTGGCTTTCTTTCTTTCTATTCCCTCCACCAACCCTGCTGTCTCTCTCCCTCTCCCCATGCTCACCCACTACGTCTCTCTCTCTCTCTGTCTCTCTCCCCCAATCCACCCCTGTCACTATTGTATTCTCCTTTTATTATCTAGGGCAGCAGAGTGAACAACCAAAACACTCGGTGGAATGCCATTTTTCTTCTTTTCTGGGAGGTTGTTGGTTAGGGAATGCGGTCGGCGATTGACCGTTGACCTCCTTTGGGGACAGCCATATGTGTTTATGTGTGTGGCCCTGGTGTATGGTAAAGTTATACAGTGTTGCTTGTAATCTGGTTGCTGCAGGGTCAGATTCACTGTCCTCTCCGCAGATTTTACTGAAGGGTGGATGGATTACTTAAATCAAGAGATTAGTCCAGTTTGCTGTTACGGCACAGTAGTTTTTAGTCATACATTTCATTGTTGTCCTACAGAGACCGTATCTCTCCAATTGTTTGTTTTTTGTTGTCAGAACGGAGAAGAAAATAATTATTTGACATTTTCCAATACCTACTGGTTTGTCTTGGTCCCATGCTAAGCACAATACCAGCAGTCAATTACAGTAAAACAGTTACAGATAAGTTTTCTTTGCAAGACTACTTGAATTCCCTATACTAATATCCCTATTCCCTAGCCTCTACCAACGGCTCATTGTCATCATCAGTCACATTACATGGGAAAAAATATTTTATTTTTCCCCGTTAAGTGGGATACGGTGTGTAGCCACTATAAAAGTCTCCCCAGCCTACATCCATCTCCTCAGGTTAGATCTCTGCAACAACCACTATGCCCCTCCCAGTCAAGGTGTCGTTGATCCTTAGGGGAGGAACAACAGTGCAGCGGAGGTTTGGCAAACAAGCAAGCAAATATGGAACTTTTATGACTACATGTACAGCACACTTGAGGCAGCTTTTCTGTGGTATTTACTGCCCTTTGCTTGAATCCCTGTCGACCCAACAGGCTTGTATGGGCAAATCAATGAAAACCGTAAATCTGAATGAGACATGCATATTGATTGTGAGAGGCAAACGCCACAATCCAGTCTCCTGTCTTTGGTCTCAGTTTCTTCACATTTCAGTTATACAGAGATTTGCAGACCTTTGCAGACCTTTGCTTGAACTTCGGCGAACCCTTAGGGAATAAGTCCCTCGAAGCAGATGAATGAAAACCCTGACTCGCCTGTGTTGATTACAAAAACCAGGCAGTCCAATCCAATTCTCTGCCTATAACACTTTTTTTTTTTTTCAACTCACTGCGTAATGAAGATTTTCTTAAAATGTTTTTTGTTTGTTGAAGCTGGATAATTTGAGAAAATGGATGACTTGTCCATAAATCAAGGTGTAAATCAACTGTTTTTTGTTTTAGTTGCAAAGATGGTTTATAACACCACATGCTGACAAAACATAAAACTGACATGTGTTGAAAAAAAAAAAAGATATATCTATGCATTAAGACGTGTTGATCATGACATATCCTGTACTGCGTAATTGTATCCTGGTGACTTTGTACTACTCTAGAAAGAGACCGTAGAACGATGTACCAGAAATGACCAAAACAGTTTGTTAGTCAGGGAGAAACGGCAACAGAAAAATCCCCTCTGGTATTTTGCAACAAGACACCGGGGGGTTGTGGGGGCTGTGCCTACCGACTTGTCTGAGAAATGGCTCACTCACCACTAATGTTGCATGGAATGCCAGCACTGAAAAAGTACCACGGTACCTGGATTTGAACTGTGCTATACAAGAGGTTTCTCTACTAGACTTGTGCTCCATATGTACAACTATACTAATTTGCTGCAAGTATGCGAGAGCGAGGGAACTTCGGCATCAGCAAAATATGTCCTGTGGGAAGCAATTTTTTTGTAGGTTCAGTCTTCTGTCTTCAAAACAACCAAATGCAACGGGAAATAAAATTTGAAACGAAGCTTACATGTTTAATTGTTGCATTTCAAACAACAATAAGTCTTAGCCCACAGGCCACAGATTAATCATATTACCAAACCAGGGGCTTGTTTAAAATATCAATAACACAATAAACTATTATATTGAGATTAAGCTTTTATGCTTCCTATTCCATGTGTGTGTGTTCCTATTTGACTTAGATTACATCAGTAAAACATCTGATTACAAACAATGTTGGTCCACTTTACAAACAGCCAACACCTCTTCAAGTAAACACCAACTTGGTTCACAAACACGTAAACACTGTCCAACTGAATGATGCAAGGATTAATCTAGGTGAAACAATCAGTAAGCTAAAAGGTTAAACGAGTTACACACAAAAAAGCTTTGATTCATGCTTTCTTCAATTATGGGTCAGGACCTCAAATTGGATAACTGGTCCAATAAGAAGAATACTAGTGTGCTTCATTGAGCCTGTGGCTCCGTCTCAATCCATCGGTGCCCTCACACTATCCACTCTGGCTCCGTTTGCGTGAAAAGTTTGCCGTATTGAAAGGCATCCCAAACCAATTAGCAGGCAGGGGAAGTGGACTATAAGCCTCCAACAGAGGATGTACGTCGGTGCTGATTGATGCCACTACCCCTGTGACGACAGAAGTGCAACGCTGAGAAAGCATGGAGGAAACAAATGACAAAAAAAGCGTCTTACAAATGTAAGTTCCTTGTGATTTTGTCAAGTAGTATTTTAGTACTGTGGCTCTTAAGTAATACCTTCTGCCCATATATGTACACATCCATTGAAAGAACACACATCTCTCTTAATGACAGTTGGCTATTTTGTTGATATCATGCATTTGCAGGGAAAGGCGACAAGACTGATTGCAATAAAGCAATTAGCTCTTGCTGATGCAGCGTCGCAGCAGCGTCTCATTTCTATGCACTTTCGTCTTATTCTAGCGCTTGCCTCTTGTGAAGCACTCAAACGCCAAAACACTAACAACAGCTGGGCAAGCGAGGAGTCCATCGGTAGACATGATGATGGCTGCTTCCATGTTGCGGGTGTCCAACGGTTACCAAGTCGTTTATAACCCGCCCCTTAATAAGTAAGCCCTTCACAGCTGTGAGTATGACTTCATTTGGAGTGACACGTGATGCTGTAGACCAAGTCTTTCTCATTTGGGTCAAAAGGTTAGTAACTCATGCACTACAATATGAGTTAGTGTGAGTAGACCCACTGCCCCATCCCTTTCCTTCTACACACCTACCACCCACCCGATAACAAAAAGGCAAATGTGTTTGTGTGTATTTGTGCTCCTCCTCTTCCGTCTTTGCCGTTCATTCACCCTCCGCTTGGCCACTCCGCTGCAAAGCCATTATGCAAATCACAATCATCAGCACCTGCCATTCGCACGCACACACGCACACACGCGCACACGCACACACACACACACAAAACCGAACACCTGACACAGAGAGTGTAAACAGCCAGGCTAGATTTCTACTGAATGAAAAGGTACAGGTAATGGAGACTGACAGACATTTCTTCAGCTCCTCCTGGAGATTGTCGCTCTCCGCTCTCGTCGTCGAGACAGATAGGGAGATAGAGAGAGAGAGAGATGTGCCTCACAAATCTTCTCATCTCACCATCCTCCTTGCCTCTCCCTCCCTCCCTCCTATCCTCAGGGCGGCTGTGGCTCAGGAGGTAGAGCGGGTTGTCCTCTAATCTGATCCTCAATCCGATCCTCGGCTCCTCCAGTCCACATGTCTAAGTGTCCTTGGGCAAGACACTGAACCCCAAATTGCTCCCAATGGTCAGGCCAGCACCTTGCATGGTAGTTCACTACACACATCGGTGTGAGTGTGTGTGTGTGAATGGGTGAATGAGAGGCATACATTGTACAGCGCTTTGGATAAAAGCTATATAAATGCAGTCCATTCACCATCCTTCCCTCTCCATTCATTTGCTCCAAGTCTCTCTTGGCCCTCCCCTCTTTTCTTCTACTCCCCTCCCCTCTACTCTGATATCTACTCCTATTAGCTTCTACCCCCTTCTACTCTCTTCCCTGCTCCCATCATCCATCTGCCTCGCTCCTCTCTGGCCATCTCTCCTCTCCCTCTCTTCCTGTGTCCCCTCCTCCCCAGAAGAATGACCCCTCCTTTCTCTGCCTTTCTCTCCTTCTCCTCCTCTTCTCCCCACTCCTCTCTCCTCCCCTGTTGACATTGCTGACCTGTATTTCCTGTGGCTGAGCAGCCAAATGAATGCACAGGGACTGTCATTTCTCCTCCCCTCTAACGGCTTTTAAAGCCTGTCCTAGGGGTGGGCGATATGACTAAAAATCAATATTGTGATTATTTCAAACTTTTACCTCGATTATGATTAATGAACGATTATTTTATTTGTTTTGTTTTATTTTGAAATTTGTTTTATTATGAAATTGACCGGATGCTCTATGCCGTTCCTGTGTCTGACTTCCTGTCCGGCTTGACACATTTGCTCGCAGCTCGCACGGTCAAAACCCGTCTGAACAGGCGTTATTGGACGGGGCGGAGGGACGTGACTGAATACCACGTCGTATTTTTTTAAGGGGACAGTTCATGAACGCATTGGGGAGTATTTGGCCCATTCATTCGCGGGAAAGTGATGTTACGTCTGATGCGCGCGCACACACAAACACTCACACTCGTTGCTTTGCTAACTGGCGCTTCTAGACGTTCCTCGTTCTTGTAGCCTAAATAACAATCAAAATCAACAATTTTGAAAATTTGCCGCAATTACATAATTTAATCGCGATTACGATTATAAACACGATAATCGCCCCTAGCCTGTCCACAACATTCATTAATTTCCATTGGTACAACACCCTCTGGCTAGGACCAATATGACTCTGACAGACACTAGGGACTGGCATTTTCACTTTTTCATGTCATTAGTCATCGTCATGTCATCAACATAAGTTAAAATATAAACATAAAAGTAGGTATAATAGTGTTTTCCTTATAACCTTCAGTAAAAGTATAAATAACTCAATTATTTAATATTTTAGTTTAACAATAACTAAAAGTAACTTAACCTTTTATTCTTCAGGAGCCTGCAAAATAGTATCACCTAATAAAACTGACCTCAAATTTTAAGTACAAATGTAAACGGCAGCAATCCAAAGAAACCTTCAGTCAAAATGTAAACACTGCTTATAAAAATGAAATAAAAATAGTGTTACGACTTAAAATAAAGTTGCCTCTAAATGTTTTGTGTAAATGTAAGATGGATTACCATCAAATCAGGTAGAATGTCAGTGCTGGAACTGTACAAGTAAACACTTAGAAAATGGACTTATTACAGGTTAGAAGTAGCCATCCAGCTGGCAGACACATCACTTAAACCACTCGCAATATTTTCGCCCGTGTGATCCTCGGGAAAGGAACTCGTCTCAAGGCAGGAGTTGCGCAGCTTCCAGTCGCTGTCGATGTAGTGCACGGTCAGGCTGATATACAGCTCCTAAGTTTGGCTCGACTACATGTCCGTGGGTTGAGGCAAAAAAACTTGAGATAGCGTAGCTGCTAGCTTGTCATGGCATTCTTCATACATATTTCCTACCTGGGATGTTGTATCTTGGGTCGAGCTTCTTAACCAGTCGCTTAAAGCCCTCCTTTTCAACCTTTTGGATTGGCAATATGTAACCACTTCAGTAATTTCATTCCACCGTTTGCTTTTCCTGTCATATTGAGTGCTACTTGCGAGTGCTCCAGCTATGCTCGGCTGAGTTAGTGTCATTTGCCTGCTTTTGGGCCGCACATCACCAGCTGCTAAACTTGCCTCATGCGACTTCTGACTGTCCTCGTACTCGCACGTGTGTTTTTGCTTTAAGTGGTGAAAAAGGTTTGTTGTGTTTCCACCTTTCGCCGTAACCGTTTTAACCTAACCTAACCTAACCTACCTGAAGTAGCTCCCCTTTTAGCTAGTAGCTAGGATTCAGATACAAGCCACGCTTGTATCGTTCTGGTGCACTAGGGTATGCAAATGTGTCAACACGACATCACGCTGCTATATCATTAATATCATGATATGACACTTTTTTTTGATGTACAAATTTATACCGGTATTATTGTGAACGATATGATATGGCACAGCCCTACCTCGGAGTAACTCTGAAGTCCTTATGTATAGATTCCTGATTAAGTCTTGAGTACTGTAGTGTGTGTGTCAGCAGGACGGTCCACAACAGTCACACACCACACACACACACACACACACACACACACACCAAATAAGCCTCTGTCCACTTGTCAACTGTTTGTTAGCCAAGAGAGAATGTGATTTCAACACCAGTACTACTAGAAACATTAAACCATTTCTCTGCCACATCACTCCTTTCTTTCACCCATCTAACTAGCTCTGCAACTTGAACTGTTCTTTAATCAGTCACAGTGTGCGGTCAATGCAAGATACATTCTTATTAATGTGACAGCTAACTTCTAGTGAAGTAATTAATAGTCCGCCGTTATCCATTGAAAGAAAGAAATGAAACCTAAATTGAGCACAGAAAGAGAGAGAAAGGGAGAGAGAAAGCCAGAGAGAGGTAGGACAAGTGGTTACACAATCTACTAAACAAGAGGGCTTCTCTTCTCTACAGTACTATGCACACACACTCCAATGCACACACGCGCAAACAGACCGCCAGAAAGCAGAGGAACAGAAACGCAGGTTTGATTAAAGCAGCACATTCCCCTGATTTTTTCCCCTTCCTGCTGACACTGGCACCTTTAAAATGTTACCGGGGGTCGTGTTCTGAGCACGCTGCGAATTTCCACCCGCATCCACCTCGACCTTGCACATTCCTGCCCCACCAGCTGCACCAGCAGGGAGGAAAGGTGTTCTCTGCCAAGCGGACCCCCTGCTGCTACTGGTTATGCTACGAGGCTAGCTTAGTGGCCCGGCAACTCGGTTGCATTGGCTGTGGACTATGGCCACATTTACACCTGGTATTAATGCTATGTTGCTAGAACTATTTAGAGCTGGAGTCGACCCTATGCAGATAGGCCTATTTAGACAACACACTATTTCTAGGTAGATGGACCTATTTAGACCTGGCATTCAGACCTGGCATTAGCACTATGTCGATAGACCTAATTTAGACAAGGAATTATCCATTGCAGTTATTTATTTAAAGTTGGAGATATCCTTTTTAGACCTGGGATTATGCCTATTTATGCACCGAGTACCCGGTTTGATGCTTATGTAGACAAAAGGTCTATCTGGACGGTGTAAATTTGAGGTCAGATAAAAGCAGCTTTTATACAGTATGTCTTGGTAGGGCTCCAAGGAGGACTGGAACTGATTTTCCTCAAACACATATATAGCAGTAGTTTGGAACAATCCAATCCAAGGTTTTTCCTGCATAAGAGAATTTTTTTGGCAGCCACCAAAGCCGTAATTGGCAAGCAGCAAAGCCACCAGAACCGAAAAATGATAATTTGTTGCTGTAAAACATGATTTACAACGGTTTTATGACATTTTCCCATGTTCTACTTTTGGTTGCTGTACCACGCTCTGACCAGCAGGGCAGCGGTCATGGGCGGAGGAGGAAGTCAAGCGAAAGCAACAAGCAAGTGTTCCGTGAGGTGCGTGAGGCTACGGCTTCAAAACGAGATGAGAGCGCGGCCAAAAAGGTAACCCAACGTTGTGCCAAAGTTAAACAGGGGACTCATTTGGTAAATAATGTTGTTACTCCAAGATGAGAGAGGGAGAGAGAGAGAGATAGAGACTGGTGAGCCAACAGGCTAACAGTGGGTAGGTTCAGGAATTGTTAGCCCATAATTTGTATGCAGTGTTACACTAATTGTGAGTGACCAAACCTATCTACCTCGATTTTATATTACCTAAGGATAGAAAATAGAATGGAAGTGTATTTTACTAGTATGTTTTGGTTCCTGTCTGGTTCAATTATGCTTCACTGTCCACGTTTCATATTATTAACTGAATAACACAATCAGAATAGAGGAAAAGCACTTCAAAAAATTCATCAAGAAAAACTGTCCAACCACCTGTTAATTATAACATAGTATGTTATTAGTACTTAACTATGTTGGTTTTATAGCCTAAATATGATCAGGCCACTTCAGCACTGAAAGTTACATGGGGCCAGTCGGTGTCCCCAAATAACAAGGGTCAGTGTTCATGGGATAGAGGGGTGATTGATCACCACCATCAAGTACCACCAAAGTCCTTTTCTCAGCCAGGAAAAACCCTGAGAAAACACAAAGACACACACACAAACAAGCTGTGTCTATCAGAGAGGTGGTCTATGTTGCTGTACTCAGCAAGTGTGTGTGTACGTTCAACACTTCTAGTAGTCGGATCAATAAGCAGTAAGTGAATCAGCCTCTCTTCATTAGAGGGTGTAAAAGGCCCCTAGACCACACACGCACACGCACACACACAAAATCTTGTGCACTGATCTTGACCATTTTATAATTTTTCTTGTATCTTATGCATTGGTAGCGCGTGTGTGTGTAGTGGTGGAGGGGGTGGGGGACTGTAATCTGGGATTGAAGATTACTGGTACAGCAGCCTGTCATCGAAACACCCACACCCACAGATCTACCTCTGTCCATGTGCTTATGTGGTTTTATTTGTTAATCTTTATTTGTAATATATTGATTGATTGTGACCAAACTTGTTAAACGATAAAATCTGGCATTTGCAAAAACTACTGAGACTGGCATCTTTCTATCGCTCAGAAAATAAAAAAAACAACAACAATAAATGTGACAAAATCATCACAAATACATTTAGACACAAATAGATTTATGACTTGGCTTCTTAATCCCCTGTGCCCCTGGGATGACCCTGTATTCCTATTCTTAGAAGCTATGGCAGTACGGGCCCGGACACTCCCGCACTAAACCAATCTCAACTCATCTCATCGCATCTCAACCTAACTCGCTCATGCCCTGACTCACCTCGCCAAATTCGAGCCTTTTTTCTAAGAAGCCTCCGATATTCTATTGTGGAACAGAATTAGGCTTGGGCTGACATTTAAAATGAGAGATAGGCGTGGGCAGTGGGCAGTAGGGGAAAGAATACCAGGAAAAGGCTTTTATCATCAGCCTAATCCTCAGAGGCTATGCAATAGTCATTTTCCTGGAAACACTGCAACTCTTGCTGCAGATATCAGTTTTACTAAAATGCCCAAATCATCAGTGCCACACCAAAACCCAATCTATCTCCAAAAGGTCACTTGCTCAGATATTGGAGAGAGACGGATTTATTTGCCTGATTAATGCCATTTAACATCGTTTAGACATGGGGTGGGAAATTAACACCAGCCACCAATCAATTATTAGTAAATTTGCCTGGTCTGTTGGCGGGAAAAAAATAATAAAAGCGTCTGGATGTAGGGGTGGGCAATATAGCCTTAAAATAATATCACAATATTTCAGGGTAATTTGCGATAACGATATTCATGACGATATGAAAAAAGAAATCCTGAACAATGTTTTATTGGTGATTGCAGCAGCATTTATTAGTGCAAATAGTGATAACAAAAGTCAAAATATAAACATAAAAGTAGGTATAACAGTGTTTTCCTTAAAATCTTCAGTAAAAGTATAAATAACTCAATTGTTTAATATTTTAGTTTAACTATAACTAAAAGTAACTTAACCGGGGACTTCCGGGTCACGCTTAAGATGGCAGCTTGATTTTTGCACTCCCCAACGGTTTAGTAAAATAACCCTGAAAACATTTCAGATAGTAACAAAGTGTGTGTTTTTGTACATGATGGAAAACAGGGTTGCTACAAGAAGTAGGAAAACTACGTCTGCGACTGAAAACATTGATGAATGGACACCGCAAGGTAGCCGAAGTAACGTTAGCTCCCCGACGCGCGAGGTGAGTGAGGAGGATGGAGCGGGTGATGGTAGCTTATGAAGTATACTGAACGAACTGAAGGACTTCAGACGGGACAACAAACAACAGCTTACAGAGATTAAACAAGAACTACGTAGAACAAACAATAGACTGGATGAAGCCGAGGGGCGAATTGATGAAGCAGAATCAGCACTACAAGCAGCAGCAACGCTTCCGAAACGGCTCTCACAGTGCCAGGCTAACATGGAGGCTAAACTGATTGACCAGGAAGGACGGGCTCGCAGAGATAATATTCGGATTTATGGCATACCCGAAGAGGCGGAGGGTAACAACATCTCCGGCTTCCTGGAAAACCTACTGAGGGACTCGCTTGATTTTCCACATGATATGGAACTCAAAATCGAGAGAGCTCACAGGGCGCTGGCATGCAAAGCCCAGGTCTATCATTGTCAAGTTTGCGAGCTACAGGACAAAAGAAGAGGTGATCCGTAAAGCTTGGCAGAAAAAATAGGTTTTCTACAATAATGCCCGCTTCTATGTGGACCACGACTACCCACCTACAATACTTAAGAGACGTACCGAATACGCTGAAGTGAAGAAAATATTAAAGGAAAGAAAAGTGAAGTTCCAGACCCCCTACCCAGCAAGACTACGGGTTTTCTACAGTGACGGCACCCGCCTGTATCAGAGCGCAACAGCGGCAACAGAAGACATGGCTTCGCGGGGATTTCCAGTCACCATCATACTTGCCCCGACCAACCCGGACCAACGTGAGTTTCAACTCTTATCCACATGGCAGGTGGCCGGGAACCGGTGCGCCGGAGCTTCGAACATGACTGATAACGCGGATAAAACCTCCCGGTCGCAGTACAAAGAAAGACTGCAGGAATTCAGATGGAGATCCCCTGCAGATGAATGAACGATGGGCGACAGCGTAATTGAGACACTGTGATGCAGATAAGTCTGTGGTAGTCTGTTCTTTATTCCAGTCACCACCTGTTTACATTATATTACAGGTTAATTTGACTTAATTTAAGTTTTACTACTCCTACATCTTACTCTTAAACTATGTAAAGTTGTTGGGATGCCAACATATTGATAACGGACATTTTCCGCGTTCTGACACATTTCTTTATTTCAGCTATGACTGTAACCGTTATGCAGCTATCTCAAAGGGCCCTACTCTTTGTAAAGAGCAGGCTATCCCTTTATGGGTGCTCTAACATCTCGAGCCCCTCAAAGGCTCATGTAGAACGAGCCTCAATATTGGAAGCAAAAGACTTTAAGGAATGTAATGACTCTGGTCCATATCATTTTGTTACTGTTCTTATATCGTTATGTTCATTTCTCGATGTTCACGAGAGTTACAGGGATGTACAATGTTCTGAGTGCTGGTCACTGTGCAGGGAGACTTCTAACATGTGCAACACCTGTAGGAGACCATGGCTGATAACCATAACCTTAAAATTATTTCATTTAACATAAATGGGGTTCTAAATTCGACTAAAAGAAGTAAGATTTTGAGTAAAATGAAAAAAGAGAATGCACAAATTGTATTATTACAGGAAATGCACCTTAACTCTACTGAACATGAAAAGTTGAAAAGAATGGGTTTTTCTAAAACTAAAATTTACTAAAATTTATATATATAAAATTTATATTCATCTTATAAATCAGGCCACAGGAGAGGGGTAGCCATTTTATTATCTCATAGAGTTCCATTTGAACATCTTTCAGAAATAAAGGACAAGGAAGGAAGATATTTATTAATTTCAGGAAAGATAGAAGGTGTCCAAATAACACTAATGAATGTTTATACCCCCCCAGGTAGTGATGTTTCTTTTTATAGAAAATTGTTTGATCTGATGACAGAAGCAACAGGTATTCTTATATGTGGGGGGCATTGGAATATACGCCTTAATCCTAGGCTAGACTCTTCAAGAGGATCTACCCAGACCTCCCTACACAAGAAACTTAAGATTTTCATGTCAGAATTGGGTGTGATAGACCTCTGGAGAGACTTCTACCCAACAAGTCGGAATTACACCCATTATTCTCATCCACATGCAGTCTATTCCAGAATAGATTACTTTTTTATTTTTAAAAGAGATCGCCATAGAATACATTACTGTGAGATAGGTAATATTGACTTGTCTGATCACGCACCACTTTTGTTATCGTTGCAAATCAGTAATAATCCTGGAAATACTCTATGGAGGTTAAACTCAAGTAACAATTTACAATTTAAAACACGAATGAAGGAAGAAATAAAAAAGGTTCATAGAAGAAAATTATAATGGTGAGGTCGGCTCAGAAATAGTGTGGGATGCACTGAAAGCCGTTGTTAGGGGGGAAATTATATCTTTCTGTGCGTATAAAAGGAAAGAAAGACAATTAAGATTATCAGAATTAAATGGAGAATTAAAAGAGCTTGAGACAAAACATAAAAAGGAACCAAATCCTCTTACCTCAAAACTAAAGGAAGTTAGGAATGAGATAAATATTCTGTACACACAAGAAATAGAAAAAAAAGATGATTTATACAAAACAAAAATATTACGAATCTGGTTCAAAATTTGCGAAGCTTCTGGCAAGGAAACTTCAAAAGCAACAGGCGGATAGCACAATACAAAATTAGGGACCCAGACTCTTTTATATAAGCAAAACAAAATAAAAATGACTTTTCTAAATTATTATAAACGATTTTATACACAGCCACATTTGGAAGATGAACAACAAACTGGACAGTTCTTAGAATCCCTCAATTTACCTACCTTGTCGGAAGACCAAAATACAAAGTTAATAAGTGAAATAACACAGGAAGAGTTGAATATGGCAATCACTAGGCTAAAAGCAAACAAATCACCTGGCCCGGATGGTTTTTCTTCCGAATGGTATAAAACTTTTTGGTCTGAGTTAGTACCAAGCGTTCTCCAGACATTTAACGCAGCTTTAAAAGAGGGTAAAATCCCACCATCGCGGAGAGAGGCTACTATCTCTGTTATCCCAAAGGAGGGAAAAGACAGACTGGATTGCGGTTCATATAGTCCAATCTCGGTTCTTAACACTGATTACAAACTATACACCTCAATTCTTGCTTGGTCGAAAAGGTCCTTCCCCAGCTTATCCACACTGACCAGACTGGGTTTATCTCACAGAGACAGACCCATGATAATATTAGACGTTCGTTACACATATTGAGTCATATCCGAGAACATAAATTACAAGCCTTATTGGTCAGTCTGGATGCGGAGAAGGCCTTCGACTCCGTGAGTTGGAGGTTTCTGTATAAGGTTCTGGAGAGATTTGGGTTCCACGAAGAGTTTATTAAAGGAATTAGCACACTATACAATAACCCAACTGCGCGGATAAAAATAAATGGGTACTTATCGGACACTATTAAATTAGAACGAGGCACAAGACAAGGTTGCGGAATGTTGCCATTGCTTTTTGCGCTTTATATTGAACCTCTTGCACAGTGAATAAGACAGACTGATGGCATTAAAGGCATCACCATAAAGCGAGAACAACACAAGACTGCGTTATACGCAGATGATGTTTTGGTATATTTAAGTGAACCTTCCAGCTCGCTTTCTGAACTGTTTAAGCTTTTGGATACTTTTGGTAAATATGCAGGATATAAGCTAAATGTTCAGAAAACCCAGATTTTGACATTAAACTATACTCCGCCAAAACAACTGTAAGATAAATTTAATTTGAAATGGGACCAGACTACACTGAAATATTTGGGTGTACAGATTCCCAAAGAAGTTTCCACATTGGCAAAGATTAATTATGATCCCCTTTTGACCAAAATAAAATCAGATATACAGAGATGGAACTCCAACCCTTTCATGAGTTTTACCCAAAGAATTGAATCAGTAAAAATGAACATTCTCCCACGACTCCTTTTTTTGTTTCAAGCTCTCCCCGTAGAAATCTCCACAAAACAATTCTCTGAGTGGGATAAAATTATTTCCAGGTTCATTTGGCAAGGGAAAAAACCCAGAGTTAGGTTTAAAACGTTACAACTGCCAAAGGAGGAAGGAGGTATGGCTGTACCACATTTGAAAGATTACTTCTACTCAGCTCAAATTAGGCCATTGATGAATTTGTGCAATCAAGACTACCATGCCAGGTGGAAAGATATTGAATTGTCACTAATTAAAGACCCTCCAATTCAGGCAGTATTAGGCAATAAGGATTTAGAAAGATTTATAAACAGCACGCAAAACCCATGGATAAAATTTAAACTTAAAGTCTGGAACTCTGTTAGGGAGGAATATAAATTACTAGATAAACTAAGAATACTTGGATGGTGCGCCTATGACCCAGATTTTAAGCCAAATCAATTGGACTCTAGATTTAAAAACTGGATAGCCAAAGGAATAACAACATTTTACTCAATAACAGATAAGGGACAATTAAAAGATTTCCAAACTTTAAAAGAAAAATATGCTCTGGAAAAGCAAGATTTTTATAGATATCTACAATTACGTCATTATTTTTGACCAAGTTATTAAAGAATACCCACTAGATATGGATGACCCAGTGCTGAAAGAAATTTTAGGAGCCTATCTATCAAAGTTAAACAGAGGTATTATAACTAGACTGTATAAGGGCTTCATGACAAAAAAAATCTCATTCCACAGAGTATGTTAAAAATAAATGGGAAAATGAAGGTAACTTTGAGATTTTGAAGGAGGAATGGTACAACTATTGCATCTTTCAATGGAAATGCACCAACTCGCATACATGGAGAGAATTTGGATGGAAGTGTCTAATTAGATTTTTTATTACCTCAAAGCAGAAAGCACACTTTACAGGAGAGGATTCAAGGTGCTGGAGACTGTGTGGGAGCCAGGATGCAAATCACTGGCATATATTCTGGGAATGTCCAGTACTAAGACATTTCTGGTTAGAGATACACAAAACATTGGAAGGCATATTTAATGTGAAAATACCTTTCCAGTTCTGCATTTTTATTTTAGGGAAAGCTGACTTTCACCGAGGGCACTTCCAACGAATATTTATTTGGCATTCTGATATCTGTTTGTAAAAAAACCATCACTAGGCGCTGGCTGCTTCCTGACTCCCCCACAATAGAGGAATGGATAGATATAGTTAATGAAGTATACATAATGGAAAAAATTACTTTTTCACTTCGCCTACAAATGAACAGATTTATTAAGTTATGGTCAAAATGGGTCTCTTATGTACAACAGTCACAGCCAGACTTTGTGGAGTTAACAAATTGATAGATTTTGTTTTTGTTGTGGTGGTTTTTCATGATTTTTTATAAATAAAAAATAAATATAAAAAGAGCTGATACACAGCTCTACTGTCTAAGGAAAAGGTGGCTTGGTCTCCTAACCAATGAAACCTAGATAACTTATTGGATTGTCTCCCAACATACCAATGTACATTTCTGCTACATCCCTCTTTTCAGAATGTAAATAGTTATTACAATTTTATAGGATGCATATTGTTTAAGAAAAAGGATAATGAGAAGGGAAGGTTATCAAGTCATGCTGTGCATTTGTTGTATATTTGATACTCTCTGTAACTGCAAGGGAAAGCAACTCTGTAACGCTCTCAACTATCCTATAAATAAAGAATTGAAAAAAATAAAAATAAAAGTAACTTAACCTTTTACTCTTCAGGAGCCTGCAAAATAGGCCAAATCCCAATTCACCCCTTGGCCCTACCCCTTAGCCCTACCCCTTAGCCCTTCCCCTCCGTTTTGCGCGTTCACGTGAAGGGGTATGGGGTGTCCCAATTCTCTTGGGATCGAGGGGTAGGGCGAAGTGCAAGGGCTACATGGCCCTCCAAACAGAGATTTTTCAGGGGCACACTACAAACCGAGGGCTAGGAGAAATCTCCGACAATCATCGGCAAGATGGGGGCGAACGCCGCACAAGCAACAAAAGGAAACCACAAATGTAGTATTTTCTTCGTTAATAAAGATTTAAAAAATATTCTAACCGTGGTATTATCTTAGGCCCTATCCCAATGCTTATTTGTACCCCTACGGCTTCGGCTTGGCCCTACCCCTTGGCCCTCGCTACTGAGGGCCAAGGTAGGGCTAAAAAAATATCTCCCTAAGTATTGGGATCGCACTTCGACGCTGATATTCCAATACTACGGTTGGAAAATTTTTTAAATTTTTTTGCAGGGCATTCTTGTACCCTTGGTTTGAAGTGTGCCTCTGAAAAATCTCCATTTGAAGGGCTACAAACCCCTTGGCTTGGCCTACCCCTTGGAAAATAGAGGTATTGGGACCAAACCTACCCCTTCACGTGAACGTGCAAAACGGAGGGGGAGGGCCAAGGGGTGAATTGGGGATTCACCCTTGTTTAATGTTAATTTCAATGTATTATGGACCTTTTCTTTATGCATAACAAAAAATCACTAGTATGCCGATGTTTCTACCTCGCTAGTTAACGTTACAACATTGTTTTTAGGCTGATTTGTGCATGACATTTTTACATATTTCCATGTCGCATTTCCCCCCCGTTTGATGGCATATGACGAAATATAACTGAAGTCCAGCGCGAAGTAGCTAGCACTTGTCGGTTCCATAACAAAAATTGGAGGCATATTTAATGTGGAAGCATCGTCTTGCTAGCTACATGTTACATTTGGAACACTATTTGTCAGAAGGGCTCGTAACGAATCAGTTGGTCTTTTTTATTCTGATAGACTGTTTGTGATTAGTAGCGGAAACCTATACAGTGCGACGAATCGCAATGACGCCACAAAAATTTGATGAATAGGCATTATGCATAGTAATGTGAATAACAAATGTCGCGAAATTACTTTTTACTTCCCTGAACATAATCAGGGTTTTTAGTTATGGTAATGGCCCTTCTTAGGAGAGATTCTACACACCCCTTTGTGGAGTTCTAAAATGAATGGATTTGGCTCTTTAGTATCACCTGATGGTATTGACATGAATTTTTAAGATAGAAATGTAAATATAGAAAAGAACCACAGTCAAATGTACAACTGTATAAAAATGGATATGCTGTTAAAAACTTAATAAAGTTGCTTAAATTGTTTGTTAACATAAGATGACTTTCGCTACATATGGTTAGAATGTCAAGTGCTGGAATTAAATTTAAGTAACATTGAAATTGTCTTATAAACAGGATTGAAAGTGAGTTCACAGTTGCTGTGCAATTGTTTAAACACTCTGATATATTCTGTAACCCGGGTGAAACAACTCTGGAAACGCACTCGTCTCCAAATAAGAATTGCAAAAACTTCCAGAATCGAATGTAACGATGTAGTTCATTCAGTGATATACAGCACTAAGTCCCACCCAATTCCGCGTTGGCAAAACCTTCACTGCCGTTGCGTAGCTGCTGTTTTGAGTCTACTTGGAGCGCTCCCTTCTCGGCATGAGGGGTAGTGCATTTGCTGCTTGGGACAGGCCCCCCAACAAGATTTTTAATCGCGCACACGACATTCGACCGCGGCTAGGATCTCGTTTTTGCTTTAATGGTGAACAAGAATTTGGTTGTGTTCCCACCATTAGCCGTAACCGTTAGCCTAACGACGTAGCTCCTTTTAGCTTAGTAGCTAGTGATTCAGATCATCGCATGCTTGTACGTTCAGTTTGCCTGGGTATGGCAGCAATCACCACGCTAAACCCGCTTTACTCGTTATATCTGCTCATGACACGTTTTTTTGTCTTTAAGTGGTAAATACCGTTTTTGTGTTTAACGACCTAGGCCACGTTCCTATTCGGATGTACCACTTACTGTGCAGTGGGAATAGAATATCCATCATCTTTCATCAACGCATACTGCTGTTAAACCAAATGGCTGCAACATTGACTTGCTAGCTGATTACGTTAATATCATGATAAACAAACAGTTTTTTTTTGACCTTCATCTCTGGTATTCGTCGAACGCAATGATATGAAAGGCCCAGGTTTGGCTATATTTACTGAGTGGCAATGACATGCATCCACATCTTTCTCAAACATGCCTTTTAAAACCTAATGAAGCACTATACTGCACATTGTTGCTAGCAAGAAGCTCCGACTGGCAAAAAAAAACCAGCATTCAACAAGCTATTCTGGGGTCGAATACACAATGTTCAGCCCTAACGGTCGGTTTCAGTGTCTCAAACCTCGATTGGCCACGGTAACATATTTACAATCGTGCCAGTAAAACCTAATGAAGCACTTAATACTGCACAATGTTAACTTGAGGCAAGAGAGCTTGACTGCAAGAAAAAAACAATTCAACAATTCATATTGAAAGGCCGAATGCCATTTCTCATTTTCAGCCCTACGGCTCGTTTTCGAGTGCCTCTCGCCCTTCGGCTTGGCCCTCGGAACAGAGTTACAAGGGGTAGTGGTTGAAATCCCTCCCTATGAAATGGGACAACCCTTCAAGACCCTGATACATCATCGATGACGTATCAGATGACTTATCAGACGCGACAAGTTTGTTATCGGACATTACTATGGCAATAATGGTATTATCACAGTGACATTTGCCATTCATCTGATGGAGATAGAAAAGCATGGACGCTCGCGATTCATTCAGAACTTATACATTTCACGCTACTAATCGATCAAACAAGTCATCAAATAAAAAAGACCACTGCTTCATTACCAGTCCACTTCATGACAGAATAGCGTTAGCGGTGCTCTGTAGTCTGCACTGATATTAGAAGAGCTGTAACAAGTGCAACAACTTCGCTGATGGACTTTAGTTATATTTCGGGCGTCATATGCCATCAAAGGTGGGAAATGCAACATGGAAATATGTCAAAATGTGGGACTGTCATGCACAAATCAGCCTAAAAACAATGTTGTAACCTTAACTAGCGAGGTAGAGACATTGGCATACTAGCGATTTTTTGTTATGCTTGTTGTAAAGAAAAGGTCTATAATACATTGAAACAACATTAAACTAAGATAATACCACAGTTAGAATATTTTTTAAATCTTTATTAATGAAGAAAATGCTACATTTGTGGTTTCCTTTTGTTGCTTGTGCAGCGTTCGCCCCCATCTTGCCAATGATTGTCAGAGATTTGTCATAACCCTCGGTTTGTAGTGTGCCCCTGAAAAATCTCCGTTTGGAGGGCCATGTAGCCCTAGCACTTCACCCTACCCCTTGATCCCAACAAGAATTGGGACACCCTACCCCTACACGTGAACGTGCAAAACGGAGGGGAAGGGCTAAGGGCTAGGGCTAAGGGGTGAATTGGGATTTGGCCAAAAAGCCCTATTTTGATACCAGTATCGAATTCAAGGTACCTTATCAGTACTGGTACCAGAAATGTTCAATTCTGTTTAGTCATATGCGTTTGAAGAGTTTATTTCCAAAAGGCAACCTATCCATTTTGGGGGAAAAAATATTTATCCGAAGTTTAGAATTCAATATTTTTAAAATACAGAGGATTCAGTCGATAAGAATGTTATCATTTTGTCACTTTAGTCACCTACTATCCTTCAAAAAAACCTTTATTAGTAACTTATTATTAGTGCAGGAGTCAAGTGTTTTTGAATAGTGGCTATATAAATAATTCACCTGTCATTTTTTTAAATAAAAATTCAAAAAGAATAAATAGCACAGAAAAGACCAAGATAAAACAAACAAGTTGCACTATTAAGAAGAGATTAGCAGTGATGTGGTCAATTGTTAAATATGCTTGACCCTGAACACCAGAGAGACAGACAGACAGATATGTAGAGAGAGCTTTTATCTTCTGCCCAGATACATCCACACACAAAAAGGGTCTTCCATGGATATACACGCTTTAACCCTTATCCCTCTCCACAAATTTCCTACCCCTATCCTTAACAAAATGCCCTTGTTAGCCTAACCTCCTAACAATAAGGAGTATAATGGTCCCTTTTCAAAGTGAGGACAGACAAATTGTTTCCAGACTGAGGATAGACATGTAAAAACAAATGTACACAAAAAGGTGTACACATTCTCACAATCATGAGGAAATACTGAACATACACTCCCTCTCGGTCTGTTCACACACACAACATCTGCTGCTCCAACACATCTGAAAATTAATTGTCTTCGTTTGCAGCACACATGTTCACCTTTGAGAGAAACAGTTTCTGCCTTCAGCATGTTCTGCAGAACTGATAGCCGGTGTCTGTGTGCATGTGCAACTGAGAGGGAAAAGGAGAAAGAGTTCAGGCCACTGACACGACCTAGGCTAACAGAGCCTGCTCCATTTTGCTGATGAACAGAGATTCTGCTTGATGCATTATTCAGAAAACTCGAAGCTGTGTAAGGTTTCCAAAGCGCTGTGCCGCCTCTCTCTCTCTCATACAGTTTTTTGTCAACCATGTTTTTTTTTATATCAGAATTATCAGACAATAATGTCTTGATTTTGACCTTGCAGTCCTGTGGTGCAAGCCTAGAAGCTACTGTAGGTGGAAACTAAAGGTGTTGCCGTCTGTTTGAGTGTGGCGGTAGCAGAGGGTTCAGATACAGTGGGTGGGACCCTATGCTCAGTTTAGCAAAACCATATAATAATAAGAATTAACCAACCTAAACAGCTTTAGAACTGGTTGTAATTTGGTTAAATTGATTACATACATTACATAGCAAGAAATTAGAGAAAAAAAGTGTTGCGTGTGTGTGGGACAAGGGTTGGGGGAGGGGGGTCTTGGTACCTCTAGGTGTATGAAGATGTGGAGGTGGGCGGAAGAGATTGTGGTTGGTAAACACTACCCAAACAGGAAACTGTGGGCCTACCTGACTGACAGCTCTCAGCCTAATGTTTCCACGCTGTAGAAAATAAGGTCAGTTTAGTCATTTACACCTGGATTAGTCAACGTCAAGGCCACAATTTGCATCAGCAAATACAACATGTTACGGTGTGTTTTGCAGTCACTACGGAAAATATTGTACCGAATGCGCAAGCTCAACATGTTACGCTTACTCGAACAGCTGATGCAAAATGCTCAGTCTTTTTCGCAAAGTAGTTTGTATTTTTGCTACAGTCACTCTCCCCACTGCACTAGCAAAGCCCTGACGCAGAAATTATGGCTTTTTCTTTCAGTGCGCTGGCGCAGCTTTGATACAAAAAAACTGTGACAATAAAATAGCTTACCAAGCTACAACCCCCAACCTGCCTGACTATCTGGCAAGAGCATTGTGCTGCACGTCATATGTTGATTAGGATGAGGATAATAAGTTCAATAGTGCAATAGTTTCACAGCTCTCACATTAGGCTGCGTACCACAACCCTCACTGTCTAGCCAGCGCATTCTGCTGCATGCTCATTATGTTCACAATGACAATGCCAAATGACAAAATTGTAGCTGGCAATTATAACAATGTTGATAATGACGTTGGCTTTTTCTTTGAGTAAATCAAAAAAAATACACAAGCCCCCTACCTCTACCTTAAGATGACAGTCACACTCCCTAAGGTTTAACCCTAAAAGTAATCCACTGCTAATGAAGCCTATGACCCATTACCCACCCATCTAGATGAATAAGAGGTCAACAAGCTTTCCCCTATACCTGCATGGCTGACCATCAGTGGTTCTAATATAATTAAATTAGTTTTGTTTTATTAGTTTTTAAGTTTGTTTTTTGATTTGTCAAGGCGTTATGCTCCATCTCAGGAGCATAGTCTCATTTAGTCTCATATTCAGTCTTAGACCCTTACTTTTCTTAAAGCAAGTGAAATATTCTGCTAATGGATTGAGATAATTCCACTTGTTTCCAATGTAGTTGTACTTGGTTCAGGAATTTTCACAAAACAACTGTCAATGTCTTACAAAAAGGCAGAATATGTAGATCAGTCCCCTCGTATCAACAAAATGACAGTTACATTTTTTTTTTTAAAGTTGAATTATATTGAAAAACAAGTGAAAATATCACTTTTCCCACTTCTTTTAAGAGAAGATTTTAAAAACAGCCTACTGTATTGTGGCTGACCCCATGATAGCTGACCTGAACGCATTGCCTTCTCTGACGCACTAATCCATGATTGGTTTGAGAAAATTCATGGTTATGAATATTTATATTAGTGAAAACTAGCCAAAGAAGAAGCAGTTGTAATGAAATTGGTCTGCCCACAAAACCGGTATTCCACCACAAACCTGGAAAATGCTATCTCTGGGGCTTGCCTTCTTAGACTGACTACATGCGTTTTCTAGCATTATCTTGTTAGCAACATAGGTTACATGTTTGTTGTAGCATTACCTTTCTAGTTGAGACTGACTACATGTGTTTTCGCATATATATTATTTGTAGCAACTTGTTAGCAGCACAGGTTGCATGTTTGTTGTAGCATTATCTTGCTAGTTGGGACTGACTTCATGTATTTTGTAGCATTATCTTGTTGGCAACAAAGGCTATATGTTTGTTGTAGCATTACTTTGCTAGTTGAGACTTACTACATGTGTTTTGTAGCATTATCTTGTTGGCAACAAAGGCTATATGTTTGTTGTAGCATTACGTTGCTAGTTGAGACTTACTACATGTGTTTTGTAGCATAATCTTGTTAGCAACATAGGCTATATGTTTATGTTAGCATTACCTTGCTAGTTGAGACTGGCTGCACATTTTTTGTAGCATTAGCTTGTTAGTAGCATAAAAATATGGTTTGTTGTAGCATTACCACGCCAGTTAAGGCAGACTATATGTTTTGTAGCACTAGCTTGTTAACAACATAGGTTACATGGATGTTGTAGTGTTACCCTGTTATTTACACTGAACAGATGTGTTTTGTAGCATTAGCTTGTTAACAGTATAGGTTATATAATTGTGGTAGCGTTGCTTTGCTAGCATAGGCAGACTGCATCTCTTCTGTACCTTTAGCCCGGTGGACTAACCAACAAACCAGCTTTCACATAGGTTAAAATAGTGCTTGATTTTTAGCCTGTTCTGGATTATTCCGATTGCATAAAAGAAGATTAGAGCCACGCCAGGACTAAATGAGGGATTAAATGAACCCTCCAAAGGGGGTAGGGTTCAACTTCAGATTAATGATGTTGATGAACAGAAATGTAAGAAAATGGGCTATGGCAAGGATAGTCACTTAGCACAAACAGATACCAAAGACTGAAATTAATTAATTATCGCGAGATTTAACATTGATAGTTTTAATCATGTCTAATATTATGTGATTTTTTTGGCACTTTAGTTCCACTGAAACGACACACAACGCCATTTCAGGGCTTTGATGATAACTTAGACACCAGAGTCTTGATTTTCTGGACTCCTCTGATTTTCTGGACTCCTCTGTCCAGACATTACAATTCTGATCCCAATGCTGGAATGGCCCCAAGAGCAAAGTTTACACTCAGAGCATAAATAAACCCCCACTACTGACATGACAAAATGATACGGGAACCATGGGAGCAACAACAGCATTGACAATACCAGTTCTGGGGCTCACAAAAAAAAAAAAAAAAGAGTGCCCAAGAAATGTACTGTAATGTCACCTTGCTAGTAGCTTCCATGCTGGCGTAGGGGCTGTGAGAGAGAAAGGCAGAGCAGCCGTGAGTCAGCCAGAGCCAGCCCCCTGCCTCATGCTGAAATCAGAGAAACCACAAGAATGTAACAGCTTCTGTTATTATCCCTCCCTGCTGCCTCGCTGCCTGACAGCCTGCCCCAGAAAATAGCAGCTAGGCTGCCTCTGTCTCTCTCTCTCTCTCTCACACTCTCTCACTCATTCACACACACACACACACACAGTCTTGTTCTCATATTCTCTCCTCTCATTCTCCTCTTCTCTCACACACATACACACGTGCTCTAATTTGCTCTCAGCATATGCCTGTCCATTTCTCTCTCACTCACACCCACACCCACATACACACACAAGACTTGACAGTGCAAAAATACATGGACATCCATTTGTTTATCCAACTGAGAATTGCAGTAAAACCAAGATTCTACACAGACAGGCGGTAGACACAGTAGATGACAGACAGAAACAGACAAATCGCTCAATAGACTGACATAATGATAGACTGACTAACCAAAAGCTTGTACCTAGGAACAACAAGTCTTTGCTGGCATGAGAATGTGTTCATTGAGACAAAGCTAGCTGGAGGGAACAAGAATTCACTCCCATCCTCGGGCCGCACGTCAAAAAGGTTGAGGTATGTAATGGCAGGCCCGGATGTCAACAAAAGAGCTCAGGCAAATGTGTGTGAGTGTGCGAGTGTGTGGGAGCTGTTCAGATGTGTGCCAGTGTGTGGGAGCTGTTCAGATTGACCAAGATCACATGAGCACACACCCCCAGGAAAGTATGCTCATCAGCCTTTGTAACTAGATATCGCTACATGTGTTGTCTATCCTTTCCCTCTCACTCTCCTGTGTCCCACACACACACACAGGGCGTGACATTTTCACAGCCCGGGGCTACATTCGGCATCTGCCTGTTGACAGAGAGAAGAAAGATTCAGGTTCTGGATGGAAGGAAGGACAAATGGAAGCAAGGAAGGGAGGAACGACATATGGTAGAAAGGAGAGCAAAAGCAAGTCCGTCAGTGAGGAGTTTAGAAAGCAGCAGTAGTGCAGGCCTGTCTTTTAAGACTGCTCTTTCTATCCTTATTTGAGCTAGACAGGGAATCGCTTTGCCCTTGCTGCCCCCCACACCTCCAAGCAAAACAAGCAGCGGATAGAAACTGGGTTCCACCGTGTAAATTGTTGATGTTCTCGAAATAGTTATGCGTGTCAACGTCACACAAAACCAGGCCGAGAGAGAGAGAGAGAGAGAGAGAGAGAGAGAGAGAGAGAGAGAGAGAGAGAGAGAGAGAGAGAGAGAGAGAGAGAGAGAGAGAGAGAGAGAGAGAGAGAGAGAGAGAGAGAGACTGAAGTCCCTGCATTCTGGATCCATCCTGCCTTAGTACTACAAATTTTTCCAAATGATGGATGAATACGGAATGCTAACCTTCTGAATGGCGGCAACTAAATTATGTCAGGGACTTTTCTTCTGTTCTTTATATAGATCCAAGAATGTGTCACTTCTAAAATATGCTGTTACTATAAAGACAATGACCTCTCCAAGAAAAGCAATCTATAGAGTTGTGCCAATGAAATCAACAAGGCTAAAATGCTCTATAAGTGAATGCAGCAACACAATGCAATGTTCAATGCATTCCAGGAGTTTTGTAATTTACTTTTGTACCCACTTTCCCTCAACCTGCCTTGTCTACTTCTACTTCAGTGAGTGATGACCTACATTTCCCAGAATGCCCCCAACAATGGATATGAACTTGTTGCTGCTGGATTCATGTTATGTTGGACGAAGTCACGAGCCGATTGTGCAGTAGGAAGTTCATATTTACAGTATCTCTCATTAGACATGAATGCATCATCAGCTGTGGGTTTTACATGTAGGTGGAGAGAGCAATAGAGGTATCGCTAGGGTTGTTGCCCTACCACCACAAATAAAGTTCTGAGCTAAAGGAAGCACTAGTATTTCTGGCTCCTACAACAGCTGTGTCAAAGGTAGACCTGAGGATCTGAAGCTAACACACACACGCGCAAGGCACGCATGCACACCAAGCTCGGGTTGCACAAACAGCAGGTTGGATTGAGCAATGCGCGATAGGCCTACAACTTTGTGTAGAGCACCTCCAGGCAAGGGTGTGTGCATGTGTGTCTCCACGTGCACATATCCCCTTGCATGTATGCATTTTTTTTTGGGTGGGGGGGGGGGGGGGGGGGTGAAAGTGAGGGAGAGGACAAGCCAAAACATGTGCAGGAACACAAACAGTTAGCGCAAGAGCAAGCTAAAACCACATACCTGAGATGTGTGTGGTGGGGGTTGGGCTGGCATGACACACAGGCTTATCTCTTTCAGAGGGAAAATGGTCAGTAATCATATCACTCCAGTGTTTCCCACTATAATAATAATATAGATTTCTTGGAGTACTGATTGCTGGGATGTAATTCTCCATCCAACTCTTATGATTCCAGCTTTGGTTCTAGTTTGCATCCCTAAAACTGCTCTTACTTCAAATACTTGGGCCGAATCCCAATTCTCATTTTCACCCCTACGGCTTTGGCTTGGCCCTTCGGCTTGGCCCTCGGAACAGAGTTACAAGGGGTAGTGGTAGAAATCTCTCCCTAAGAATTGGGACAACCCTTCAAGACCCTGATACGTCATCGATGACGTTTACATAAACAGACGGGACGAGTTTCTTATCGGAGATTACTCTGGCAATAATGGTATTATCACAGTGACATTTGCCGTTCATCTAATGGAGATAGAAAAGCATGGACGCTCGCGATTCGTTCACAAGGTTGCACGCTACCAATCGATCAAACAAGTCATCAAATAAAAAAGACAACTGCTTCATTACCAGGACCACTTCTTGACAGAATAGCGTTAGCGGTGCTCTGTAGTCTAGCAAGCCGTGCTCCTAACGTTACCCTGCCAGTCTGCACTGATATTAGAGGAGCCGTAACAAGTGCAGCAACTTCGCTGCTGGACTTCAGTTATATTTCCTCATATGCCATCAACGGGGGGGGGAATGCGACATGGAAATATGTCAAAATGCGGGACTGTCATGCACAAATCAGCCTAAAAACAATGTTGTAACGTTAACTAGCGAGGTAGAGACATCGGCATACTAGCGATTTTTTGTTATGCTTGTTTTAAAGAAAATGTCTATAATACATTGAAACGACATTAAACTAAGATAATACCATGGTTAAAATATTTTTTAAATCTTTATTAACGAAGAAAATACTACATTTGTGGTTCACTTTGGATGGTAGTGTAGCGGTCGCCATGATCTTCCAGTTGATTCGCAGGTCATTCTGGGAGACTTCTCCTAGCCCTCGGTTTGTAGTGTGCCCCTGAAAAATCTCCATTTGGAGGGCCATGTAGCCCTAGCACTTGGCCCTACCCCTCGATCCCAAGAGAATTGGGACACCCCTACCCCCTCACGTGAACGCGCAAAACGGAGGGGAAGGGCTAAGGGGTAGGGCCAAGGGGTGAATGTAGTATTTTCTTCGTTAATAAAGATTTTAAAAATATTCTAACCGTCCTATTATCTTAGTTTAATGTTGTTTCAATGTATTATATTCTTAATAACAAGCATAACAAAAAATCACTAGTATGCCGATGTCTCTACCTCACTAGTTAACGTTACAACATTGTTTTTAGACTGATTTGTGCAGACTGACAGTCCCGCATTTTGACATATTTCCATGTCGCATTTCCCCCCTTTGATGGCATATGATGAAATATAACTAAAGTCCAGCAGCGAAGTTGCTGCACTTGTTACGGCTCCTTGTTACGGCACCTACAGAGCACCGCTAACGCTATTCTGTCAAGAAGTGGCCTGGTAATGAAGCAGTGGTCTTTTTTATTTGAAGATTTGTTTGATCGATTAGTAGCGTGAAACGTATAAATTGTGAACGAATCGCGAGCATCCATGCTTTTCTATCTCCATCAGATGAATGGCAAAAGTCACTGTGATAATACCATTATTGCCATAGTAATCTCCGATAACAAACTCGTCCTGTCTGTTTATGTAAACGTCATCGATGATGTATCAGGGTCTTGAAGGGTTGTCCCATTTCTTAGGGAGAGATTTCTACCACTACCCCTTGTGACTCTGTTCCGAGGGCCAAGCCGAAGGGCCAAGCCGGAGCCGTAGGGGTGAAAATGAGAATTGGGATTCGGCCTTATACCTTGACACCCTAAGAACAGTATAAAAGTATAAACCTAGGAAGAGGGAACAAAACAAAATAAACCAACAGCATAACCCATTCCTTTCCCCCTACCCTCTGGTCCACTTGGTGCAACCACAATTTTCACTGATTGAAAACACAGGTGTTGGGTTGGCAGCAATGTCATGTGTGCACTTCCATGATGTCACTACTGTCAAACCAGGAAGCAGACCTCAGTAAGAGGCATGTTAGAGCAACCAATACTAAAACGAGTGATACAAAGTAAACATGGCACTGTAAAAAAAATTACAAAATAAAGTGTCTGGAGCAACCAACTACACTGGACCCATAGTTAACTGATCAATACACAACTTGAAAATGATAGAACAGAAACTACATATAAACAATATGGTGAGTATGTGTGGGAGGCTTTGCTCAAAATCCCCTACCTTCTTTCAACTAACTAAAGTCATGGGTTTACTATAAACTAGGTCTTTATCACGACAATTTGACCCTTTTGTCACAATATTGGGGAATCTCCCGGAATTAATTTAACCCAATCTAGATGCGAGCTCATAATGTGCATAAACATTGTGTAGGTGTATTTATCTTAATCATTGTGTCAAGAAAAATTCAGCCTGTAAGAAGTTGTTGATTTCGGTTTGGGTACATTTTCAGTTAAGCGGCCAGCTCTTATTATTAACACACCATGGATGGATTTTACAACCAAGCAGAATGGCAAAATGGAAAGAATATTGATCAGAGAGATGACTCAGTTGAAATAATCAATCTGACCGTGGAGAGCCTGTGCCACAACAGAAAGACAAGATGCCTTACACGGGACTCGAGAGTTCAGCAACTGTAGTTCTACACGTTTAGACGTGTTGAGACCCAACCCTACACAGGAATACACTGAAGATAATTTACATACATTTTTACAGTGAAAATCTATTTTCTTAGCTTGCATTTTTACAAGCGGTTATTGAAAGGAACTGAGCGATTAAGCTGACACAAGATGACCAAAGTAAAGGATTGGTACGTACAGTCTGAATGCAGTAGTGAGGGGAACTCACTAGTTTGGTTTATAAGAAACAAAAGATGGCTACGAGTAGCCCTTTTTTTTTTTTTTCTCAAAAAAAAAAAAAAAAAAAATGGAGGAAGAATCAACTTTCACCATTTCGATATTAGGCCCTGTCTAATATTAACTGGTCAACAGTTCACTTTTACTGACTTGTATGACAAGGTCATTGAGACCCTGGAAGCTGGTGTGAATGATGGAGAGCCCCATCTCGAGAGCGCCACAACGATTACCTCTCTTTTAACTACTGTGCCCACAGATGCAGAGCAAAGCCAGATAGAACTTTATAAGCGATGCATTCCATCCGACTAAAACTCCAAAAGTCGCAGAGGAACGAGAAGCGCTTTCAGAGACTTTGTGCTCTTGTCTGTGCCCGAGTGTTTTCCACCACAGAGAAAGTGGACAATGGTCTCCATGCAATCCACAAATTTGTTTGGTTTCCAAACCAGCATCAAAAAGTCTAGGTGACTCTTGTTCCCATCCCAGATCCAACTTAATCCATGTTCATGTGCATCTTACCCTGTTAAAACACTCCGTCAGCACCTGTGTTTTTAGAGTATCAAACATCAAAGATCACTTAAGCTTGCAATTTTACGCCTGATTGGCCTCCAAGACAGATGATCAACATTCACAGCAGTGGTTCCCTCTCCGTTCCTTCACCTATCCCCTACATCCATGCATCCACCCACACAGCTGCCCCTCCCCACACCCCTTTCTTCCTTCTATTCATCCACCTGCCCACTCGCCCCTTTATCTTCCTCCCTCCATTCATGTGCCTACCATCCCTCCAGCTATCCATCCTTCTCAATGATCATGTTAATCCTTTAATGTCCTTACCTGTTGTGCTGTCCTAATCCAACCTCTGCGTGGCCAGCAAGCTCTGTCTAATTACCCCCAGTTAGTTTAAATACCAGGTTAAACCACACAGGTGGGTTAAAAGAAGGTTGAGTATACTATATAACATACTATAAAATAGTGGGCTGGTGGTATAAAAGGTACAATTCTTGATTAGCCTAGTTTTGGATTAGACAATTAATTTGAAGGTCTAGGTCCCCAGAAGAAAAGACTAAAAACGTACCTTGAAGCTACCATCCAAATGCTCACACATTTTGGCTGTGGCGAGCACATTTTCTACATTTTAAAAAACATTTTTTAGAATTATGGAAGAAAGAAAAGAATTAAGCACTTCCTGCGCTTTCAACACCACTGATAAATGACTGAATGAATGAATGAATTGTCTTCTTTTATTACACTAAAGTAAAGGGGATGCATCTTTTAACTTGTGTTAAAAGATTGCATGGCACCCCCTTTCATCTTCCCTTAAATTGTCCCCTCTTTATTGTTAACTGTCCAAAGAGAAAAAGCTGATAAAGAGAGCTGTAATCTCACTGCCCCTGCTGGGAAACACAGAGGACTGTAATCTTATAATCTGGGCTGGCCTGATGTGAGGCTGCGACAGCCACAGTGAGCTTATCTCAACCCCTCACAGCTGCAGACATCACTTTTGCTAAGACCCTAAACCCTAAAATTGTTATTTTATTTTTAACCACCTTTTCAAATTGCCCAAATTTGCTTTTCCTGGATTCAGGTTTTCCCGTTTTTCATACGTGCCACTGAAATAGCATTTTACAGCAGAATATTCTGTGTAAATTGTACCAAACAAATAACATCTCAGAATACAATATAATACCCAAACAACATATTATTTACCCTGTAACTTAATAGCCACAGCCAGAATTTACTAGCACTTAGCTTTGGGCTGATTTCGCATAGGCCAAGAAAAACACAAGGATCAGCATTTTGGCTAGTAGCTCCCAAAGTGGGATAGGCAGCCCCCGAGGGTTGCTTTAGGAGTTCCCTAGAGGACAGTAGGGAAAACAGCAAATGGTTTCATTTACAGACGATTGTCTGACTGTTAATGAGGGAAGGATGGGGCGATTACAAACAAGACTCATCGGGAATTTCATAATTTCATTGTTCCCATTTTCCCCATTGTTCTCAGTCAGCCATGGGCTAATCCTGTCTTTACAAAACTCCATTATTAATCATGGGTGTATGTGTCTACATGCATGTGACTGTATTTATTTATCAGTACGTGTGTCCGTATGTGTAGTGGGCATGCGTGTGCATTTGTTTATCTACCCCTATGCATGGATCCTTTTATGCACTTCCAACTGTTTAGGCCTAACCACAGTTTTATCAGCCTAGGACTGTGAGCAGAGAGGAGTGGGTGGGGTGGGGGGCGGAAGGGTGAGCCTGTCCATGGCTCCTTCCGCTCTCTCTGACTGTCTAACGCACTGTTTCAGCTAATCAAATCATTACGACTGAACACTAACCGAGAACACTATTACTATAATATGCAATTTCATCTGATTAGTTATGCATGATCCACATCCGACAACATTGGACAGAGAGAGAGAGAGAGAGAGAGAGAGAGAGAGAGAGAGAGAGAGAGAGAGAGAGAGAGAGAGAGAGAGAGAGAGAGAGAGAGAGAGAGAGAGAGAGAGAGAGAGAGAGAGAGAGAGAGAGAGAGAGAGAGAGAGAGAGAGAGAGAAGGGAAGAGGTGACCCTGATCTGACAATAATGCATCTAAAAAAAAAAATTAATCTAGCCAGATTTTTTGGAACAAGAGCTAAAACTACTACTGACCCCCATGTCATCCAAAGCTACTACTGAGAGTGAATTAGTTTTCCTCTTCATGTCGCATAAATGGCCTGTAATCACATGGGATTAGATGCATATTTCTGTATTGGCATCAACAGTGGTTGCACAAATGACGACATTAACGATGTCCCATTATGAGTGGTGAAAGTTAATGCCCATAGTCTGTTCTGATACCTAAAAAATAAGGCCCTTTTTTATAAAACTCTATTAACTATTAACTCTATTAACTCTATTAAACTAATGTAAACAATTGAGCCTTCTTCTCTTCATGATAATCAGACTATGTGATGTTAAGAAAAACCTGACAGATGGATTAACATGATAGAATTATTCTTTTGTTACCAATCCAAAATATTGCAGCATTATTAATATGGCAGCCATTTTTCATTTCGGAAGTCTGGATCCGTCAAGGCACCTTCGTTCTGGCATTCCGTGGGCATGATAGCTAGCGCAGACAGTAAACACAGCTGTGTTTGGGGCTTTGGAGAAGATTTTCGATGAAAAGTTGTGCTATCTACGCCCCAGCGACAGACCACTAACTAGCTGGCTGCCTGAGAGCTAGCTGGCTGGGTAGCTGTCTGAATGGATGACTGTTTGACTGGCATGGGAAGACTGAAGGGAACTGTTGCTTGTGACAATGCTGGTGACCTGAGCATGAAACCAGCCTGAGCCATGTTGGGCAATGTGGTATTATGGGGGGGACATTTTGCTGCCTATTTCTAGAAGCATTCCTATTACCTTTATAGCATCGCCATGGTGAGATGTACAAAAAAAAAAATCAGCTGGTGTAGAATCACAAAGTACTTAGCAACAGCCATGGAGTTGGAGTGCAGCCACTGTAATAGCCGAACGCTGTCTGTCAGTGGCTCTGCTTGCAGCGCTTCCCAACTGCAAACTGGACTGTGAGCCTTCCAAAAGGGGTTATAATGGAATGGGCAGGCAGCTGGTCCTCTTGGTTAAACATGAACAGTCTGCTCTTTGAAGGGTCTGTCACTGACAGTCAGTAGGTGGCATGGGGGGCCTGGCCTCAGTCAAATTAAATGGAGGCTCCTAAGATTGTTAAAAAGGGAAATACCACTCAATTCAAGAATGCTTGTTATTTCTCTGATCTTGGACACTGCAGTCTAGCTTTGAAACATGTTCCTTTGAAAGCCATAATCAAGAACAAAGTCTCTTATCTGTGAATGCCCCAAATTGACAGCTCATGAGAGGCTGACTTCATGGGTTCATAGAAGTTTACGCTCAAATATGGTTAGAGTGATGAATGTTTACTAATAGCAACATACTTGCCCTGTTGCTTGTGGCTATGCAACCAAGCCTGCACAAGTAAGCAATGCAAATACTGGCGTCTTTGAAGCCTAATACTGGATGTTGCCTGTAAAGCCAGGCAGTGGTTTTCTTACCAAGACTGTCAAGTGACACCAATACTAAGCTGTCAGCACTACTGAGCACCATGATGAGTGGCAGGGTGTGCGCTTTCGACATTGTGGAAAAAACAGACAAGAGCTGTCAGAGAAAGATAGATAGCGGGAGAAGGCGCAGCGGGTAAAACTATATCGAGGTCGGACGTAGAGATGCTGCGATGAAAGAAAGAATAGTGAGAAAGAGAGAGAGGAGTAAAAGAGAGAGTGAGAGAGAAATCCCAGGCTAGAGGCATACATTAATCATGCTGTTTGTTAGTTGGACTTCACTCCAACAACTAAGACACCATGTGCATAAAGCTGACATAACTCAGAGAAAGCACAGAACCCACAACAAAAAAGGCGATGTTGATGGTCGTATTGGGCCTTCATGAAAGAAGACCTGTTAAAGGCCCACTAGGGTAGAAATGTTGCCTTTTAATATCAAATAGAAGCCATTTGGTGGGGAATAGCGCTGCAGGTTCTTCACATTCTTTAGCATTCTGCTCTCCCAGCCCATCCCACAGTGTATACACATCCAGCATTTCAACCTGGCGAGAGCAATTATTAACCTTTGGCCACTTTGCTCAGTGGGCTGGTTTATGATGTTTAACCGGGGGGGGGGGGGGGGGGCTGCCATCTTTACGTACTTGGTTTATTGGCAACCAACTCAACCTGTTCATGTCTTTGAATCGGTGGTGAGGGGCCTAAGAAAGTTAAGATGGGCAAGTCGGGCATAAATTTGTAGCGCCTCACAGCTTGCCACATCAGCACTAATGAAATAGCCTAATGCTTGCACCCATCAAGCAACACTTTAAAATGACGGCGCTGGCAGCTTAGCAGAATTATCACAATGCCTTCTGAATAAATGATAGCACTATTCCTCCCTGAATAGCTTCTTCTGCCTCGATGGCAGGAACAGGATATCATCGACAGGTGGATAAACACTAGGCCTAACTGATTTCCTGCATAACTATGTGGGCATACAATAAGCATCCCAACCACAATCTGAATCTGAGTACTGAAAGATTTTTTGGAGAAAAACTATGAGAAGATTTTACCCCCTGACGTTTTCCATTTGTATGCATTTTAATTGGGGCTAGGCTAAATCGTATCAGTCTTTTAAGTCCAACATATCATGGCAACATTTTGAAGCAATGTCGATGGGCAATTTCACCAGCGAGTATGATGAAAAATATTCTTATGATCCTTGTTACTTAGAGTCTATGGTGTTGTGCATTACAGACCTGGCATGAACCTGCAGGCTATGCCCCAGGAAAGGGGCCGATTTGAGTTGAGGTGAAGGGAGATGGCAGAAGTGATTAGCATTAATGGGATATTAGGTCTAACTATTAAAATAGCATTCCCTAGTTAAAACAATGTGAAGGGTAAATTACAAAATGCCTCTATCTCCTGTTATATTTGAACACGCCGTCCACAGCTCAGATGATATTACCCAACTCCCATCCTGCTCCCTCGGGATAACCCTGCCCTATGCTAGCAGGTGCAGTTTATCCCCATTACCCCTGCTACACCTGTGTCCTTTCTCTCACTCACCCTCTGTCTTTCTCTATCCACCTCTATCCCCTTCCTCTCCACGCCGCCCTCCCCCTCCCCCTCTTCCAGCTGTATACTACAGGGAGGGCAGGTTCAGGTGTGCTGCCCAGTAAAGCAGGGCCCTTGCCACAGGCCAGTTATCATTTAACAGCTGAGTCCCTCCCCTCCCAGGACATCAAAGAAAGAAATGTAAAGCCTTGTGCAGTAGTATATAATATGCATAGACAATTAGAAAAGCAGGGCTTGCAGGTGGAGCTGCAGGTGAAAAGTAAGAATTGACGGAAACTAAGCTTATGCCAATGTTCTTATCCGATCACATTTCAAAATAGAGGACTATACTGCTTTAACGTCTAGAAACCGCATCCATGAAAACAATGTTATGCCTTCCTACGTCATGTACACACACACACACAAATTGTAAATTGCACAACTGTAAATTGCACTAAGTTATTATTTCTTGCTCTACTTGTATAGTTTTTGTATATTTGTGTTCAAATTCCACTCTTGCTTCTTTTTAAAGAGGAGCCGTTTCCGACAGGTAACACGGGATTGGGATTTCAGAGAGGTTTAGTTGGTCGCATCACCAGTACGGAGTGGTTTGGAGACCAGCAATGATGGATTTAAGACTTTTTAAGAGAATATAACAGCCAAGGAGAAAATGTGAGGACATTTAAACCTATTAAGAAGAAAAACACACTTTGGTTTGCCACCTAAAAGTTTATAGATCCTTAGTAAGCATTCATCTGGCAGAATCAAAGGGGTAGAATCAGTCATGAATTGTTGACCTCAATTTGACCAGCCTCTTAAGGGCTGCAAAATTATACCATATCTCATTTAGTGTGAGGGGCGCCCTAGAACCGCTTCAAGGACCCCTGGGGTTCCCCAGACCACACTTTGGGAACCCTGACTTTGGAACACACTTGGAAATTTGAATCCAGGGACTGGCATTTCCGGAATTTGCATTCAAACCCTTCCTTCCCTGACCTGAGATCCCAGAATTAGAACGGATTCTGACTAATTCCATTACTCCTCCATTCGCTTGCACTCAACAGAGGCAGGCAAGACAAACAAGAGAGAGCAGCCTCCATATGATCCCTCAGCAGCAGCAGCTGACTGGCAGGCAGCAAGGAACCGACTGCGACCCAAAAGATGTGGCACGAATGGTGGAGGATTACGTCATCGAGAAAAAGAGGACGTTTCATTACAGCGATCCTCACATAGATACTAAACCACGTAATTAACAGGCTCTGGACTGCAGACCTATACTAATTCGCATAATTTATTCCGGTGAAAATGGAACAATTAATGGTGCATGTTACTGAAAAGAGTCACAATACTTGCAATAAGATTATCAGGAGGCCCTCTAGTGTGACATTTCTAGAATGTGACATGTACATCTGAAGATCTGCAATCAGTCCTTCTGTAATGTGCAGTGCATATTAAACCCACGTCCTTTTCTTGAAGAATGGGTATTTCTCTTTACCACTGAGAGGTTGCTGTAGGAAAGCTACTAGCTGAGCTCAGTAAGACAAGGCAGACTCGCCAGGAAGAAATACCTCTGGAATGTGGCAACACGGATCACTCTCCGTAAAGACTAATATAAGACAAAGGAATACCATTTTCAAAGCAATATCCGTCAAATAATGCTGCATTGTTTCAACCCTCAAAACTGAACGCCTACTAGATTGCAACATTGTTGACTTGGTATATCATGAATGGAGGTGGACACAGGCTATTTAACCAAATGATTCGACTCAATGGAGCCTAAGCAAAGTTTCTCATGTCTTGTACCCGTGTAATAAGGTTTTAAATACATAATAACAATGCGCACAAAAGATTTGCAACTGCTTCGCAGCTGCAGAAACTAAGCTGAGACGTAATGAATGGGCTAAGTAACAGCTAGCTAACAGACAAGCTACACAGCCAGTGGCTAGTAACGTTACTCATTAAAATTCCCATGATAGCTCTCAATTGCTTGTAACAAAAACCCACTCAAGCATGCCCATGTGTAACTACAAGAAGGCCATTTAATAAAACGTTATCGAAATGTGACTTGGTGTTATTAGCGAGCTTAGCTGCGCGAAGAGCAACTTGGAAAAAAGTGACAGTGCTAAGCTAGCTAGCTAACGTCAGTTGGCTGTAAAACTGGTGGCCTGTATATCTTCTTACCGTCATAAACTGCTCCAGGGACGTCCAGTTTTTAAAGAATATGATTTTGCTGTAGGACGAAATGGTTTGTGTCGGGGTGATATAGCCTGAACATCCAAGCTCAGTTCACCCGCTGCCGACGAAACCCGAGCATCATCATCATCTTCATCGGTTCTTGGATCCTGGTGCTGCTTCACACACATCCAGCAGAGCGGGGCCTCCTCCGGGCTCGACCCTGCGACTCGCTCGGCGACGACGGATAATCCACACGACAGGAGCCCCCACAGTAACCATTGGCTAGTCACAACCACCGGCAGTCATTTCAGGCCGACAAAATGACACATGTAATCCCGTGCGTACGTAAAAAAAAAAAAAGATGTGACCAGCATAAACGTTTGAATAGAGGAATTTCAGACGCCAGACAACAGAATAGACAAATGTTGCGTCTCTGGCTTTCCCAAGCTGAGCCCGTCCGTTGTCAATGCTCCCTGTTCTCGCCGCAGCTGCTCGCTTGCCTTGCAGCACAGTGCTATCAGCATAGCAACGTAATGGCGCAATCCTAGCGCACAGGGGCGGGGCCACAGAGCGGGAGGCGCGCTATTTGTTTCCGAGAAACATCTCTGTAATATTCCTATATTATTCCCGCAGAGATTCACAGTATATCTGCGATAAACTGTAGTGAGATTATAGTGACCTTTTAGTACGTTATGGTATTTTTAATACAATCTCGTGTCACTATAATATTCCCATAAAGACTTTTTTTTGCTGAGCTATTTGTATAGTAGTATAGTATTTGTGCAGCGTTTGAATAGGAGTTATTTTTCAATATGGGAATGCAAATTAAAAGTACTGCCGCTGCCAAAAACGATTTGGGCCAAATCAACAGTTCAGGTGATATAAAGCGCTCCGGGATAGAAAAGAAATCCCCAACCACAAAAGGCGCTTTATTTTCTACAGTGTTTGCTGACTAGGGTATGTAAACAGAATGACAGAGCAAGCGTGAATGTAATAATAGACTGCAGTTATTACAGTGTAGGTCACATAATCTTCTACAGTCAAGTGGGATACATGATATCTTAACCTACACTAGTCAAATACACGTGTGCATACATGCAAGCACTCTCTCTCTCTCACACACACAAAAGTAATTTTAACTAGCCCATTTATATTTCTATGACTTGGAATCAATTGACAAAAGAGAACATTATCCCATGGTGTCAAATCAAATTTCTCTGGGTGTTTAAAGGCAAAACGGATCAACAATCAGTGTTTCTATATTCAAAATGAATGGGATTATTTAAGGAGCATTGTGTGCTCTGACATAGTAATAATGCATGTTTCCATGTTTTATGAATATGTCTTTTGTGTTTACATTTCTCTTATTTGTTTCATAATTTTATATGTGCAACTAAACTAAACCATCAATCATAGATTGTTTGCTTTATGTTTGTATGTATGTTTGTTTATCACGTTTCCCCCATTTTCCAAATGCAACCCATATTAGACTGCATTTACACCATTTAATAGGGGAGAAATACCATAAAAATCTTAAACAAAATGAATAAAAAGTCATAAACAGAGGGGCTGTAAAAGGCTTTGAACAAATTACAGGCCTGGTAATGTGGGCTGTGCTGACCTCATGTGGCTCAGAAAGGAAACTCCCAATAACACAACAAACAATGGGTCATTGTAACTCACTGTATGGCATTGAAGGGAGCTAGCAGATGAAGTGAAGTGGTGAAAACGAGACAATGAGACCAGTGTTGTGGAAATACTTATCGCAAAATCCACTTTGTAGTCAGGGAAATGGCAGGGATAGGCCTAGGAATTCAAAGTTGACACAGTATTTTTGCAGGGTTTTTTCCTTCTAATTATCTAAGCATTCATTTTTTCTGACTTATTTACTTAGAATCTTAAAGAGCTGGTAGGGATTCAAGGAGGCCAAGGCGGGGAGGGCTTGAACCCAGACTGTCCTGTTCAAGGATGCCCCCTGCCCCCCTAGTCCCTCCTGATTTGGAGTTAGCATACTCTATATATGCAGAGTCTGTCAGAACACATACCTTCTATTTTGCCTTAATGAATGCATTCATCAGCCCCAAGAGAAAAAAAAACACGGTACTGTGGATTCCTGGTTGCTGTGACGTGTTCTACCTTAGGACAGCGAAGTGAACGCGTCGGTGTATATCTATCTGTGACAGCGTTAATTACACGCTTCTATATTTAGTTCAGCCCGCAGGGTACGAGACTGAAGATGTAATTAAAACGCCATATCTGAAGCTCCTTAATATGCAGACAGAAAACCTAGGGGACCCTGAGCGCAATATGATGAGCTCCGTGTCCCAATAAGCAGGATATTAAGATGACAATCACTGAACAAATTATCTAAGGTCAGGGGAATGACGGTGCGAGTACTTTCAGTGGTTACAGATTATGTTCTTGACCCGAGGGCCCTGCTTCATGTTTTTAAGCGTAATCATGATAGGAAGACAAGGAAATGAGAATAGAAAACAAAGAGGGCATGGGGGAAGGAGAGCGCGAGGGAGCTTTAATATAGTTGTAGCGCACATTTGTAGTGTATCACAGCAAACACAGATCTTTAATGTACCGCTCCATTGCACAACGATAAAAAAAAATATCAATCCTGAATCAAGGTGTTACCTGCCTTTCATTGGCGGTACCATAGTTTGGGTTTTGCGTGAGAATGAGGGTGCTGCAGACTCTCTAACGGCACAAACAACACATGGGATTTTGAAGGCATCGAAGAAGACATACCGCAGGATGACTATCTGCTATGTTTGTTTTGTTCAATTTTGTGGTTTCTCTCCATTAAAAAAAAATGAATGGAGAGATTTTGGAAGCAGAATAGAAGAGGCTTTCGGAGGGTGAACTTGTAATTTGAATGGTGTTACACTTCATGATGTATTATAAACTCGATCTGTCATATTCAAGTAAACAAGTTATTACAGTACCCGATTCTATACACAAAATAGAATTATATCATTTCATGTTTCTATGAAAAACATACAATATAAATATCATGGCTGGTATATTTTTATTCTTTTAACTTTTTTAATTTTTTTATAAGTTTACCAGCCCTCAGCAGGTGAGCCAAAAAACCTCATTTCGGACAGTGTTTATAACTTTACCATGACAGCCATGAAAAAAAGCTTGTCTCCCACCAGATTTTAATTGTCCTTTAACTCATATGGTGTATGACTAGTCCATTTCAATTCTCAACACAACAACCCCCCCTTCCTTCCTTTCACTTTTTACACCTTCTCCTCTTTCAGCAGATTGAGGATGCAGTCCCTCCTAGACGTGTAGGGTGCGTGTTTCAGCTGGAGGAGGTGAGCAGGGAACAGGTTCCCACTGGGTGCGTACATCTCCTGTCCCTTCTGCCCCATTAACGAGCGCAGCGTCTTGTTCCTGGACAGGATCTTCTCGTAGAACTCTACCCCTCCCTTAGCATAGTCGTGGGACAGTCCTGCGGCGCGCCGGTCCGAGCGGTAGTCCACCCACTGGCTGACGGCGTCCAAGGTGAGGAAGTACGACACGGCGCCGAGCCCCAGCGCCAGGGCGTTGGCGGCACCGCGAAGCAGCGCAGGCCCGACGTGGAGCCTGAACACCTGCTTCAGAACCACGCTGTAGACCCAAACTCCACCCAGGCAGACGGGGGCTACGGCAGCACCCAAAACCGGCCCTCCGGACTCCAAGCGGGCCACCTCTCGTGCCATGGCGAACTTCTGTGCCTCGGTGGAGAACACCAACGCCTCCTTCAGGGCGGTGCCAGAATCGCTGTCCCACTCCACTGTTTTGCCATTGATGAAAATAGTGCGGTTGGTGATTCCGCCCATGTCATCGGCCGTGCTGTTGAAGTTGGCTGGAATGCCAATCTGAACCCCTGCAGGAAGCCACGTGACGCCAGCACCGACGGGATGGAACCCGAAGGAGGCGAAAGTAGAGTAATTGTTGGGCGAGCTGATGCCATAGTCCTTCAACACCTACGAATAACAACACTTTTTAATATTGGATCATTAACAACATTTGTCTCCGACCGCACATTGTAATTGGACAAGAGGTAAACTACCTTATAACTCGAACGGTATCAGTCCACCTTGAACTATGAATGGAATAAAGAAAGAGGGAGCTAATTTTTTGGTGGCGGAGGGCCAAAATAAAATTGAACCCCAAAGCTTGAGCCTTTGTTTGGTGTTTGAGATTATAAAAATGTTGTATAAAAGCAATGACATACTCAAGGTCGTGCAAAAGCATTCCCTCTTGAATGTTATTGCTTAAATACAGCACTTTTAAATAATCTTCTGAATGTCAAGAGGTAAATTTCAAGGTGTTTTAAGTCCTTCGGGGTTATTATCTCAGCTCCACCATCTGTATGTAATTAGTTGGGGTTTTTTTTGCAAATATATAAAACCTTGAAAAAAAGTGGGAGAAAATGCATGAATAAAACATCAAAACTGTTAAACACACACACACAGACAGTACCTGCTGGAAAACCCCCTCCAGCTTTTCAGACAGGGTAGCTGGCTGTCCTTTGTGCCAAGCCTGATAAAGCTGACGGTAGGACACATCGGGGAAGACATGGTAGAACATGTTAGCGGCGAAGACTCCACCACAGCTTGCAATCAGCAGTGGAGTACGGTACTTCTGGAGAAGCACAGAATACTTGAGGAGGCGAGATGCCATGTTGCCTTTTTGTTCTTGTGTACAAACTGCTAATGTCACTGCAGACTTCAGTAGGTGGCATCTGTGAAGGAGGCAGACAGACAAGTTAATAAGTCGATCTCCTTCACCGGCACACTCCCACCTGCAGCCTCCGATCTGCCGACGCAAACCTCCTGACCCCTTCTCCATCACTACCCCCTCCCTCTAGAACTCTCTTCCGACACACATCCGGGACTCCACCTTGTTCCCCTCCTTCAAAACATCCCTCAAAACACACCTTTTAAAAATCCCATTAGCTTTATAGACAGAGGGTGATTTCTTAATAATAATAGTCATAATAATAATAATAATAATACTGTAACACTTTGTTCATTGATCATAGTAGGGACATTCTCTTTTCACGTACCTCTGGGCAATAATTCAATATCATTTATCATCAATAGAATCCTATCGTGAAAAAATTGTGATATCAAGTTATTGTGATACACAATTCTGTTGTCTAAATTAATAATAATAAATAAATAAATCATACTGATGAAGAGCTCTCACAAAATGAGCTCTGAAACAAATTAGGGCATACTATTCAAAGTTTAGTTTTATAATAATTAATATAATACTGTACTACCATACTAGTGCCGTAAATATATTTTCTTCAAATTCTATGAAGGAGATGGTGGGGAGCCATATATAATGCATGCTTTTATTTTTATAACATCCTGTTCCCGTCCACCCAGCTCATAAACTGAAAGTAAGTGATCAACAATCAAACTAACCATACACAGAGATAATATGCCCACCACTATTTCTGGTCATTTACGCATCTAGAAACGGTTTGAATGGGTGACTCCTCTGCACACTTCAGGCATATGACTAGTCTGACATTCCTGTAAAACTCATTCATACGGGAGTGAGAAGACAATTTTAACCTTCTGGCTAGCTAAGGTTAACATTAGCTCACTTGTTAAGGTTTATGGAGGTAACGTTAACGTTACTGATACACGCCGGACACTTAGTACGGAAAGGTGTCTAGAAGACGACCTGCGCTTTACCTCGCTGAGCGCAAAGACAACAACGCCACACAACTCGATTTCATTCAAATCACTGCATGGTATTATTATATTATTATATTGTGTGTTGTAAACAACAAACCGGCACGATAGTAAGTACACTCGGGAACTCACATGTTATTTACATCGCTGCAAGGACAGACGAGCGTACAATGCTGATTTGACTCAGAAGCAAGGCCGTAAAGCAGTTGACTTCTGATCGAGTTGTTGCACGACACTTGTCTTCTTCGTCTTTTGTTTAATGGCGGTTGGCATCCAACTATTGGGTGCGTTACCGCCCCCTATAATGCTGGACCAGGCACTTCAAAAAAAACTACTACTAATAATAATAATACAGCCCCATTTATATAGCGCTTTTCATAGTACCCAAAGACGCTTTACAGTGTAAAACAGCAAAAAATCTATTTTATTAGACAAAAGTATATGTTCAAAAAAGGAAATAAAGAGGAAATAAAGATTACCAACAACGAAGGAAAAATAAAGTAGATCCTACTTGTTAACCCAGCCTCCCTCAGATAGGTGAACAGACCATTATCTTCTATGACGCTGGTCATGTTTGTCTGTGTGAGTGAGAGTGCATGTATGGGTGTGTATGGGTGTGTCTCCTATCTGTTCCAGGCGGCAGCTCGGCAGAGTTGGCGTCTTGACTGAGCGGGTGTTTGCGTTCTCCTATCTGGGCAGTGTTGGCGCCTGCGTGGTCCCCTAGTCCTATGATGACACTGACTGAGCTGTCGTTTGCTGTGATGCCCCACATCAGATCTGGATGTCCCACCATAATAAACTTTTATGCATTGTGTATACGCTACTTGCCCAAACTCGGCATCTATTGCACGCCCAACCGTCCTGGTATGGGGATCCCTCTCTGAGTAGTCCTTGTCCTCTGTGAGGGTCCAAGGCTGGGGGATGTCGTGTACTAACCATTTATTGTTTCACATGTTGGGCACTGTGAAGCCCTTAGAGACTGTAACGGTGATTAAGGGCTATACAAATAAATGTGATTTGATTTGATTATAAACGACATTCAACAAACAAATTTCAAGGCAGGTTTTTTTTCAACCCATACTTATGCAATGTCTCTTTAATATTCACTCAAATAAAATATATACTATCTTGAATGTACTATTCAACTTTGTATGTCCAGCTAGTCTAAAAATGTTTTTCCTCTTGATTTCTACCCTTCCACTTCCCACTTTATTAGATACAGAGTACACATGTACAGCACTTTCCCATATCACTTGCCAACTCTTAATAACTTTTGCTTTTGTTTCTGACATACTAAGAGGGACCTCCATGACTTTCTAAATCCAGTGCCTCCTTTGCAAACGTACCCACTCTTTCATTTCCCTCAATCCACCTATGAGCTAGAACCCAAGCACACCACTTTTTTTGCTGTTATCTAAATATCATTCCTACTTCTTGATGTAAATTATGCCAAACTTTTATGTGCTGAACTTGACTCAGAACATATGACCACAAAAGCTGTTGTGTAACATTATGTCATGTACACTACAGTCATTTCAGCAGACACTTTTATCCAAAGCGACGTACAAAGGTACTTGACATTATGTGGGGACTGAACCCACAACCCTGAGACCGAGAGTCTCGTGCTCTACCAACTGAGCGGTCCATGAGGTCATGTCAATGTTGCACAGTTGCATTTTTTTTTTTTTTAAAGATGTAAAGTGCAGAACAATACACATCTCAATAGATTTGACCAGAACAAAATAAAACAGAGGCAGAAGAAAACGAAACAGAGGGCAAGCAGCAGCTCTACCCCCACATCTTTATTCCAAGCCGATGCTGTCACTCTGTGGGTGTGATAAATAGATGGGGAACTTTAATACAGTACTGTTATTTTTCCATTCATTCTGGAGACCCTGGCCACAGCATATAATGGCAGAGTAATTAGGGTGTGTGTGTGTATGTGCGCATGCTTGTGTTTACGTGTCCCACGCTTCTCCTCGATTGTTGCTGACACACACACACACACACACACACACACACACACACACAATAATCATTGATTATAGCGAGAGAGAAGGGGTGAGCATATGTGCTGAGCTGTATTGACGTGTGTTCCTTTGAGGAGCTCGATACGTGTCAAAACGCCTGCGAGCCGTTATTAAATTTTAATGGTGTAGCCGAGGCCGGGGCTTATGCACAGGATGCAAATGAAAGCTGGAGCCAGGTACACAAGAGCTGATTTCCATGCAGTCGCCGGGTGTGCGGTGCAGTGGGGTGGTTGAGGAAGTGAAAGTTGAGCAGTTTGCTGAAGACAAGTAATGAGAAAACTTTGGGTAGTTGAGATTGCAGGGGGAGTGATAGTCATGTTTAACGTGATGACGATGATTGAGGTCACTGTGCTGCTGCTGTCACAGCTAATATTGTCGTGTTGTGTTCATAGGTTCAAATTGGTGTTTGGGCCATTGCAGCAAATGTAATTCTGGGATAAATCAAGTAGAACCTGGAACCGTGAACCTTGGTATTCTGAGCCCAAACTATATAAATTGATGGTAATGTGATGTGGGGGGGTAGTTTCATATCCTGCTAAATGGGTGGGACACCCCAGCGTCGTGTGCCTTCGGCTACACGCCTGGCACCTGGTGTGGAGGTCTAGAGAAAGCCATGGAGCCTATGTGACTGCATAGATGGCCTTAACGTTCACACTATACGCAGTCTCAGAGGCTTTTCCACCCTGACAAAATACACCCTCTCACCATGTTTTAGGTGTGACCTAATCGGAGAGGGCTGGAGCCTAGGGACATTCAGGGTTGGATATGAGGCACTGGAATTAGGGAGAGGAGATGGCGGATCCCACAAAGGCAGATTTATTTGGACATTCCCATTGGTCATTAAGTGATGGGTTCTGTATAGAGCATACAACAGAAAATCCATATGGCATTTAGAAATGTATTTCCTCAACTTAACACAAATACATAAACTCAAATTCTCAGTTGGCATTAACTTATTAGACCATCTTCCAAACATACACAAACAATACATCAGATGGACACTTAATAAATGGAAATATACAAAGACATTATATAATCAAACTAATAAGGAATGGAATAATAACTCAATCAACTATAGGTGAAACAATCAACTTAATACAATACTCACTTTAAACGCACTTAGTGGGCACAAAGGGAAGGCCAGTCTGGTGGGTGGCAGAGCAAACAGAACAACAGTTTCTCCTCCTAGTTATAAGAGAGCTTAGGCTCAAAGGCAGATTGAGCACACCTGTGTCTGGCTGACCTCAGACAACAGGTGTGTACCTGTTGCTCTGCCCAGAGCTCAACAAGTGTAATAACAGACATGGAAGACTTTCAACACACCAGCTCTGAATACTGTTTGTTTTTGTATTAACTGACTTAAAGCTCACGAAGCACATTCCGCCCTGCTGAAGTGTCCTTGAGCAAGACACTGGATCCCAGCCGGCTCCAGGGATACTGTCCTGTAAGCTGAACCGGCACACTGATATCTCGGGAATGGGGCAAGCTACAGCATTATATCAGCACCGTGGGCGACATCATTCAGTCAGTTAATCCAATCAGATGCTCCATTTAAAATGGTGGTTGATTGGTTCCATCGGAAAAGAGCAAAAGATATTTGATATTTGCAAATGGAGCTTAAGCTATCATGTCACTCTGGCAGAAATGTATGAATCTATTTTAAAAGCACATTTTAGACAGCTGTATATCATACTGGAGGACAGACGTACCCTGAGAGGAATCTGTACATCATATTGTACATTTAATCATCTCTTTGTGGGATGGTATCACACTGTCAATGCGGTACAGACAAGAGTGTAGTAAAACTGAAAAATTCATCACATTACAGTGTCACGTGTGTTCTACAGAAAAAGATCAAGTCAGAGGCTTTGATCCTACTGGAGCGAAACAGCTCTCTACTGTCTCCATGGAAACAGACAGGAGGCAATGGAAGGTGTGTGTGTGTGTGTGTGTGTGTGTGTGTGTGTGTGTGTGTGTGTGTGTGTGAGAATCTCCTTCTCTCTGGGTCCCTTAAATATGGCGCATCAGGGAGAATCAGGTTTCCCCCTTCTTATTTATAGACCATTTAAAAGCACTATTCTATTATATTTTGGAGATTAGCCTACTAGCTAGCTAACATTACACAAAGGTGTGACTTGGGGCATTTTTGTCATGGGGCGTTCTTTAGAGGTGGAGGATTTCTCTCCTCATTTAAAAGAAATTCTGCCTACTGAGCTCATATTACCCCTAAATCTTCAGCAGCGCAGCAGAGCTGAAAGTTTGGGAGCGAGATGTTTTTTTACAAATACATTTTTTTGTCCTGAAAGCAGCCTTCTGAAATTACATCTGCAATGTTGAATTTATGTCCTGTATTGATGGGTTTCAACATATAATCATATTATGTTTACAGCTCAAAAATGTGATTTAGTGTTGAATATCTAGATAGATATAGGATATACTCATTGCCACGGTGTTATTATTTCCGCTCCCCACTATCTTTACTGTGTAACATGCCAATGGAAGAGGCTTTGTGGAGTTTGTGGAGTAAATTAATGCACAATGAAGATCATCAGAGGGTTTGTGATTTAATTTTTTTTTTTAAATTATTTATTTATTTATTTTCATCATTTAACAAACACAATCAAAAGAGAATACAGAGAAAATAAGATAGAGATAATTTGTTTGATTTAATTTGTTTGAACAAATTAAACATTGGAGGTCTTTGCTAGTTCCAGTTATCATAATTAATTTCAATAAAGAAAACAACAACGCTACATGTAGTGGTGCTCTGGTGTCCTCCCACAGTCCAAAGACATCCAAGTCAGGTGGAATGCAAACTATAGGTTGCCATTAGGTGTGAATGAGAGTTTGTTGGTTTGTCTATCTGTGTTCGACTGGTGACATGTCCAGGATGTTCCCCTGTCTTCTGCCCATTGCATGCTAGGATAGCCCCGCCCCCATAGTGACATCTCTGTTTGGGGAACCCCCATTCCATCGGGCTCCAATATAATACAATATAATAACATGTGTCTGCACTCAGATTAGTATGTAGACATTGAAGAGGTTATCATCTATATCTGTTGGATGAGATGTGTGTTGTGGTACCCTGGGGGGGAAAAGCGGGCATTTACAGACCCAATCTGGGGCCACGTTCAGTGCAAACATCACTCTGGAGACAGGATTCAAACAGAAATGACACTTTACTAGGTCTTTCACACCGAATTATAAGCCAACTTTAACTTATCGCTTAAGCTTGGCTGCTCTCTAGATCCAGTCTGCTCTCTCCCTCCTCGGACTGCCCAGCTGGCTGATTGCTGACCTGGTTCAGCTGGGGGAAGATGGCCAACAGACTGTGGCCTGCTGGGGAATGTAGTCCACTCCCCACAGTTTCTCCATGGCAGATGCCCCGTTCTGCCACAGTATGTATGTGTATGTGTTTATGTGAGTGTGTGTGCGTGCAGTTATGCATGCACAAGGGTACCATGTGTGTCCGTGCATCATTGCTGTTTTCTCAGAGGCCATCAGTGCTTAGTGATCCACAGTGTTGAATGGTCATTAGACCTGCTGAAAGCTGTGACCTTTTGACTTACTTTAAAGGGACAATCCACACTAAAATCAATTAATGCGGTACACATCATGTAGTCTTGGACGGCTTGATCAACATTTCTAAACATAGAATTTGGTTTAGTCTAATGGAGTATCAATACCTTATTTTTAAACTTACACATTGATACTAACACATCAAAAGGAGAGATGCCATCCTCTCTGACCACCCTTCAAATTGAGTTATAGGTCAACTAGCAAGCAGAAAGTAACTGGTTTGATCACTCGGTCTTTCTGTTGTCCTGTGACTGGAGGGGTGGGGGGACGCTGCCATCGCCAAAGGGCCCGCGAGCACAGTTCTGCGCCCACGAGCACGGTTCTGCACCCGCTCGGGACCCTGTACTCCAAACAGCAACAGCATTTGAAGACAAAGGAGTGGTTTGCAGGAGACACAAAGCAATCAATACTCTAATTAAGATCCCATCACCTTGCCGATCAATCAAGTGGAGTGACCTATCAGTGAATGGATCAATCATCCAGTCAATCAATCCAGCACCTCTTGATTGCCCCGGAGAAGTCTAGTGAAGTTCTAATCAATAACGTAGGTTTTCTCTTCCGGCAGAGCAATCTTCCGTCTCCCTGATGTACCCATAAAGGCAAAACAGAATTCACAAGTCCCTGGTGCCTGCTATAAGACTCACATCTCAGTTTGTAATGGATCGGTGTCTCCTATATCTAGCAGATGTTTCAAAATGACCCTGATCATGTCAAACCAGTGATGATGCATTGTAAAATGGCAGCAAATGAATGCACTGAGTAGATAATTTCATTATTTCAGTTCCAGAAAACTTTGTGGAGGCATGACACTGATGCTACTGCTACGACACATCAGACACATCAATCAATACTTGTGACTAAAAACAACTTTCTCCCAAAGCCACTGGAAAGTAAAGCACAAAAAAAAAAATCACAAATCTATATATTCCTGTATTTTCTGTACTTCCAGGCATTTCCATCCATTGGAAACAACACAAGATTCACTTCAGTTGTTGTTAGAGGCAGTGAAATCATGTTGGTTTAGCATAGCACAAAATGAAAGGATTCCTGTGTGTTTGTGTGTGTGCTTTTAAATACTGAATGGCAAAGGATTTTCCTGGAAATGCTAGGAAAGGAAGAGGGGGGGGGGGGGGGGGGGGGGGCGCCAGAAAGTGAGAGAGAGAGAGAGAGAGATGCCTATTTCATTTCACATCCATTAGTCACTGTAATGTGAGCTGTAAAAGGTAACAGCATCTAATGCACGGATACTTTATGAAGGGATAGCTCATATCAAGCTCCCTTACCCTCACGTCAATCAAATTATTTACATCTCTCTCTCTCTCTCTCTCTCTCTCTCTCGTCTCACACTTACTCCCCTTACTACTTACTGCCAAGTCTGCTCATGATGTAGTCTTCCATTACCAGTAAGCATCAGAGATAATAGCGCGTGTGCGCGCGCGCGTCTGTGTGCATTGGCACTGTGTCTGAGTTTTTGTACGCGCGCATCATATTAACTGCACCGCGTTAATGTCATAGTCTCCTTTAATAAAGAAGCATTAAAGCTGATTCCTGCTCGGTTTTGAGTGTGTACATTTCTGTCTTCCCTGGCTTGGGGTCGGTGTTCAGCATATATTTATCGGCTCCCAATCAGTCATTTTATAACCAACGTTTATGGGAAGTTTCACTTTGAAGTAGCCAGTGAGTAACTCAGTCAGTAATGAGTGGGTTGACTCAGGCAGTTGCAGGTCATGATACCCCTAAGAAGTGGACAAGACAATAAAATCCAGTTATAATTATTTCCCAAACAATTAGTCATAAAAAAGGTTTTGAGTGGAATGATCGCTCGAAAATGATCCCTGATTTTATTTATTTTTTTTGTCTCTGCGTAACAAGGTTCCCTGTTTGAACTGTATGTAATGGCACTCTTTATTCTCTCTGCACCAATCCATTGAGACACATTCAGCAAATCCACGTCCACCGCTTGGTAAAATTAAATTTTACAGCTTTTGTTCTAATCTATTCTCAATATACCTCCTCTCTCCCGCCCCCCACACCTCTCTCTCTTTCTAATGCGCGCGCACACACACACACACACACACACACACACACACACACACACACACACACACACACACACACACACAGCTTTTCTCTTGATTGATCAGATCCTTATCTGTCTCTTTGACCTCTAGCTTAAACTAACAAAGGGACCAGTGGGTCTATATCCTTTTGTCTGAATATATGTTCAGTGCAAAACTAAGAGGCTACCTTTTGGAACACAACAGACATTATGAATCAATAAACACAGGGACTGAAAAATGGTTGTATTTTAATTTTTGGGCAGCTTCAAGGATACTTATAACTAATATTAGAGACTAAACTAAACCAGAGCACTTACCTCTGTCCACCCAGCCACATCCAAAGGATCAATCCCCAGCCCTGAGCTCAAACCACGCTTATTTAAACCACTTGTAGCCTTAATCTATTATCTACAAACATAATAGTAACAACAACAACAACAACAACAACAACAACAACAACAACAACAACAACAACAACAACAACAACAACAACAACAATAATATATTTAATATATTATTAAATATCTGTGGGTGTTGTTGAAACAATATAATTTGTGACACCCTGGTGTTGCAGGGTCATGTAGTATGGCAGAGAAGAGAACATTTTATGAAAAAATTATGGAAAATCATTAGCATGACAAATTTCTTATCTGGAAATAGGACTATTAGTAAATAAGATGAGAGAGTGGCAAACGGCTTATATTTTTTAAATCCTATCTTCTCTCTTTTAAACCCTATATTACTATCCAGATGTCCCCAGATGCAGAAAAGGCTAATTTGACAGGACTGCCCCTTTAAACAACTCCTGCCGCGACATAACGGACCGGTCCATTTCATCAAAAAGGGAGTCTCTTGAACTGCTTCACGCGATTTCAAGGTTTTACCACAAAAACCTACATTTTAAACAAGTAAAACCTTTTACTTAGAATTTCTTCTTAAACGTTGACAGCACAGTCCACTAAAAATGAAAATCTGACCGTGTCATTTCTTAACAAAAAGCGAGTCCACCCCTCCGGGGCTGTTCTATTTATAGTATCAGCTGTTGCAATATAAAGATTTGCTACACAACGTATTGTTTCGCGGATGTGTGAAGCGCAGCCCCGACTGTGGCGAAAGGGCGGCGGTGGCGTGAAGAGCAGAAACACAGGGTAGAGATGATGAATATGTCGATGTGAGGCAGTTTTCTTTTGTGTCCGCCACAACGAAGCTCTGTCGGTAAGTTGCCTTTCTGCCAAGGGAGAGAAACGGGTCGTGAATATAGGCTGCTGTGAGTGCGGACAGTGCAGGAAACACCTAGCTAAAATCCTATACTACTCTTAATATCAACAACTTGCCGTAGCCTACTGCTGGATAAAATTCACCTGATGGCAGCGCGGTCAACAGCCAGTGAGAGATGCTCGTTTCATTCAAGAATATGGACGACAATATCCCATTTGAGGAAATTGCTTATTGCTGCAAACTTCGGAGAGAGATGAAGCAACCGAAAATCCGTTATTCAGGGGCGGTTACTGTCCGTTTTCCATACAGTGCTTAGAGAAGAAGACGGGCCTTGCCTTGATGTGTCAAAGGCATGTTTTTTCCAATGGACCGAACAGAAACACAGTGTCTCGTCTTTTTTTGGCCAAAATGATCAGTAATGAACCGCCTAGAATTGGTAAAACAATGGCATGCAACCCATAATATTCTAGGAGATTAACATATTTCTGCTACACACGAATGTATCCGGCTCTAAACCAGAAATGATGGACGCTCCAACCGCTGGACAGAATATAGAGATTCTTTATGTATCAGATCATAGGATGAGATCATTCAGAAGCACCAGTCAGTCTGCAGAAAGACACACACACACACACACACACACACACACACACACAAGCATATTCATTACTATTAATAGCAAAGTGAAATCACCAGATAATTTGGCTATTAGGGGACAGTAGGAGGCACAGATCCCTCTAAGCTTCTCATCATAGCTTCATGGAAATGTCAAACTACTGATGTTGCTCTTGAGGGTAATGATGCTGTGACTTCTGAACATCGGTTGAATTAAAATAGAGCAGACAGGATACTTGATGTTTCGGGTAGCATGGTTTGCCTGTCTGAAGCCTCATAAGCTTAAATCTGTCCTTTGACCAGGGGGAATTCCACTCTGGATGACTGGTAGATTTTGGGTTTCCCACTCAAGAGACCAGGGCTCTGATGTGACCGATTATGTGATGTTTTCAAAGTGGGAGTGAGAGAAATTGAGCCCACCCATTGAGGTAGAGATTGGGGTGTCCAATGCTCACCTAAAATGCACTGCCTTGTGATCAGGTGTTTCCCTACACTGCAGCATCTCCTTCCCTCAATTTATGAAGCCCCTGATCAGGTTGACAATTTGGGTTAGCCTGTGTTATTTCATTGATTAACTATGGGTAAAGGCATGGCTTAAACTTTTTCTCTGCTAGGGGATTCAGTTGAGAAATTGCTTGTTATACTGAGACTTGGACTCAGTAGATAGATAGATAGGTAGAAGAGAACATTTTATGGAAAAATTATGGAAAATCATTAGCATGACAAATTTCTTATCTGGAAATAGGACTATTAGTAAATAAGATGAGAGAGTGGCAAACGGCTTATATTTTTTATATTATATATATATATATATTTTTGTGATCAGGTGTTTCCCTACACTGCAGCATCTCCTTCCCTCAATTTATGAAGCCCCTGATCAGGTTGACAATTTGGGTTAGCCTGTGTTATTTCATTGATTAACTATGGGTAAAGGCATGGCTTAAACTTTTTCTCTGCTAGGGGATTCAGTTGAGAAATTGCTTGTTATACTGAGACTTGGACTCAGTAGATAGATAGATAGGTAGATAGATAGATACTTTATTGATCCCTGGGGAAAGTAATGTGATGTAATGTGATGATCAGTGAAATTCTTCTTTTTCAGCAGTCATTGCTTTGGTGTTTTACACTACATTTCCCAGCAATCACTTCGCAACAGTATCGCCGGTACTTTACACATCATAAAACAGTTTAAAACAATCAGAAATCAAGTTAGCAGGACAAAATCAGGCGTTTTTTGAAGCAATGCTAATAAACATGAAACCTACCAATTTAAGGTAAAGAGCCACATCTGTATCGTTCCTCAACATCCCTTCTCATCTTGGAGTGCTTTTCATCTTTCATAATTACAAGGTGATGACCAATGTTCAGTCTAGTTTTGTCTCTGAGACGGTTGCTTTCCTTCTCAGCATGCTTGCCTTCCTCTGCGTAATTAATCTGTTCCTCTTTCCTTGGATTTTCTGTTGATGAAGTTTGACATTCTGTAGGTGGCGCTCTTACTTTGACTGTTCAGCCATGGTTGATATTGCTGCTCATGCTAACAACCCACTTCTTCTTCTCTATATTTATTCTGAACAAACCGCTGTTGCTGCTTCCATAAACATAAAACGCATCACTTCCTGTGCAGCACTCGCAGGTTTTTAGAAAGAGAGAATGCAAAAGCTTAACTGCTGAACTGGGTATAGGCTGATTCACTATTGCATGGTATCAATAGGTGATAGACAGTAACAAAACTGACATTGATTTATATGAAAAAAGTTGTCTATTATGACTTTAAAACCCCTGTCACGTGGGGCAATGCAACAGGAGTTTGAAACCATAGGTTATGTTGCCAGGCTGAAGGGTTTCACTGTACTGTCTGTAGAATTACTGCCCCTTACTTAATGGCATGGTGTGCTTGATTGGGAAATCTATATTCTGTGCTGGCCTATTGAGACTGAAGGGTGAATCCCCTTGTGCTATGCTGCCTAATGTGTTACCAGTCTGCTGAAAAAATGCCAATGTCTGATTTTGCATTTTTTACTTGACAACTGACATTGTTCCTCACACATAGGTCATTTTTCATTGTCCTCAGACCAAGCCAACCTTCTCTTGTAAAAACGTTCAAACTGCATGGGTATCAGAAATTCAACTCTTTCTCTGTTCTGGAAATGGTTACTGTTCTGAGATGACTGTACTAAAAACATGCTTTGGATCAAATCAGTCAGTGCAAACATATTAAATAAGGATTTCCCCAGTAGGGTACACCCCTGACACTGCTGGTGGTAGCAGTGGCAGTTAATGTTTTGTACATTTTGTTCCAAGATGAGCTATCTACCATTTGGAAAGTAAAACCTGCTCTTACAATGTGATTTGTTGGATAAAATGAATACAAATGATGGCATTTTCATCTTATTTTGGATAGGAGGTTAAGTATAAACTTAAGTATTTGGTTGACAAAATGCTAACACTTTTACACATCGGATCCTTTGTATTTAAGAGATATTGCGTGATTAACGTAATGCAATTTCTTTCCCCAAAATGCTGCTTTGGACTTGAAGTCTGCATATTTAGAAACAACTACTTGATCATTTCATTAATATATTATTTCACTGATGCTCCGTAGGGCTGCACTCGTGATATTCCTCTGGCCTGGTTGGAATTCCCAAACAGCCAATATGAATCGAAAATGATTAGAATGAAGGTCAAAGTAGAAAATGCCTTCAGATCAGCAAGACATTTGCATTATGTGTGTGGAGGGCAGCCCCCATTCACAGGGAAAGTCTAGAAACCAAAAAGTATGATGAAAAAGACATTAGAAAATAACAATGTATGGCTAGATGTTCTAGTTTTCTCTTGGAATTGCTGTGAGACTGGACTGACAGACTGAGTCATTGGTGATGACCCACAATCTTGTGATCAGTCATACAGTCGACTATTTGCACTTTGTACTCTTAACCAAATGACACATGCAGTGTTGGAGATTTGGGTATGCAATCTCAATGGTGGTGGAAACTTGTTGGTGGGGGGGGGCAGTAGACTTTTGGTTTCATCACTTTTAAAAATGAACAAAAATGATTGCATTTTTTCTCTTACTATTTATCTGTTTCTCATCTCAATACTTTATTGGTCGATCTCCGTACCCACAATGCCACCCTGCTGCTCCGGTATAGCAACCAGTTTGAAGAAGTCTGAACATATGGTTAGCATTGTCTAGAGCCTACTGCAACTCAAATTAATAATCAGTTTTAAAGATTGTCTCAGTGACGTAGTGCCCTGTGCAAGAGGGCACCTCAATTGGGCTGACTGCACATTTATTGCACAATCTGTTGTACTTTGTATAAAGGAGATGCTAGAGCAGTACATCTTGTCTTCATCCAGTGAGCCACATTGTTTTGTGGAAAAACAGCATTTTAAAATAACGGGGTGAAAGAAAGCAGGGCTGCACAATAACTGTGTATAATTGTATTTTGCGATTTTAGTTGTCAGAATTAATTGTAGAATATTGGCAAGATTCCAACATTCCAATGTTAGTTAAAATAGTCAAGATGCATACACAAGAGGCCAAAAGCAAAATAATCCTCAAGAATAAGGAAAGAAGAATCATCAAGACTAGGAATATGTGCAGCTCATGAATATCTAAATTCACAACGTCGGGATCACACTGTGTTTGCCCCAGCACACTGAGCTACCAGGACGCCCCTTTACTGTCTAGGTGACAAATACCAGCTCCTGCGTCTAGTAGGACAGAAATCTTGTACCTCCGAAAGGTACTCCAAAAGTTTCCTGAGCCCAGGGCCAAGAAACGTATTCTATACATACAGGACCACGTCAGCTCTCAAGCCAAGAAAAACATTTGTTTTAGGAGGTTTTTACTTGACAGCTGCTTGGAGATGCATTACATTTAGAACTCGATGAACTTTGTGTCTAACACACATTGTTTGAATGACAGATGAATGTTGATATAGGTGATGCGGTACAGGCCGGGGTGTGCATCATGTTCCCCCACGTTCCTGTTATGTGAGCCATGTCACGGCTTTGTTCCCATGTGAAGAGGGAAGACCCCATATCCTTTCCCAGGGCAGTGACTAGCCACTTTACCGCAGCAGAGCCAAGAGGGACTTTATGGAGCCATGGTAAAGACAAAATATGACTAAAACCTGATCAAATGCGCTTTTTTTGTATTTGAAACTATAGCCGAGCTGATTAATCAACTCTGTTAGCAACAGGATCAAAAATGGTCACATAAAATTGAGTGATGTATATAATGAGTAAGGCCTGCTTAGCTCTGGTTGGTCCTCTGCTGGAAAACCCATATCCTTTCTCAGGGTAGTGATGGTCCATAAGGTCATAGGGCGATATTGACTGACTGGCTGGATGACATGGGTTGAACACACACTAAGGTTTCTTCTACCATGCTTCCACTCCTTCTAAAATTTTATTTGAACTGGGTTCAATGGAGGGTATAAATGGTGTCTACCCACCAGGTAGACTTTCTAAGCGAAACACTAATGCACGTTACTAGATTTCGACCTAATTTAGATGCAGTTAGGCCATGCCACACAAGGCTGGTGGGAAAACCACAAAAACCACGGTGGGAAGAACCCCATTTCATAGTGCTTCTGAAGTGCTTCTCTTAATTTTTCTTTCCTCGGAGCACTGAAAATTTGTATGAGACTGTGTTTAATTGTAACCCAAGAAATGGTGTAGTGTGCATAGACCCTTAGCAACTTTGGGCAACTGGCTGATTGACCATAGGCTATGTAATATCAGATTCTTGGCTCATAAATTCTTTGCCCAACTGGCTGGCTGACTGTCTGTGACTGACTGGCTGGCTGGCTGTGGAAAGGAAGGAAGCGTCTTCCTTCCCTCCATTGTGCTGGGCAGGAAGGGACTGACTGTAGCCAGCTGACAGCTGTTTCCTGGTGGATGAAGGAGGAATGGGGGGAGTGGTGGTACTGGTAATGTGTGAGTGTCTTTTTGTGTGCCTGTCTATGTTTGCTGCAGTTTAATGAAAACCCTGTAACTCTGCGGGTGCAGTGGTAAAATAGCTTAGAAATGGATGGATTAATATTGAACATTCAGATTTGTTAACATAACCATTGGGGATGGTGGAGAGCATGAGTGTTGTTTCCATTCACTGTTTTGTTCTAAGGATTCTGCCTGGCCTCAAGTGAAACTATGTGTTTTAGTATGGGAAGTAGGCTATAGTGAACTTTGAGTCCCTTTTTTATTATCAAAAGTTCACATTTAAACACATTCAGCCATTATGTCTGCGGATTGCCTAATCACCGTATTGTGGTGTTTGTGTCAAACCTTGTCCTCGTTTGCCCTCACCTTTTCTCTCCAACTTCGCATGGTGTTTCCCACTCTTTCTCTCTTTTCCCCATCTCTCCCTCTCTGTGGTCAGCTGTGGTGTGAGCTCCAGCCTTTTGCCACAACTGCACAAGATCGCACAGAAACAAGACTTGCTGACACACATATCAAGGCCCCTTAGTCATGGTCCTAAGTGATCTGATGACCATGTCGTATTTCTCAAGACGCAGACGGAAAAACATTAGTAAAGTACAAGCTACTTGTTTCCCCCCTCAGGTGAAAGTGTAGAATGCATTTGAACCATTATGAAATGTCTTAACAGAAATGCTCAGTGGAACTAAAAGTTTGACTTTCATGGGGAGCCTCCAGTTCATTTGGGTGGAAAAAAGTGCTCTGCTTTTCTTCCTTTCAACCTCTCATGCTGTAGCAATATAGACACTTTTATTTTTGTTTTCAAAAAAGCCATAATTACAAACTACAGTAATCCATGTGTCTGAACCATCATATTTCTCTGCTGGTTCTGTGGTTGTGGTGGGCTAGGAAGAGAGACAGGCAGGAGTTGTTAGCCTCCTTTCCACTACAGTGCCAAAAAAGACTCGCCAGGACTTACTTATTTGCCCGATTTCCACTATAGGGCCAAGCAGGACTAGCAAGGGGTTAGTACTTATTATTAATGCCGCAAATTCACAAGATAGTTTTTTCTGTGATTTTCTTTTCACTTGTTGGACCGTTGTGTTGAAACAGACAGATAAAGTAATGGTTTTGATCCACTGTAAGAGATATTTCAAAGTTGTCCATGTGACCCGAGGTGTGGGAAAGAGTCAGACTGTCACCAGCCAACTGAAGGTTTTCACCAGTTTGGTCCAAGAAAGCTCGGGAATATCTAGTGTTTAGTCTGGAAATACTAGAGTGACGTATTCCCATTTCATTTATGATTTCACAGTATGTAAAGTGAATATGTTTATAAATATTCTTCTGTTTTCATTCATGATAATCAAGGTTGAGCCATTTACCCACATGCTTTGAACAAAGCAGAACAAAGACCATAGCCCACCTCAGGTACCCCTTTAGCACCAAGTGGACTATCTGGGTTTGCTACCAGTCTGAGGGATGGTACTTTGGTCCAATCAGAATGGCCTGTAAGAAAAAATGGACTTGGACCCAGTCAGTGGCTGTTTTCCACTCTGTTAGAATCGCTCACAACGCCGATGAGAAAGTAGACTTTTTGGCTAGCTAAAAGACACAGTAGATACAGTAGGTGAAACTTTCTCACTTTCTCACCTTCCCTCGCTTCACAGGTTTCCTGCAGACAAATTTACCCACTGCATCTGTTGGTGTGTAGTGTCTTGTCGTTTTTTGTTTGGTTTTGTTATATTATAGTTAGTATAGAGTTGAAAGTTACAGCAAAAATCAGAGACGATTGTAACATAGACTGGATTCAAGCTCACAACAGCACAAATATGTGTTATGTGCCGTAACCCGCTCTGCCAGGTTGACACACCATGCAGTCATCCATCTTTGCTGTGTGAGACATCTCTCCCTGGCGGGTTGTAGGTTTATGGTAATTTCAGATTTAAGACAAACAACCATAACTCAAGGTTGCATTGATTTTCCTTGAAAAGCCAGCATGAAATTCAAATAAAAATAATTTGGAACATGAGTGTTAAATATGACCATTGACTAGACAACCTGCTAGCATCTAAATAAAATGAGGTTGGATAACATGGTTCATCTGAAAACAAAGAGAACCATCGCCCAGCTTTGAGGTGACTATGTGGTGTAGGTGGGCTTGGAGGGAAATGAGCTCTTCTTCCTGGCCCCTCTTTCGTTGTTCTTTTCTATCTCTTTTTTATGCCTATCTCTGTCTGCTTTGATCCACAACTCTTGCTTAGATGTGGTCTCCATGGTGATGAAAAGGCAACCGTAACAACAACCTTAACACCTCTCTCCCTTTTTCTCTCTCCCTCTGTCTGTTGCTCCCTACCTCCTTCATTGTCAACCCCACTCCTGCTCTCGCGCTCTCTCTCTCTCTCTCTCTCTCTCTCCATTCTGTCCTACTTTCTCCCCTTCTCTTTCATCTCCTCCTACTTTCTCTCTCTCTCTCTACTCTTCCACTTTTTCCCTTTCTTAGCCCCCCCCCCCCCTTTCAGCCAGGTGTGTCTCACTAGCCACCTACTAGCCCACTTCCCACCTTTACCACCATTGTTGTGGTAGCCATGGCGACCAGTGCGGTGCCTAGCGACAACCTGCCGACGTACAAGCTGGTGGTGGTGGGGGATGGCGGCGTGGGGAAGAGTGCCCTCACTATCCAATTCTTCCAAAAGATCTTTGTGCCGGACTACGACCCCACCATAGAAGACTCATATCTTAAACACACAGAGATAGATGGACAGTGGGCTATACTGGATGGTGAGTAGGGAAGCGTGTGTGTGTGTGTGTGTGTGTGTAACAAAACACCAAAACATATGGTTGTACGAGTATGTTGTCTGACCATTGTTCCATATGGTTTTATGGGTATAAAGAGATGGATGTTGACATATTATAGCCAGAAGTCAACCATAAGAAAATGAAGCAAGGGCAAACCTCAGTCTGGACTGATGTTCATATTCAGCTATTTATTCATGTGTTCTTACCCGGTATGAACACCAGAGATGGTAAATTAGAGCAAAGAGCGCACACAAGTCTATAGCTAAAGTTACCAGGAATGGACCTGGATTTGTTTTGATGCCTCCTGACTTTGAGGCTTCCTGACTGAAATGGGCGATGACACGTTACCAAAACTACTTCTGTGACTTTTGTTTACAAGCAGTGTGGGCAGTGTGAACCTAAACAAATGCAAAAAAGTAATCTTTTCAACTCTGGTTCGGACCAAAGGGAACAAACTATAGATGTCATCGCACCATCAATGGCAGTAATGAGCAGGTTCAGCTCTCTAGTCACAAAGAAATTGCAAATGGGTGGTCAAGGGGTAATATTGGATTCTAAGGGTGAGTGAGTGATTGGGAGGGTGAGAAAGTAGAAGTTAATGTCTTATACTGATCCATCTATTAAACGCACTGTAATTTTAACACTAGATACATGCCCAAAGCCCAAGTATATTGTCTGGGTGTGTGAATTTGAACCAAGGTTACCTTAAGGAGTCAGCAAATGAAATGTCCTCCCATGTCAGGTACTACATGTATGTCTGTCCATCCTTCTACCCAGTGCTGGACACAGCAGGCCAGGAGGAGTTCAGTGCCATGAGGGAACAGTACATGAGGACAGGAGACGGCTTCCTCATCGTCTTCTCTGTGACGGACAAGGCCAGCTTTGAACACGTCGACCGATTCCATCAACTCATACTACGGGTCAAAGACAGGTAGGATCTAACGGCTGAACTGAGCTAGTATCGCTTTCACTCACACACAACAAGAATATTATAGTGTGCTGCTTGGGGTACATCCTGAGTCGGACGGAGGCAATCGACACAGAGTGACATATACAGGAATGTTCTATGGGGGAGATTTCACGCCATTTTGACTGGTCTATTGGCAAAGATACATCACCAAGCAGTTTGAGTCATATTTTATGGGGTGATTGGATGAATGCCAAACTGAAAAGTTGCTACTAAAGATTCATAAAAGTTATGTACTACTAGGTATGTATTTTTATGATAATCCAGGCCATATTAAATTGCCAAATTTTTAAATGTAGTTTGCCTTGACGTCCCCTCCATACAAGAGGGAATGTTGTAAAGTATGATCAATAACTACAATCACTACTAGTAAATAGTACATAAAAAGACTTAAACACTCAACGTTTGTTTGAGGTATTTTGTGGTGATAGGTTTGAGTTTGAGTGGGAGAACGTGCAGCAGACATGTATCATGCAGTGTGAGATGTATGGTACCACCCCTGGGTGAAATGGCATGAAAACGGAGTCTTGTCCTATGTCACATTATGATGTCATCAAATGTAGACATGTTTATACTCACGACATAGCATTGAACTTTAACACCAATGAAGCAGGGGTTGATCTGGCTCTGAACCCTGATGTTGAGTAGCACTGATTTGAGCCTGGCAAAAAATCCTCTCCAAACCTGAACCGAGCCCAAGGAGTATAGTTTTCAGTGAGGGCATAAATATCATTAGTACTGATTTGAAACCAATTTGCCTCCTACGCATGATGATGGTCATGTTAACTGACACCTTTCTAATAAGTTTTATGCAATACATTTTAGTTGAGTGTAACTGAACTGAATTGCCCTTGAGTTGAGTTGAACTGAGTTAAACCTAGTAGAAAAACAGAAGTACAATTCCGCAAAGGGCAGTAGGTCATTGAGTAGGCTAGTGAGTGTTGCAAATCGTGATGAGAAAACCCATCCTTGAGTTCCACAGTTATAATAACTGTCAAATATAGTTTGACATCTACCAAGCTTCCCCTTTCAGTGGCTGTCCAATCAGCTCATCACTAATGTGGTTTGAAGTCACTGCAGAAACTTGTTCACCACAATGCAACATGTTCCTGGCGAGGAAAAATAACTGACTAAAATTCAAAAAAGCATCCCTTCAGTGCCTTGACTTTTAGCTTGATCTTAGGCCAAATATGCTGACTCAGCAGAAATAAGGGAGTTGGCGCCGATGGCACACTACAATCTTGTAGTGTGAGAAGGGTGAAAGGAAAAATCCATCTAAAACACTTGCTTTTGGCAATGTACCTTGCATTTCTGGTTTCATTTAGTTGTTTGGTGCATTTGTCTTAATTCCTGTGGATGATCTGCCAAATGTAGACATGGTAGTACGATGAGATATTTCCAGTTTTGCAGTTAGAATTTTTTTCAGCTATCTGAAACGGTTCAACGGTTTTGGTGTCAGCCCCTCAAAGAGCAATTGCTTCTTTCTAGACTCACCATTTTGTACAGATGTTTAACAATCTTACAGGAAGAAATCCATTGTGGAAGAGGAAGAGATACCAATAAACCAGATTGCAATGCAGCCACAATACATGTTGGGTTTTGAGTAAGGGGTGTGATCTTGCTTTTACTCAACTGAAAAAACTCTTGCTATCGCTATTGCTCTCTCCACCTACATGCAGCTGAAATGTTCAGGTACAATTAGTTCTCTGGGGGTTGTTGAAAGGCATTGCTGGGAAATGTCGAGGCAGATTGAGGGATAGTGGGTACAACAAAAAGGTAAATTACAACATTATTACATAACATAACAATATTAATCTCTGACAGAGATTGACAATAGCCAATAAAAGTTGAGCTTAGAGATGGGAAAAAATACAAACCTAATCTGAGCAAAAACTGAAAACTGAGCAAGTTGTGACTGTCCATGTTTGGCGGTGTAATGCAAAAGTGTGATGTGATCATCATCCAAATCTGTGATTCCTATCTCTAGCTTGCTCCCATACGACAGACACACTAGAAATCTGCTCTGTCTGTCATTTAGTGTGCAGTGCTTTCTGCCTTCACAGTCACAGCCTTCACATGATTTTAAAAGTCTCACAGTAGGCGGTAAGACTGACCCAACCTGAACCTACTCTCACGGGAGACCATTCTGGGAAGGCCTTTAACACAACATTTAGACCATGGAACACTTAAAACCCTTCATTGCTACCAATGCAAATGGTTTGGAAAATGGCTATTCACTGTTGTTGGAAACACTGGTGTTATACAGTATGTGAGGTTATATAATGTGTGTCTCCTCTTCCTCTCAGGGAGGCCTTCCCCATGGTGTTGGTGGCCAACAAAGTTGACCTGGTCCATCTAAGGAAGGTCACCAGTGAGCAGGGCCAGGAGATGGCTGCCAAACACAATGTAAGCAGTAGCCTGGTTTGTATGTTTGTTTGTATGCATTTACGTCTGTCCGTATGCATGTTTGTCTTTCTGTGTGTGTGAGAGTTGGTGCATGTTTATTATGCATGCGTGCATGTGCACATAAGCATGCATGCTTGATTGTTATTGTGCCTGTGTGTATGTGAACATGCACTTTCTGTCTGAGTACGCCTTGTGTGTACGTGCACGAGTGCAAGTATATTCTGTCCATGTCCCTGGGCAGGAGGTATTTGGGTGTGGGCAGAGAGAGAGAGCATAAAGAGAGAGAGCGAGAGAAAGAGAGAGAGAGAGAGAGAGAGAGAGAGACAGAGAGAGAGACCTCAGGGCTGCTGAGTTTGCATTCTCTCTGTGGTGCTGAGTGGTTTTGGTCCAGAGGGACACAGGGAAAATGACAGCTCACACTGCCATACACACTTTCCCAGTTCACTAAGTCCAGTTATTTTTTATTTCTCTCGCTTTCTTTTTGGATACAACAGTCCCTTTTTAATTTTATCAGCAGATGCCCAGTCCAAGTTCCGTGAACTCCCTGCTGATCAGCTGCTCATTACTGGTTTAGTAGGCACATTTTTCTCCAACATTAATGTACTGGAATTGCCACCATGTTGTAATTGTATAAACGTGTTCTGGGTTGACTGAGTAGACATTGGAAAAATACTAAGCACAACTAGAGCAAAAAACTGCTGTGCGACTTGAGGGATGGCAAAATGAACCTATCCTGCAAAACCACCTCTAAGGCAAGATAAAATTTTGCATTTCGGCATCAGTATGGTTTGAATATAGTACATGGAAAGTTTCATCTAATACATTATTTTTCAAACAGTGCATGTTACAGTGTACTAAATGGTTAGTAAGTATGATATTTAGGGTTGTTTATGTGCTGTCCACTGTTTGGACACAACAAGCAATTCCTGTTTTCTCAGCTTATTCCCCAGTATTTCCTAAATTTTGTGTGTGTGCGCTGTCCTGATCACATCCTAGAACATGCTGCGAGAGAAAGTGTGTTGGGATGTTTAAATGAATACTAGGCCAGGTGGACACACATCTTGTATTGTATTAATGACAGTTTGTCTTGTTAATGTTGTGTTAATGTTTGTGAACTACTTGGTGTTTGGCCAAGATTTAAATATGCTAGCCTAAAGGTGTAATGCCTTTATATTCCTATGCTTTATACTTTTACTCAGTTATTCAGCCATTATGTAATTACAAACTCTTATTTACAGTGGCATCTAAAGGGGTGCAAGGAACCACAAGAAGACAGAACACAACTGATAAAGCAACAAAGGAAAAGCAAAAAGTGGCAGACAAGAGGGCAATGACAGAGCAAACTAGCTAGTTCTAATGCCTCTTTAGCTTGAGCTTAAAATCTAAATGTTTCTCCTTGTTTCTCCAGATAACGTATATTGAAACCAGTGCCAAGGATCCTCCAATGAATGTGGACAAAGCCTTTCATGAGCTTGTCCGAGTTATAAGGTAACTTGAGTCTCTCTTCCTCCTTTGATCTGCTTTGAAATGATGCTCAGATTATGCCCCCTTTATTTTATCTTTGCATGAAATATAATATGAGAAAATCATTTTTAGCAGCAGCTTTTGAACTGTGACTAGACCGTGTTAGCAGTGCACTTATTAGCCATACGCTTTAAAGTATGTATCTACATAATCCAATCGTTGCACCTAATAAAACTGGCCCAAGTGAAGCCTTAGGGGAAGAGAGCATCATCCTTTACCCTTTGCACTTTGGTGTCTTTGCTAACCGATCTGTTTCCTTTTTTTGCGGGCAGTGAAACAGTGTTGTGCTCTGAGGATAAAAAAGTCTGTTTGTATTCTAGCAGGGTGAGGGCAGTGAAAGTGTTGAGAGAGAGAGAGACAAATCCCAGAGCTATTTCCTGTCTGAACAAACGTGTAATTTCAGAAGAATTTGGTTTGTGTTGACGTTCTCTATGCGGTCATATCCTGCCTGAGGCCCTACTGCTGTCACTAGGAGCAACAGACAAGGATTGGTCATATCATGATGAAAAAGAAAATTGCGCAGATTAGGGATTTTTCTATTTGTGCACATGCTGAGTCTGTAACTGATACGTAAGTAGCCACTCCTCCTTTTCTTTTCTGGAGTCCCTAAGGCTGTGAGGAGGCTGGATCAGTGAATCGACATTGCCCTCTTATGGTCATATTGTAGAAAGCACTGTATCTGACCTTCGTTTCACATATTTGCTTCTCTATATTTTCTCATTCTTCATTTGTTTCCTTCTCCCTCCCTCCATCACCACAGACAACAGGTCCCGGAGCGGAGCCAAAAGAAAAAAAAGAAGATGAAATGGAGGGGAGAACGTTCCACGGGCTCTCACAGGTTCCACTGCGTCATATTGTGACCTCCCTCATCCTCTGTGTCATTCATCACACACACACACACACACACACACACACACACACACACACACACACAGGAACACTGCACCCCAGCAGTCACCAACTACTGGAGCACAAAAGGGAGGGGTAGATGGACGGATAGAGAGAGGGATGGAAGGAGAACTGCCTGACGGACTTGGACGGTGCCCCCTCAGCCTCTCGCGATGCCTTGGAGTGCCGTGCCCTCCTTCAAACATTTTGGATCCCTTCCCAGAACTACTAAACTGTTTTCTCTATCAAGTTCAGTTTCAACTTTATTGTCACAGAGGGCAATTGGATTCGCATGTGAGGAGCACAAGACAAGGGGGGGGGGGGGGGGGGCAGGCAATGAGATCAGAACCATCGCCATGTTGGAACTGGTGTCTGCTTCAGAAAGGGAAGGGAACTGGGGGAACCGGAGGCCCAAGATGGCACCTTGTTAACAGGGATGGATTAATTTCACCATCTAACTCCACCACCCTGCTGTTGGCCACCGTTCTATCCTCACTCTCTCTCTGTCCTATCATTTCAGGCGTGAAGAAATGCTCTGGATGGGATGGTTTTGGCCGTCTGTGCTGAGGTAGCACTCTTTCTGGGGGGAACATCTAAAAGGGCAAGGGACGGATGGAGGGAAGAGTGGTGACAGTGTCATTGTTTTGGGGAAACCTATGAAAATGGATGTTTTGTGCCGTCGATCGGTGACCTGTGAGTTCTGTGAGTATAGCGTGAGTATTGTGGTCGTGTGATGCTCTATGGTTTTGAAATGTCAAATCAGAGGAGACGGGGAAGGGCACATCGTAGCAAGCAAACAAAATATGGCTATGATCATATCAGCTGACATCATTGATTAATTGGTTAATTAATTAAACAGTGAAATGCATTTGTTCATTGTGAAGGAGAGTAAGATTGGTTGGTGTCTGTAGTTACACCTCAATGTAAACCTAATAGGGCTACATTTCCTAGCTACAAAGGCTAACATCTCAGTGGCCATGTTTACATAGACTCCTATAATTGGATTTTCTTTCACCATCTATACAAATCTGAGCCCTTTTTCATCAAGTGTGTAAGAATAGTATTGAAACCTAGGTTGCATCTTCAGTCATTGTGACTGACAAGACTAGTAATCCTTGATCAGTACTCTATGAATATTGATCTTGATTTTTCTTTTTTCTGCAAAAGAAATCATGTCCCATGTGTTTTTTTGTATCTAGAGAATATAGAAAATGAAAAGTGTAGTGGTGAAATAAAGATCAGATTATAGGTGGTAATGTAAACCAATTCAGAGCTGTTTTACAAAGGATTTGAAGGAAATCTTTGAAGACAGTTGAGGGAAAATGAGGGCTACATGTTTCAGATGTGAAACAGGCTGGAGAAGCCATTTTGCCACTAGCCAAATGATGTAATTTCACTTCATTTCAGGGCTGTAGGAAAAAGGAGAGACTGTTTTCTATAGGTTAAATGGGAAATAAACGTGCTTTTCTCATTGCATGCCCAGGGATACCAGTCCTTTTTCACACTGTTAACCATGCTTAGTCGAAGATAACACTGTTCCAGAGCTGTGGGCTCTTGCCCTGGCCTAAAGTTATCCAGTGTTAAAAGGTGCCAGTGTGACACTCCTGTCAGTCCAGGGCTAAGAGCCATGTTAGCCTAGCTAGTGACTAAGTTCTGTTTTAAGGGGACCACAAACTCTAAGTAACATTAGACATTCAATGTGTATGTAGTCAGATAAGCGAATGGGAGTGTTCAATTTAATAACCTATGAAATGGCTTGTACTGTTAACGCACTAAAAAAAAAGGTTTGAGGGGCTTTTATTGTCTGGATGAATCTCGTCTCTTGAAGGAAGTGAGTTTTTGCACTTTTAATAGAATTTCTGACTTTCCTATTGGCATGTTTTCTTTTCAAATCTGTCGATGAAAGGGAACGCACGGTCAAAATGATTTGAATGTAAACTTAACTATGACAAAACAAGCAAATAGAGTTGTAGCCCTATCTGCCTGTTTGTGTGCGCCCGTGGCCTCAGAGGGACACGTGGACCAGAGTTGAGATTCGCGGGATTTTAGCGGTTTGAGCTTTTGAAACCGTAATTAAATATTTGAAATGAAAATGTTGAAAGCTGAGTGTGAGAGAAATTCATTAATTGAATTGTAAAGAAAAATCCACCTCTAGCATGAAAGCAACAAATTGCAAAGAAATACATTCAATATTAGTCTACATTGTTAAAGGGACTTTGAAACGGTCAAAAGAGTTTTTTCTTGAGAGTTACTCAAACATGGTTGTTTGGCTACGAAGCAACAGGCTGGGTCAGGGGGGTGAGGGGGGGAAAAAAACAATGTGTTTGATGAAAATGTTCTATCATGTATGTTTGATACCTTTTTGTATTATGGATATGGTTCTTGCAAAGTGTTTTTTAAACAACTGAATAATTTATTACTGTCCATGTTACCTCAGTGTGTCCCAGACCTGGACAAAAACAAAGCTCTGTAAAGTGCTCGGTGTGTTCAATGTACAGCGGTGGTTCTTCTAGATTGGGACTCAAAATGGGTAGCAGGCCTTTTGCCTTTGGGTCCCCTCATGACTTGTAATAATTGCTTTAATGAGCCTGAGGGCCAAGGTGAAGAAACAGACTTTACTCTGGGTCCTGAGCTGAAAAAAAGTTCAGGGCCCTCTGATTTACTGGAGCTCACTGGGCTCTTGGATGGCCTCAAATGTGGAAATGTAAGCGCACCAGGGTCAAATCAAAGATTGTATATCAGGAAGAGGATGATGGCCATTATGAGCCTATTTATTTGTAGTTCTAAAGTGTGAAGAGTATTATGGGCCCCTTCGCCCACTTTCTATGTTGAGGCTCAGCTTGCAGTGTAAAGCAGACCTAGCTCAGGTACCATCCTAGTGTCTCTGAGTAGACTATTTGACTTTGTTTCTGGTTTAAGGTCCAAATTACATTTAAAAATGGATTCTGTTACTTTTCTTGGATTGGTGAATCATGGCTGGCTCTCATTTCAGGCAGACAGGGATGCTCAAAGTGAATAAACCCATACCAATAATTTAACCCTGGTTAAACCCTCTAACACTTTGACTTTTTCAAATATGAGAGGTAAAAGTTCTGTCTCCAAAATGCTCTTGTTTTGTTTCAGTAATAAAAAAAGCTGCCTTATTTTTGAATAACCACCCATGCATTGTTGTTTTTATACATTGGAGTTCAAATGGGTTATGTGGGTCATCAAACTTTCAGCACATGAAGGGTGATGTAAACTTTAAATTTGGAGTTGTCACACCACAAAAATGTGTGTTTTTGGCCAGGTCTGTTGTGTTCTAACTGGCTGTGTCAGACTGAAGAGCTAGACGAGGCACAAACAACTAAACTGTGGCCTTTCTATCTAGCCTCAGGGGTCAATTATATTTCAATAAAGAAACAAGTATTGTGACTGAAGATGTATGGGACTGTATTTCTTGGGTTAGAATTCTGCTCTGTGTTTGGATATAAAAATAAAAGTCCCCTCTCTGTGTTTCTCTCAGCCAATGCACACTCCCAGGCTGGTGTAAGGCCTGTGCAGTGAGCCGTGTTTAACAGTCCCAGGGAACATGTGTTTTGAGTCAACTTGCTTGTTCAGCAGAAGCTCCCCTCATTAATCACCAGAGCCTTGGAGGGCCATTGGATTAATCAGTGTCAGAATGCTGGAAGCTCCATTCTGCTCTATCGATTTCCATCCCTCTGGGGAACGAGGCAGACGCGGCCCACAGAATAGCTACTGCAAGTCTGGCATCAATTTACATTCATGTTCTCATCACAATGACATCAGTATGCGGTGGTGTGCTACCTGGGGCTGGGGACACCCTGAAAAGAGGCACCATCCTCCTTCTATCCTCCAGTAATGAATCAAATGAAAAATCCCCCCCAAAATAAAAGCCCCTTTACCACCGGCAAAGTTGATTATTTTAAGCATGGATGTCCAGGTCAGCTGCGAGTATGCATGCCTTTGTCCTGTCTTGAGAAATGTCTATCGTATTTAAAGCTCATTCACCCAGGCAAGTTGACTAAATACATTTCTATAATCAGCAATGACCTGAGGTATTAGATGGTGATGGACATGGGCAGTCAAGGGTTAGCACAGTATACGGTCCCTTTCTATGGAAGTAGATCTGTGCCATCGGAGTTTGAATATGAATTTCTAACACTGAATTTTTTCAGCATCAAAATCAGACTTTGAATTTTAAAAAACATCAAATTTCTAGCACTGATTTTTTTTCACCTCTGAATTTTTTTCAATGTTGAAATAAATACAGTGTAAAAAAAATTGATGTCTCAAAATATTCCATTTTTAAAAATTCGACATGTAAAAAAATTCAGCATCTCAAAAAATTCAACATCTCAAAAAAATTCAGTGTAAAAAAATGAAATCTCAAAAAAATTCAGTGTAAAAAAATGAAATCTCAAAAAAAAATCAGTGTAAAAAATTCAATATCTTGAAAAATTCAGTGTAAAAAATTTCAGTCTCAAAAAATTCAGTGTAAAAAGATACAGAGTCAACATCCAGGGTAACCAGGGAGAAGCAATCGATCCCTGTCTCAATTCATCCAACGTCCAGCCAATCAGGTTACGCTCCACTGGTCGTGTGACTCTGGCCCTGTTCGAAACCGTTCCCTATTACAGAAGTAGTGGACTATATAGTGTGTCCGCCATTTTCTACTAGTGTCCGAATTCTCAACGGTTAATTTGGTTCACTATATAGTCCACTATAAAATACCCACAATGCACAACAATTTGTAGTGAACAGACGATGTACCCTACAATTTCTCCTGTATACCACAATGCAATGCGTTCATGTCTTACCAAAGAAGAAGAGTCATGAAGATGGCAGAAGGCAATTTTTTTTATTTTTTTATTATTTGTTTGTGATTTATTATTATTTGTGATTTAATATTCAATACTGCAAAATCGATACTACCGGAGTACATTTCAACCTGCTGCCACGAGTGCTCGGTTTGTTAGTTTGTTTGTCTTTTCGAAATTCCATCAAACAAATCTTCTCCAAAGATATTATATTTTAAAAACTGACATTCCCTGCCACGTCTTTAGCAAAAAGCAAGGCCACTGTGTCAGGTCTTTGGGTCACCAGTGTCCACATTGGGGTTTCTTTAAGACCTCGTCTCAGCTGCTTAATTTGCCTTGTGACACGTCCTATTACCTGTTAATAGTAATAAGACAGCGAGAATAGAAACCATCAGGAAAAAGTGCAGCATTTTTATTTTGTCAGACATTTTTTTAGAAACTTAGCAATGTGCATTTATAACCAAAACATCACTCACAGGATAAAAAAAACCAAAAAACATTAACTGTGACTTATGTTTGGACAGACATTTCTCAAACTTTCACTCACAGCATGGATCAACAGCTTCTCAAAAAGCCACCTCCTGTTGTTCTCAGTTAGGGAAGGGAGGTCCCACGCATAAGACAAGTCCTGGACGCTTTGTTTATCCTTATCGGACAGTATGGATCCCCCTTCAAGCTTCAAGACAATAAGCTATATAACATCACTCATCAAGGACAATGGATACACAATAAAAGGGTACCCCATTGTACAACGTATTACTGAAAGAAAAAACATTTTTTAATCAAACATACAAGCCTGATTGTTTCTCTGATGTCCAGGTCTGGACAGTCCTCCAGTGTAACGGTGGCAGTTTCAGGACTCCCACCAAGCAGAACATGTACAACAGCAGGGCTGAGTCCCTGCAGACATGGTCCTCCATGAAGAAAGGAGTGGCCTATCATTCTCCCCGCCACCATGAACATGTCACTTTCCACAAGAAAGTGAGAGGCTGAGGGGACTAAATGGCCAGGCTCCCCTTCAAAAAGCCGTGTAAGATTTGAATTTGCTGTTAAGACATTAAAAACATGAATTAAGAACAACAATAAAAAGTAATAGGCCTCCTTACAGAGTACAAAGACATGCAGGTTAACATTGCTCTTTCCACTAGGTATGAATGTGAGAGTGAATGGTTGTCAGAAAATGCATTTTAGTTTTGTGATGGACTGGAGACCCTAGATCATCAATACAGGCATTATACATTTAGAAGAACCCTTTGAACTTCCATGATAAAGCAAACCTATTAAAATACCATAAGCGTATATGGACAGAATCATATTAAAAAATATGGTGACATGTATATATATGTATATACAGCTTAAAATAAACATTGCATTTGGAAGGATGCTATTACATACATATCAAAATGTATGCAAAACCCTGACCTCAGCTTTTCTATGCATGTTTTCTAAACGAGTTACCCCCTCTCCAATAGCAGTATCTCCTGTAACACAATGTAAGGTTTGACAGAATAAAGACAGGGTAAATACTTTAGTTAGTTTTGGACAACTGGAACTTGTAATTGGAGCCACCTTCAAGTTTGCAATTCAGGGGTCGTCCCCATTCCACATTAGGTCGCTTGTAGAAGGAGATTAGTGCCATGTCCTGCTCAGCAGGGCTTTTTCTGATGTCCATGCTGAGAAGTAAGGGACTCTCTGTTTCATGAATACGTAGAGAACTGCCAGCACACTGAGATATGGCCTTGGTGGGGTCACTGACGGTTAACCAGCCTAATATGAAAAAAATGGAAATGTGGTTGTTTCATTATTAATGCTTGCTGTCAAGATAGCAAAAAATAATTTAACATTCAAATATAACATTGTATCCTCCTTAACTTTCCTATGCCACTGCTAAGCCTGAACAGCACCTACCATCTGTAACAGCTGCGGAACTTCTGGATGGTCCAGGCATTGCTGCTTGCTCTTCCTCAATTACAATGCTTTCATGCATCACCTCTTTTCCTGCCCTACCCTCATAAAATGATTCGTGTTACAACTGCACAGCATGTAAAACAAAGACAGAAAAGACATTGACAATAAAAAGTAAATAGATACCTTTCCACACATGAGGAAGCGTGTACCTCGATGAAGTCAGTAGGAAACATATTTGTGCAGACAGGACATTCCTGCATATCTGCTGTTGACAAGTTCCAGGTAAGAACAGTGTTATTTTCAAAAAACTGTTTCTGTTGTTTAATACTATACAATATACTCACAAAAGCTGAATATTAAGAATTCTTACATTTTCTCTCTTCGAGCTCACTGGTTTCCACATTAGCCAGGTTATCGTCACTGCCAACATCCATGACATCACAAGACTTGATGTGTTCTGACAGGAGTGGAAGGGGAACTGCAACTCCACACTTCTGACATGTGGCTTTTGGCATGTTACTGAATGCTTCATCAGTTAGTGGTAGGGGATTTGTACTGAGTTCTTCTTGAATTGGGGCTATGAATAGATTTTTAGCAGACTTCAGCATCATGCCTGTATAGCCAGTATCATCAGGAGCCACAAGAGAGAGTTGTCGGCTACCCCATCCACCTATAGAAAACAGGAGAGGAAAATTACAATGCAAACTTTCAACAGTTTATTAGATATAGATTAAATCTAGAAGTTAAGTCAAAGCAACTAGACTTCTTGTCTAACAACAGACCAGGCTGAAGAAGTCACCTAAGGCAAACCTGGTTTTTTTTGTTTGTCTTTTTTTACTTAACTGTTACAAATACAATTATTAGTTTACAGTGGCTGATTTGCAGGTAGGCATGACCTAATAAAATAAAACAAAAATGTAACATAGGCATGCTTAATAATAAATGTACAGAGATTACTTTGAGGAATTCTTTTAAAGTTTTTTTGTTTGTTTTATGACAGAGCAACACTAACACACAAACTTGTGTTGGCCCACCTGAAGATTTGTATAGCAGCCACCCACCAGTAACTGTCCCCAATTTTGGGAATAAAACTTTGAGGGCATCACATAACTGTAAGGAAAAAATGGATACAAGTGTAATCTTCCCCAAAAAGAGTGTCAAAACTTGTCATTGAAATCCGAAATAGCATCGATGACACTGCATGACAAACTTCACAGCCTACAGTAACAATAACTAATTGCATGTTATTACCTCTTCATGTGTTGTGCTTTCATCTAGATGAGCAGTCCTACGGCCCAGTCCTGCATGCATATGGACAATTTGCTCCTGCTGTTTTGGGGTTTTTTCACATTGCTTTGGCAACAAATAGAAAGCTACATCCAATGGTTTAGGCCTCTTGGCAGGAACAGGACTTGCTGCGGGAAAGCGCCTCTTCCCTCTGCCCCTGGTGAAAATACCTGGAAAGGACCTATAAAAATACAAAAATAAATAAAACATGAACTACAACCTCATCTGTTTTGTGATTACATTAGAAGATTATTTATTATTAGCAAATCCTACTATGATTTTTTTCATTTCATAATTAATTTAACATTAGCCTTAAGTGAAAGGCTAATGTTATACATTAAAATAACAAACTTCTCTTCACCTGGTCATTTCCATTTGAACTGATTCTGTCTGTCTCTGTTCTCTGCAGGATTGTATCCAAGAATATTTATTAATCATCTACAAAGTATAGGTAAAATAAGCCATATGTACATGACTTAATGTTTAATACTAAACCTCATATGTTGATTTGTGACTCCACCACTGGCTGCGCCCTGTTGACCAGACGAGCTGAGTAAATGTAATAAGTGGCGGCTGATTGCAAAATATTATCACCATGACTGCCCTGTCATCACAAACAACACAGAAAAAGTAAGAAGGGTATTACAAACCAGCAGTACAAAGATTATGCTTTAAACAGCTAAATGTTACTGGACTTTAATTAGGGTGACCATATTGTGATTTCCAAAAAAGAGGACACTTAAAGTATGCCTCCTCTGTATAGATTATACAACAATTTTATACAAGTTATACAACAAAATAATATCTCTCTATAGGAAAAGACACAAATTCAGGCTTATTAAACATGCTTGATTATGCCTAAAATAATCTCTCTTCAACTCTCAACAGTAGTAAACATAAGATAAAAACCTCTGGAATGGAATGATAATTCAGTAGAAACACTTCTGTATTAGAAAATCAACATAAGAAATTTGTCCCGTTAAGTGAGAACGAACTCGAATCTGGGCCACTGCAGGAAGCCCTGGTGATACCGGCTCTACCAGGTGAGCTACCGGAGCGGCCCACGTCACAGCATAGAGTTCTTAACGGGCCGCGCTTGCCAGATCAAACCCGACCGGGCTGGTCCTAGACGTCGGGTCCGAGTATCAACACCCGTGGTTTGGGCCGGTTTAGTCAAAGAGGAGCTGATGAATGCAGCTTCTGGTGGGCAGGCTGGGCCATTTACAGGTAAAGCAGGGAGCGCGCATTGAGAGCCCGGCGTTTGTGTTCTACGACTAATGGTGCGTTCTAGTTGTACACGATTGTCGGAATTTCCGAGCTCCGAGTCTGTCGGGGCGCTAGTTAAAGCCCAAATTACACAAAAATAACTCATTGAGTTGAAATCATTTGCTGACAGCTTGGTCCCCCCCAGTTCAAAAATCCCATCTGCGCCCCTGGTTTAATGTCAGTCGTCATCCTCGCTGCCCCAAAACCCAAAGTATGCTCACATACCGTTAGCTAGTTGCTAACGCAGTTTTCACAAAAGTTCAGTGTAGCTATTGTTCAATAAATCCGGTTAATGTGCAACGTGTCAAGTAATATCTATTACTCAATTTTACGAACACAAATGGCAAATACAGTAAACAGACTTACCGAAGCGCCATCACTGGCGTTGGTTGACATGGCCGATCTAGCCTACCTGTGTCGGTGTCACATGACCAGTGGAGCGTAACCTGATTGGCTGGATGTTGGATGAATTGAGACAGGGATCGATTGCTTCTCCCTGGTTACCCGGATGTTGACTCTGTATCTTTTTACACTGGATTTTTTGAGACTGAAATTTTTTACACTGAATTTTTCGAGATATTGAAATTTTTTTACACTGAAATTTTTTTGAGATTGAATTTTTTTACACTGAATCTTTTTGAGATGTTGAATTTTTTTACGCTGAATTTTTTTGAGATGTTGAATTTTTTTACATGTCGAATTTTTAAAAACGGAATATTTTGAGACATCAATTTTTTTTACACTATTTATTTCAACATTGAAAAAAAATTCAGAGGTGAAAAAAAATCAGTGCTAGAAATTTAAGGTTTTGTAAAATTCAAAGTCTGATTTTGATGCTGAAAAAATTCAGTGTTAGAAATTCATATTCAAACTCCGATGGCACAGATCTACTTCCATACCTTTCACTTTTAAAGAATTGTAGGTTTTCGAATCAGAAGATTTGACAACAACAATCTGTACATTTAATCTGGTGGTTTCATGAGTGAACTTCTTCCTCTGACTGCCATTCTTGTTTCTCGCCAGGGGGAGTCAGCACCTTACTGGTCTTTACTGTGCTGCTCCGTGAAAGCCATCTCCAACAAAAACACACACATTCAGAACTACCCAAAGATTCCTCCCATTAGCTGTGTAATAAATAAAACCCATGCAAAACATAGCCCCCTTTCAAAAGACAATTTGAACATTTGGAAACATCAATACACCTTTTCAATGAAAACGTGTTGCTTCTTGATGCACACGATTCATTTAAATGGGGAAAAAAGAAAATCTGATACATTTTCCATCAGCATGGAAAAAGCTGTCTTAGAAAATGAAAAAGAAGGACAGTAGCTGTTGCGGGAGGAGAGACCTATTACCGATTGGCTGATTGATTCTGTAAGCAACACACAGTGGATTCAAGGTACATTGGGTTCGTAGAGCTAACAAACTGTGGTCCCCGCTGTCATCGAAGCTGTCGCCACACTTAATTAGGCTAAATCAATTCAATTTCAATCAAAAAACTTAGTTAGAGATTTGGTGTCATGTGGAATAAAAAGACATTTCTGGTGGAGATTTAATGGTAGCCACTGTTTCCCCACTGACTGCTTAGATTGTAGGGGGAAATTGCACGGCGGTTCAACAGTTTATTCATTTACCACCCCCTTGTGAAACATGAACAAATGAAGGCTTTCATTAAAAATAAAATACGATTTACCAATCCACAGGGAATTTTGAAGAGGTGGGTTTTGAAGGATGGGAAGGTGTTGATCTTGCAGATATGGCTGGGGAGGGCGCTCCAGAGAGGGGGGGTGGCAGCAACACTAGAACATATTAAGAAATGGTTAAAAGTATGAAATTATGGATTACAATATAACAAATGAGAGAAAAAGAGAACATGAACATGCATGGCAACATCTTGTTGTTTATCTATCAGAATGGCGTGTTGTGTTGCTAGTTTCAGTTGATTTTTCAGTTCTTTTTTTATCTTTCACGGGTTGGGTGTGATAGAAATGTGTCACCTCCGTCATGTTGCGTTTTTATGTTGTGTTTGTGCATGTATGTACATATATATGTGAGTGGGTGCATGCATTGTTTGTGCACATATGTGGATGCATGTCAGCACGTGTGTGTGTTAAAGGTGCTTCATGTAGCATTTTTAAACATCAATACATCATTGTCAAATTAAATGTGATACTTTGGTATTAATACCCTAAGCAAATGCTACTGTCTCATGCCATTGGTATTGTTACTGCTAGTGCTAGTCCAAATTTAGACTTCATTTCCCATAAACCCCATTGCCTCCTGTCGTAAACAGCATGTTACTGCTTTGATTACTGAAGAGGATCAACATGTTGGAAGTGATTTTTCCATCTTCCTTTCACTCCGTTGCCAGAAACTCAGAAAGCTTTAGCTCTGTTAGCACTGGAAGAACAGCGCCCTCTTCCTGTTTTGTGCCAGAAAGTGATCTCCCTTTGTGCCAATCCAGCAAATTTCCCACCAAATCCGACGCACACAACGTATCCTCGGTAATGGTCTTGCTTACTCACGGTAATTATACTAATGTCTCTAAATGATCATTTATTTATGATAAAAATTCCATACGTAACATTGGCTGTGTGTGTGTAGTTCTCTGCTGTGAAGCTGACCTTAGATCTTTTTTTAAAAAAGCCCTCTGAAGTGCTGCTTAAAAGGGAAGTACCCACACTGTTTATTTCTATGGCCGAGGACAGTCCAATTTCTTTACTCGAATAAAACCTTGAAACCGGAGAACTTCATTTCATTGTGATTCATGTCATTCAGCCTGGAGCTGCTGAAACTGGCCATGAAGTTGTTCGGTACTCAAGGTGACATTCTATCATAGAAAAACTAGCTTGATTTGAGTCCACCTCCCTTTAATTATCAGTGCAGCAGCTCCAACTCCCTTGTCTCTTGATGAAATCACACGTTACAGTGACACCTGGTTTATAGCTTTTAGCTGTTAACGAGACTATTAGCAGAATAACGTGGTGACACTGGCAGAGTATAAAAAAAAAAAGCATTTTTAAAAGTAATTGTATTTGGTGTGAAACTAAACAGCTGTTCATGCAAAGCTTTTGTGTGTTGCCCAGAAGCTTTGACATGAGTATCAGTCGATATACTGTATAATTAGTTGCTTTTGGCATCAAATGGCTATTTTTCAAAGCTGCTGTGATCCATTATTTTATTACTCACGCTGTCAGATTTAATAATAGCATCAAATACTTGGCAGCTGTGTTTGTACAGCTTGCAGTCACAGCCAAATTGTAGTGTTGAACAGTTTATAAACAGACAAGGAGAGGAAGAGAGCAGGGGTGTAAAAAGTAGAAAGTATAAGTACTGACCATGTTTTTCCTCCACCCATCCCATATACCAGGTGAGTCTAATTAGCACTCTAATTAACTCTTCATCTTGGTAAGAGCCAGGTTGGAGCAAATACGTGGTTAGGATTTCTACTTTCTGAAGCTTTACTTTCTACTTTTTACCACACCTGGAAGAGAGGCAGAGAGGTGAGGAAGGTCCAGAGGGACGACAGCGGGAGATACAACCAATTGAAATGAAGGAAACACAAAGAGAACGATGGAGGCAGAAAAGGTGCACGGAAAAAACGACAATAGAATGAAATGGAGGGGGGAGGAGAGAGAGAGAGAGAGAGAGAGAGAGAGAGAGCGAGAGAGAGAGAGAAAGAAAACAGAAAAGGTCGGGGGGCTGAAAGGAATGGTGGATAGAGGGAGGCAGCAAGGGAGGACGAGAGAGGTCAGCCAGGACCTTTGCCTGACTAAATCTCAGATGGCACCGCGTGTTGGTCTGAGCAGCTGAACTGGGTCCAAAAGTTTGGGCTGCGATAGTCCAACATCAAACTCCCATCAATGAAAAGGGCCACTGCAGTCACATTTCGACTGGTGCAGAATTTGCTCTATTTCACATCCCATATCTCTGGCTGCCAAGGCTTGGGTCTAATGCACACTCAGGCCACCTGTTTACACAAGGTGCTCAGAGATAGCTGGGAGACTCCCAATGAAAACCTGCAGCTCCTGCCATATTGTAGTCTGTGTCAAGACAAACACACAATTCTCAACCTATTTCGTTTTTTTTGGTATACTATTCTTCTTCTTTTTCTGCCTTAAAACAATCTGTACCATGGAGACTGTATGTATATGTAAGGTTTTTTCAAATCTCCCACTAATCAGGCAAAATGAATTACACTGATCAGCCAGATGGTGGTGCTATAACAAGGAATTTTATATTTTGGTCAATAACTCCTGTATTTTAAAGGTCTAGAGTAATAATAATAATCTAATAAAATCAAAAAGAATTTTCCTTGGTTCAAGATAAATTGATTGCATACACTGGTTTTTCCGCCATGATAGTTTTTCCATTTTGAATTTTATGTGAAACCTATTTTTCCCCATTTTGAGTTTTGAAAATCCGAACTGTTTGGCCGTGGTGTACAAATGAAGTCGATGGCCAAGACTTACAAACAGGAAGTGAGGTGTCATTCCTACATGCTTGATGCTAGAGCAACCAAAATTCAGCCACGTATTTGGGATTGATCCCAAAGTGTGACAGATCACAATTGGTCGGGCCAACCTTATAATAGCAAATATTCTTTAAGATTTCTACTAAAAAGTTGATACAGTCCCCACCAAATTGTAGGCACAGTATATTTCAACTGCTTACATCATCTTTGTATCACAGAATTTTGATACTTGTAACCATTTGGCCATAACACACAATAGCAGTTGACGTCAAAGACACGCAAACAGGAAAGGATCCATGATTCCTTAACGCCTAAATGTTTGAGCAACCAAACTTCAAGTAAATGTTTGCGAAGGGTGTCAGACCACATTTGGTTACACTCTATAGCTTTAACATGAGACTAAATTGGCAATTTTTCAAATGGCAACATGTTGTAAGGTTTATTGTAATTCATATGTAACACTTATTATTTCATGAAACCACATTCTATATGTTTTTATTGCTTGTTTTTTACTTTGCAACATTTCATTGAATCAGCGTATTCAGTTGCCACTACCTTTACTTTCTCTTTAATATACTTTAATCCTATTGGCTATTGATTTAGATAGTTGCTAGGTAACCTAGACTTAATTGTTCTGCATGTACAGAAGTTGTGTGCTTTTGTCTCCATCCGGTTATTACTCACATAGTAGTCATCCAACGCTGTATACGCACCCCTTAACTTACAATGTCATATTGCAGTTCCAGGACTGAAATATTCCATCTTTGATCTCACTAATGGCTGCTTGCATCTATGTTTTAATTTATTTATTTTTTACACATTTAAACAATACAGACAATCCATAGACAAAAAGCCACATACACAAGCCATTTACACAAACCTGCTTAGCTAATGAAGTCAGTAGTCATCCACAGGGGTCTTAAAAAATAGAAAGTAAAGCTTCAGAAAGTAGAAATCCTAATCCTAATGTATTTGCTCCAACCAGGCTCTTACCAAGATGAAGTGTTGTGCTAATTAGACTCACCTGGTATATGGGATGGGTGGAGGAAAAACATGGTCAGTACTTCTACTTTCTACTTCTAGTTTTTACACTCCTGATCATCCAGTACTTGTTGGATTACAGTGATGGCTTAGAGCAGTGGTCCTCAAATCTGGTCCTCGGGGGTACGGATCACGGCTGGTTTTCTATCTTTCCAGGTAGTTAATTGCATTCAGCTAGTGCCCCAGGTCTAAACCAGTCCCTGATTACAGCTAGAATGAAAACTGATGAAACCTGTCAGAAAACCAGCAGTAATCCGGACCCAGAGGTCACTGCTTTAGAGAGTACTGCATTTTAATTTGATTTTCAATCAAGAGACAGAAAGGAAAATGATAGATCCATGCCAAAGTAATCAGAAGCCTTAGCGCTTGTGAGGCACTAACCTTTGGATTAAGCAAATGAAAAGCTGCAAGCTGGTCAGTGGTCGGAGAGACCATTCTGTGAATGTAAAGTGTAAAGTTACAGGTTTGTATAAATGAAGAAACTGTAGAAACACTCACTATGCAAGGACAGGGATTTCTTATTTGATTGGATGGAGAGGTGAGGAAGGTTGGCAATGGGTACTATCATGATGAGGTGGGTGTACAGGTTGCTTAATGCCAAACTAAAAAATGCAGATCATGCTTAATATGCAAGCACTTGTGGAATGCAATTGGCTTCATCGATGGATTGCCGTCATGGGCCCTGACGCACATCGCCTTGCCTTCTGTGTTCCCATGGCAACTCTACCTGCCTCTCAATATAATCTTAGTTTAGTCCAAATTCAAAGTTTATTCATCAAATGGCTTGTGTACGTGGGTGAATGTCTGTGGTGTGTGCGTGTTAAGAGTTGGGCAGTCTCATGACCTGGAGGTAGAACTTTCTCTGTACCTGTTGGTACGGGGCCAGATGCCAGAGGGTGAAAGGTTTACGGCTGGGGTTGGGAGGGGTCTTTTAGGATGCTCCAGGCCTTCTGGTGTAGATGGCCTTCGCGGTGGGCAGTTCACTCCCCGCGGTGCGCTGAGCGATTTTAACCACCCGCCGTAGAGCCTTGCGGTCCTGGGCGGTCCAAACCAAGCGGTGATGCAGTGAGTCAGGACGCTCTCGATTGTACATCTGTAAAAATTGAGAGAACGTCATCCTGGCACCATGATGTCATGGCACGCTCTTCCTCTGTATGCAGATTTATTGATATGCAGACAGTGGCATTGTCAGCAAACTTCATGATGGTGTCGGAGTCATATCCGGCCACACAGTCATGGGTGATTGTGTTCCTCATGTCCAGGTGTGATAGGGCAGTGTGCAGTGCCATGGCAACAGCATCATCCGTTGATCTGTTTGCTCTGTAAGCTCCCGATTGCTACACGCGAATGTGATATTGAACTGTAGAGAATGATTGCATTGATTTAATTTATTATCGGTAGAGCAAGTTTGAATGAGAGTTGTATAACAGGCGTAAGAGGGTGAGGTGCTGGGGAAAAGGAGTGAGGAAATTTAATGACTTCAGTGAAGCAGACAGAAAAATCCCAAGGACAGAAGTGCACCTTGTTTATTACACTGAGAAAGTGCGACAGCATGTCGTTTGAAGGCAGGAGAGTAAAAAGACCTTAATAAAACCATCATCTCTCACACCGAGTTGGCTGAACTTGTAGTAAAGCTGTTCAAGGCACACATGACAAATGAAAGCAGTATATATATGCATATTTCTTGTACATTAGACAATTTCTGTGAGTGCAAAACATCAGCACAGTGGTGGATGTGCTCTGTGTTTCAATTACCTGCTGGCTGCAACTCCATGGCACAGCGACCTTTTGAATTCAGTCAGATTAGGATACCAGCTACACTGAAATAAAAAGTTGCAGCTGCCCAAAGCTCAAGTTGGGAATGTCATTTTATAGAATCCTTGTACTTTTCGCCAAGGATAAAATCATTTATATGAAATATAAATTGACTGACAGAATAAACAAATGCACCTTTTGAGCCTTGAACATGCTTTATGGGCGTCACGGTGGAGAGCTTTGAGACCCCTTGTTGCCCACCCCCAGCCCCCGCGTGTGTGTCAAATTGTATTCTTATTATTTGTTATTTTAAATTAGAAAACTGACTTCACCACCTCGAACTCCAAACGAGCCAGGCTTTCTGCTTGCTGATTTCCTCATTAAAAAAACATTGCGGCAGGTCTTTCTGTATAGCGGACCAGGCAAACATGTAATTTCCATGATTTTTGCATAATATTGTTTTGTAATTGGTCAATTGGTACACACACACACCCACACAGTACATTCATTCCAAGGCTTTCTATGGATTTCTGACGCAAGCAGTGTCCTATATTTTTTGAATCTGTTTTTTTTTTAATGTTTCATCTAATTTGTTATAACTGTCCTGGGTTTGAATCTTGGCCCTGGTCCTTTCTGTGTGGAGTTTGCATGTTCTCCCTTGCATGGGTTTCCTCTGACAGTGGAGACTCTGTTGCTGTTTATGTGTTTATGTGTTAGACCAGTTACCAGGCCCAATACATGCTGGGATAAGCGGATATGGGAAATGATTTACACTTTTGAAATTAAATACACTTTTAGTACAGGTTTTTGCAGGTTTTGTATTTTATAGTCAGTTATAGACGAAGGCTGTAGGACAGAATGAGCCAAATCCTTTCTTCTACTTGTTCCATCTATTGCATATTAATATTTTTATCTTGGGGGGAGCAAATATTCAGCGCTAATCAAGGTACCATGATTTTGGCTACTATCTGAGAGACTACGGGTATTTCTAAAACATTTGGATTCTGTTGAGTTTCTCAAAGGGCATTAGTCAGATTTCCACCAGACTGACAGTTATAATAATTTAGGTAACATTAACAGACAATTTGTTAAATAGATGAGATTGGGAAATGTGATTCTTGTTGCACTTGGACCTTCACTGGAAAAATAAGAAAACAAAACAAAACAATTCTCACAAGTGACCATTTTTCTATTCTTTTCTTTATTCTCCAAAAACAGATTGCATGCATGCGTGCACACACACCTAGTTTGAAAAGATGAATTGATTGGCTGTTATGACAGAAATGGACTACCTCTGATGGAATAACATGGCAAAACAGTAAGAAAGATGAAAATGTATACGTTCACTAGGACAATAGATGATGCATGGCTGGGAAAACAAATCACTGAAAATATTACATCCTGTCTGTCTATTTCCTATGTTGAATTGGTGATTTGTTGAAATCTAACAAGGGGCATGGCTAGCAGGTAAATTGTTGTTTTTCCCAACACAAAAGAAAACAGAACATAGTTACTAATGGGATACATTAATGATTTGTGCAAACATGCTTGGTGCCAACTCCCTTCTACTGGGTTCCTACACAACACAAGCACAAGTAGTGTATGTTTTCAAGGGCCTGGATCCCAGGATGAGATGTGCATATGCTGTCACATTCATTCATCACATTCTTTTTTTTTTGACTTTCATTGACGTTTCATGTATACATGTATATCTGTTGGGCTTCCTGTTTCTTAACCCTCTGAATGCAGGCGGGATTTTTTAAATGCATTATGTAAAGAAATCACCAAAATGAAACCATTTGTCATACACTATATGGCGAAAGGTCGGAGGACACCCTAACTAATTATTGAGCATTTGTGAAATCAGGTGTGACCTGCACACACAGCTTCTCCACCTGCACACACAGCATCTTCACCTGCACACACAGCATCTCCACCTGCACACACAGCTTCTCCACCTGCACACACAGCTCCACCTTTGGGGTATACCTGTCTTTAAAGTCTAAAAGCTTATTTGTGCATAGGAGATGTAGCGTGTGCCACGGCAGTGAAAGTGAACAAGTGAAGTATTATGGACATCTGGGTAATTCAGCATAGTTTCTTCGTTATAGAGCTCTCCGAATTTCTTTTGGGGAAAAAGTCAATTGAGCAGGACAGGACCCTTTGGGAGAGGTGAAAGATTCTCAAAGGGTCCTGTATCAGGGCTAGCTTTGTGACACGTGCTGCTAGCTAGCATGACAGATAACATTAGTGCTTAGCTTCCAGCTTGTACCATCTCAGTTTAAGAAAAAATCATTTTGCTTCACTTATCCTGCCAATTCAATTATCACTAAGCTAGTTTGCATTAGTAAATATCTAGTTCAACTCACCAAAACAGTGTTTAAAAGGCTGTTGTAAAGTTTACAGATGGATCTTGTGTAATGCTTCCAAGAACATAAAAGCTACAATAAACTATTTTTCACTAGTTTTTTGAGCAGAGCTTTCTTAAAAAGGTAAGTACCTAATTCAAATAATATGGACTTTTAATGCCATGAACTCGAGCATTGTTTTTTATGTTAGTTCTAACTTCATAAAAGTTAAATGAACACAATTATTTGGGCTATATTATCAACCTGCCCAGTTCTTCTTGTATTTATTCCAAACAAACCGGAAACATAAAATGCATCACTTCATGTGCACCAGATTTTTTTCCTCAAAAAAGACCTACCTGACACCGGATGTTTAGAACAGCAAATGGAAAAGCTTTCAAGAACTGGCTAGAGGTTGAATCGCTATAGTGTTGAGTAGATAAAGTAGATAGATGTCATAGCTTATTACTTTAATAACACAGCTGCAGAATGTGCTTATAAATCCTGTGTTAGGGCTTTAATTGATAGAGTGCAGGGACTACAGGAAAGTATGTAGAGAGGGATGTGTCAGCATATAACGAGAGCCAGAATTTAAACCCTGTTATTTATGCATGCTGGGATTCTCGTCAACAGTATCATGGTATCACAGATTGTCTGATATTGTGGGTGGGTGTGACATAAAAGACCTTGTGAGGCATAAGCACACAAAACGCAATTCCAGTCTATCTCTGACTCTCTGACTCACTCGCTCACTGTTCACCCCCTCATCGCCACAGAGATCAAATTGTCCTCTGCAAACAAACAATCAAATCAATTCACAGAAAAGAAAATACATGGGAGCGCAGGAATATTTTCATGGTCAAAACTGACAACATTTACCATCCCTAATGTGTCACTCCCACTAATATTCAATTGTCAATAATTATTCCCAACAAATAAGAGGCCTACTGTGCACCATAAGCAAATTTGGAATCACTGTAGAATTAAAGCGCCATCTATGGGAGCCGGAGCTGTTTTTGGACAGAAAAGCAGAAAGAGGAAGAAAAAAGAGAGACGGATTACTGATGCTCTCCAATGACACGTCTCACTTAAACATAAAAGCCTCAGCGCCATTAGTTTGTACAAATGCACACATAACAGTATGATTATCCCAGAGACAGAGAAAAAAACAAGTGTGCTATAAATAAACATAACTCCAACAAAAAAAGTTCACAAAGGGTTGAACCCACAATTTTGAACTATGAAGACAGCACAAAAGCCTGAGAGACAGATGCCAAGAGGTGGAGGAGAACAGTATAACTGATTGGAATGAGAAAAACCTTAATTGCCAAGTAGATTGAATATACAGGTTTTTGTCTCGTTAACAAATTACAGACAATTCACATCTTTATATACTGACATAGGACAACAAGGCAAACGGGACTATTCAAGACATAGCCTGCTATGGACAGTAAACTACACAAATAACCATATTCACATACATCACATTACATTACAGTCATTTAGCAGACGCTTTTATCCAAAGCGACTTAGGTCAACATAGGTAGGCAAGAGAACTACTAGTCACCAGAAATTGTAAGTGCATTTCTTTCCTAAACAAGCAACTAAGAGCATAACTAGTGCTAAGGTAAAAGTGCAATAAGTTAGCTACCTACTTTTCTTAAACATATGAGACAAATAAGAAAATCAAATAAACAAGAGCTAAGACAAATAAGTGAATCAAATAAACAAGATCTAATCAACAAGAGCTAAGACAAATAATTGAAGACAAATAGGCAAGTGCTAAGAGGAAGGGTCAGGGTAGTGTTTCCTGAAGAGGTGGGTTTTCAGCCTGCGGCGAAAGATGGGCAGCAACTCAGCTGTCCTGATATCAGTGGGGAGTTCATTCCACCACTGCGGGGCCAGGACAGAGACATACATTCAACACTCTATATCTATGTGCATATAGTGCAGCATACAGTATGATTGAAGCTGCAGAGGGAAGTCAAGGGCCAGTGTAAAAAAAAAAGGTGAAATTAAAAGCTCTTCATTTTAATCACTAATCACTCCCAGCAGGTAGTTTTGACTGCTGATGGTCTTATTCAGGTCATCAAAATAAGAAAGACAATCAGCTAAACACGTTGGCTTTTATCTAACTGCTTCAATCTACCTTCTGTGAATAAATGTTTTTAAATTTGACTGTGCTTTTTTTCTCAACCCTCCGTCTGAGCATGCCTTAGTCTTTAGGCATGAGACGCCCAAAGCAACAGTGCACCATGGTATCTTTGAAGAGACAAAAGACTAGGGGGGACTCAAGTATTTCCAAAGAGACGTCCAATTACCTAAGCAAGGAAACAGAACCAATGGCAAATTCAATCTGAAGCACGCTTATAGGCTTGACATTTTCCCAGTGGAGGGTTTCACATGGGTAGGACTATTGATTTCAACACTTCACATTTAAGGAGGGTGGTTAAGAGGCCTGCTTGGGCTGCTGGAGGGTGCACTGAACAAGCAAGTGGGTGACCTTTCCCACTAATTTAGCAGACGTTGACAAATCATACAATAATCATAACCTAATCAACAGGTTTTTGTGAAACTCTAGCTTGTAGAGGGAGCATGCTCCCAGACTCCCATAGCATTTTTGCAGAAGTGTCCTCTTTTTCAAGTTCGTGGCCCACTCCACTGTCATTCACTTTCACTTTCAGTGAATGACTACATAACCTCCCTCCCTCTCTCTCTCTTTAAGAATAGGAACTGCGCGCCATGGCGTAAAGGGGGCAGAAAATAACGAGAAATAACTCTACAACTGAATACTCAGGCGGTAGCGAGAGTGCGCCCAGGACCACGGTCGTTTCACCTTTGATAGTAAAACGTGTCCTTCTCTGCGCTCTTCGTGAAGTCGCGCGCTCAACTGCTCCTCTGCTCTCTGCGCGTCACCAGGCAGGAGACTTAAATTTACACGCCTCCAGTGTCAGTGCGCGTGCCCTCCCTCGACGGCGGACCCACTGCAGCAAAGGACAGGGGAAACTTATTCTAGCAAAGTATCTCGACGGGGTGACGAAAAGGATGTTTTGAAATTGAGATAACCGGTGACATTTGTGATTTACCGGAGTCTACTCTACTATTTTGGACTGCAACTTTGGCGGAATGTTTGAAGTGGGGTAGAGGGGGTGGTGATCTGATTTTTGGCACCTTTTGCAATTCAGGGTGATCCTAACAACAACCACGGGGTTTGTAAGGTCGTTTGAATCGAAATGGAGTTGAGTGTTATTGTCATGCTTCACTTCACACCATTTCCAGAGATGAGGAGAAACAGAGGAATGGGCATTGGGACGCTCTTGTGGAAATCAGCCTCGACGCTATTCTTGATCTGGACTTTGGTTGAGGCACAGGTAAGGAAACATTATGTGTCCTCCTAGTAATGTACAGCAAACGTAATGCAGCACAGTAAGAGTGTTTATATGCGTTGTCTCTCTCCTTTTCTCTTTCTGATTAAAATAACCCTTACGAACAAGGAACTATCGTCCTAAAATATATTTTTTAGAAGGATGCAACACAAACATCACAGGAAAACTAACCTTAGGAATCCCTATAGGAATATTGTTGTAATGATATCATAGGAGCTTTAAAAAACAAAAATACAAAATGTGGGTCATTATAATCTCACCATTGAGAACCAGACAAGTCCTTATAGAAATATTATATCGGTGACATTAGATATGAAAAAACAATAAAAGATGAAAAAGAAAGATGAAAAAATACAAAATAAATACAATAATAAACCCCAATACGATAATAAACCCACTACTGCGCACCATAGACCCGCTCTGTATGAATATTCATTAGGGAAAAACAAAAATATAAATATAGAAATAAAATGTATCATACTTTATCAGAGATTTAACATGGTCTTAATCAATGTGGTACTGTGTCCTGGTGACTTTGACTGTAGGGTTTAAGTAGCCAGCTGTCTATAGCATTGGTTTGAATAAGTGTGAGGACCACAAAACCGCGTATGCGCTTATCCGCCTATATTACCCATAGCAGTAAATTTAAAACGATTAAAAACCATAAATTGAAGCAGGATTGTGTCACCCTCGTTTCAATTCAATTAATCCAGGAATGTATCCTTAACGAAAAGTCACTATAATATTCCTATAGGAATGGACATTGTGTTTGTGGTTCTTAATATTCAAACTACTGTATTTTCTATCACTATAATATTCCCAGAGACTTAGCTATAGCTTATATATATATGTATGCATTGTAAGCTAAAATTTGATATAGCACTGCAGCCTCAAATAAATATGGAAAAAGTATAAACAAATGATGTGATGGTATGATCTCAAGAGCGCAACCTTTTTTTGAATCTGCTTTAACAACTGAGTCCCCAGCGATTCCTTCGTGATTTAATTCCACATTAAAGCGAGTTGTTCATGATGTGTCATGTAGTCGTCGCTAGAGAGCGGCATGCAGTCAGACATTGGCTTTCAGTGACGAATGGGATAGAATAGAATCAAAGATTGAATCAAAGATTGTCTACTTAGTGAGCCCCTCAATAGTGAAAACCTGGCACCACTCTCCGGAATGGAAATGTGGGCATGTGGGCGTTAACACCTGTCACCACTCTCTGGTCTCCGGATCGCTACAGAAATAGACCGTTTTTAACCAGAAATAGCCCTTTTTTTAACAACAACTCTCAACTCTCAACTCTGACAAAGCTGTTGTGTGAAAGCAAGAGGATTCACTCGTTGCAAGAAGAGGATCGTGTAAACAACCGTCCTCTTCCGACAATGAGTGAAACCTCTCTCAACTGGTAAGAGCATCATCCACTGATATTGGTGGATTGATACAAACTCCTGTGATCAGTGAGAGTGTTCACATTAGCATTCACTCTCTTGTTTAGCTCTGCAGGCTATGGGGGCCCAAAAGGGACAATCAATAATCAATTGGTCAATAGATAAATCAATTGATAAATCAATAGTCAATCAATTAATAAATAAATAAATGTTCAAATACATGCATAAATAGATAAAACAATAGACAAATTAATCAACAATTTGATAATCAAAAGATAAATTGATAAATGAACAAATTGAGAAAATAATTTTTAATTCACCATTTGATAAATAAATTGATAATTACATTTTCGATTGTTGTATTATCTATTGATGCTTTATCTATTGATGGACTGATTATCTATTGAACTATTGTGTCAGGAGGTGGGACCCAAATATTTCCCAGAAGTTACAGAAGCTGTCATTGGGAGAAGGGTCCAACTGCAGACAACATTTGTATAGGGCTATACAAATAAATGTGATTTGATTTGATTTGATCACTCCTCAGGCCCCTATAGTTCTGCGAGCCAATGGGGGTTGAGCATGAGTAGTAGGGTTCCGTTGTATGAAGTGCGTAAACTTTCACTTATTTCACCTCAGCAGTCCACCAAAATCTGTTTCTGAACAATTTTGAGGCGAAAAATAAGCAATCCAGTTGCTGAATCTTCACTCATATTAGATCTACAAGGCCTAATTTAAAAGGTTGTTCCGACTTTCGTAAGGCAACACCACTACTGCACTGCTGTGCCTTAAAGTACACCGGCACTGCTTTCTTGGCTGTGCTTCAAGCTAGTGGGGGACACCGAAGCAAAGCAGCAAAGCCCCAAACGACTACACATGTAAGTAACGTAGTCTAATACTACTTCATGTCATCAAATATTACAATAACGCTGATAATGTGTTCATATTTGTATTCAGAACAAACGCTTTGTGGTTGAAAATGCATTTACGGATCCGACTGCTAGCCTATTAGCTTACTATTATAATTTCCCATAGAGGTTAGCGAGGTTAGCGAGTTAGCTAACATTAGCTTGCAGTTTACAATGGGGTTAGTAGTAGGATCCTGACGGAGTCATAGGGTGCCACTTGCCTGCATTATGTTTGATTTGTATGATCAATGGCACAGCTTGTGACTTATGTTCATCTAAAAATACACTTTTGTAGTAACCCTCAGCTAATGTTAAGCATTGTAATAAGCTGTAGTATACCTATGCAATTGTCGTTTGGTTTTATGAAGTTCAAATGTTTGACAAATGTTTAGAGCTGTAGAACTGTTTCTATGGATCACTGTAAGAGGACTTTAAACTGTTTTTGTCTTGTAGACCATGGCAAGAGCACATCCTGGGAGAAACAACCTCCACCGGCTGAAAGGGAAAGTAGATGAACCTTCCTATCTCATGTTGGGATCAAGACATCAAAAGGAAGTCGAAGAAAAACTGCTTGAAGCATACGATGAAGAACATCAGGAATTAATGGAGAATTTTTTGTTTGAGTTTGAACGTCAAGATGACTGTGATTTGCTCATGTCTGAAGTCAGAAACACTGTTGACATTCCCGTGTGCGAAGCTTTAGGAAACATGTAGAAACGAAGATGGGTGTTATGTAATGGTAGAATAAAACTGTTTGGAACCATTAGCCTACCTACTGTGTTGTGAATGTTTTCTTTTTTTCAAGGTGTGCTTGGACCCCTACAATCACCGCCTGCAGCTACACTGGAATCTGTAATGTTTTAATCTGATAGGTTTTACTTCCATTACTCAGCGTAATGGAAGTTTGTGGAGCTTCAGAGCTCATACTTATCCCCTGTATTTTGGAGTGATTGAAAAGTCACTCATACACACATATATATATATATTGTGAACTATGACATGGGGCCTCATTTATAAAGGTTGCTAACGGGGGTGAAATGTGCGTACGCATATTTTACCGCAAACGTCGGGATTTATAAAAAAACTATGCGGTAAAAGGTGCGCAGTTCTACACATCCTTTCACCCATGCGTAGAGCTCACCGCAAAGTTTTTCAGACACGGGAATCAGGGATGCCCGATGGGGAGACCACAAAATAAAGCTCAGTCCTCTTAAAAACATAGTTTTATAAGTGTGCTTTCACAGGGATTGTGGTCTGTTGTATCTGTTAAGCCACTACTTAACTCTTATTTTATTAATTATTTTACCAGGCCGGCGCCAGGATGAAGTGATGAAGGGGCAATTTTTCACATTTATTAATCAGAGACTCACATAAGAACGAAGCACTGCAGAGAATTTATGAACGATAATGATTCTCTGTCAAAATCAGCAGGGGGAGGAGTAGAAACAGCAGTTTGCGGCTTGCATCTCTCTCTCTCTCTCTCTCTCTCTCTCTCTCTCTCTCTCTCTCACTCTCCCTCCACAATGGGGAATGTATTTACCACCATGAAAAGCAAGCAGGCGTCTCTCCGTCTTTCCCTCATTGATAGTCCAACAAAGGCATCTTAACAACATCGGCATATTCATGACCTATTTAGCATTGGCCATTTATGGATGATTGTGGGACGACACTGGGAGGAGTACACGAGCGCACAATTCTCTTTTTTATTTTTTATTCATTGTGTTGTTGTTTTGTCTCTGTGTGTAATGCTGCTGCTGCACTGCAATTTCCCAGCTTGGGATTAATAAAGTACATCTATCTATCTATCTATCTATCTATCTATTCACCGCAGGTGGGTATTTATAAAGAGAAGACTGCCTACAGGTGTGTGCCGCACGGTTTTATAGATCTGAATATTTTCTTGCGTTAGTAGATTCTGAGGTTTGTGCGAACGCAATGTTTTAGGATGGAATCTATGCAAAGTTTTATAAATGAGGCCCCAGGTAATTGACTTCTGAAAGAAAATACAATACTTCCTCCGACCAGCAGGGGGAGAGGGGCCTGAGGAGGTCTGCAGTTGGACCCTTTTGGTCATTGGTCAAAGGTGGTTACAGGAAGGTTACACTTCATACACCGACATATGAACTTGCTCAGTACTCTGCATGGTCAATGTTAAATTTGAGAGTTCTCCTTGATTTCTCTTGATAAAACGTCAATGGCTGACTTGTCTCGGTTGCTAAGGGAAGCAGCCGACCATTGTCAGGTGTTATGCCGAGTTCTGCATGCACACTGCGGAACTTAACTACAAGCCAGCGGTGACTGGACGCTATAATGTTTTGTGACTATATATTGTAATTGATGAATAACAGTGAAGGTTCATACTTGTATAAAAATAAGAATTCTCTTCACAAAACATTATAGCGTCCAGTTACCGTTGGCTTGTAGTTAAGCCAATGTTCTGTGGTGGGCATGCAGAACTCTGCATAAACACCGATCGACCGACCGACCAACAGAGCGAGCTATAGAGCTGCAGCTGGTCGCAGCTAAAACCCCCAGAAAACTACCAAACCATTTGACCCTCTCTGATACAGCTCGACAGCTTTGACCAATGACAGCTTCTGTAACATAAAATGATTGACAGCAGTTTGGGTCCCACCTCCTGACACAGTAGTTCAATAAATAATCAGTCCATCAATAGATAAAGCATTAATAAATAATACAACAATCGAAAATGTAATTATCAATTTATTTATCAAATGATTAATTGGATAAATTATTTTCTCAATTTGTTCATCTATTTATACTTTCATTTATCAATTTATCTTTTATCAAATTGTTGATTCATTTGTCTGTTGTTTTATCTATTTATGCATGTATTTGAACATTTATTTATTAATTTATTAATTGATTGATTATTGATTTATCAATTGATTGATTATTGATTTATCAATTGATTTATCAATTGACCAATTGATTATTGATTGTCCCTTTTGGGCCCCCATAGAAGGCTGCAGTCTCACACATTAATCAATCAATCTTACATCAGCAAGACTAGATTGCTAGCTTGCTACCTGGCTAACCTCAGCTAGCTCCTGGTAACTAACACTAACTTTGAAGCAGGGCCATAATTATAATATATTGGGGGGGACTCATCCCCCTCCAATATTCAAATATGCTCAAAACATCCCCCCCCCCCCTCCCCAATATATTGATATAAAAAATATATTTTTTAAAATTGCTATGCTACAACAGGCAACCACACACCACCATTCGAAATAATCATTAGCAAATATAATCATAATCATAACTAAACTTAACAAATTGCCATTATTATTATTTCTGGTTCTAGTATTACGGTGTACTGCAGTTCTGCGTGTGGTTTGTCCAAGTGGTGTTGCCGTACCCCAGCAGAAGCCGTGGGTATGTCAAACTGTACTGTCTCTATTTCATTACTTTCAAATGTATTAAAAAGTGGAAAACTACAATGTAATAAGAGTGTTAGGTAGGCTGTATCACTGTCGATTGTAATAGTTTTAACGTCAACATCAATGCGTCATTTTGCACTGGAACTGTAATTGTGGAAATAAATAATATTTTGCTAAAAGTGTCAGTAATTGCATGGAGTGGAAACAAACGTTTTTGGTGAAAACAGGCTGTTTTGCTAGTGCTAATCAATCAACCATCACTATCATAGCTAAGTTACCTGGAACGTTAATTAGCCACACATTCACCCAGCGACCAACAATGGTGCTCATGGGCGTATTCAACTACGTTATATTTGTCAGAAAAGCCCATGTGAAGTCTGAGTAAAGTGTCAATCATTTATGTTGTGCAATGTAATGTGTAATTTATGTAGACAGTAGCAGCTTTCATTTATTGCATATTTGTATAGTATACTGTATAGCTGTACTTGCTTATAATAAATAGCATTATTAGTGTTTGTTTGATTAAAGTGCAAGCAGTTTTATTACAGTCAATTTTCATTCACAGTGATTGTCATCATGAGGAAGGGTGGCAGTGACATCAGATTTTTGGGCAGCCTCAGAAAAGAAGAAAAGGAAGTTGAGAGCAGTGAGAAAATGAGTACCAGTCAGATGATAGAAGTAGTACAAGAGATGAGCCAGTGTTTCTTGATATAATAATAATAATTGCTATTCAGATCAGAAATGGTTAGTAATCCATTCCTGAACAACATGGCAAGAAACACTACTTGTTTACTCATAATATTTCTTTCATGTTCACTCTGGTGCGTTCAGAGTAAAGAGAGAGAGGGAGAGAGAGCATGAGGATGCCGACAGGGCAGGGAGAGCAGATGACATGGAGATGAGTGGGAAAAGGAGCAAATATTGATAGTTAAGACTGAATAATGACATCACAACAGTCTAACCCTAATGTTATTTTAAACTGAGATATTCCTCTAAATATGGCTTCTCATGTGTATTTCAGATTATACAATCAAGCAGGGAGAGTGAGTTTGAAACAGTGACAGACAGAAAGAGAGCAGACAGGCAGGCGAAGATGAAGGTGCAGGAGAGGGAAGGGAGGAGCTTGGACCTCGCCCCAAATCAGCCAAATGTGAATGTCATACCATGTGCTAAATACTTTGCACAAAAGTCTAAGCTTGCGTCAAAAGCAGATTCAGCTTTTGTCAAGGCTGGCTTTCAAAATTGGAAGAAGGCACTGACTCGGATTCGGGAGCCAAAGTCTGTTAAATCAAATCAAATCACATTTATTTGTATAGCCCTTAATCACCGTTACAGTCTCTAAGAGCTTCACAGTGCCCAACATGTGAAAATAATAAATGATTAGTACACGACATCCCCCAGCCTTAGACCCTCACAGAGGACAAGGAAAAAGTCCCACAAAACCTCACAGGGAAAATTGTGAGAAACCTTGGGAGGGGCTACCAGGACGGTTGGGTGTGCAATAGATGCCGAGTTTGGGCAGGCAGCGTATACACAATGCATAAAGGTTTATTTTGGTGGGACATCCAGATCTGATGAGGCGGCATCACAGCAGGGGGATCCCCCTACCAGGACGGTTGGGTGTGCAATAGATGCCGAGTTTGGGCAGGCAGCGTATACACAATGCATAAAGGTTTATTTTGGTGGGACATCCAGATCTGATGGGGCGGCATCACAGCAATGGCAACTCAATCAGCGTCATCATAGGACTAGGGGACCACGCAGGCACCAACACTGCCCAGATAGGAGAACGCAAACACCCGCTCAGTCAGCATCGTCCTAGGAGGGGGGGACCATGCAGACGCCAACTCTGCCGTGCTGCAGCCTGGAACAGATAGGAGACACACCCACACACACCCATACATGCACTCTCACTCACACAGACAAACATGACCAGCGTCAGTGGACAGGAGCAGCTAGACCAGGAGAATAGGATGTAGGCAGGATGTTAGTATCCATTGGCAGGACCCTGAGCTAGAATAAGCTAACTGGTCTAGCCTTACTCTGAGACGAGACTGAGCCACTCCCTCAAGGCTGGTCAAATGACAGAGAGAATAAATGGGTTTTTAGCCTTGACTTAAAGGCAGACTGTTCCAGAAATAGGGAGCCCGGTAAGAAAAGGCTCTGTTACCTGCAGTTTTCTTTTTGACTGCTGGGATAGACAGGTAGCCAGCGTCCTGAGATCTGAGGGCGCGTGATGGTTTATATGTTTTAATCAAATCGGATAAATAGGACGGTGCCATCCCATGTAATGATTTATATGTAAGTAAAGTCACACCTGGCCTGAATCGGTAGCCAGTGTAATGGGGATAGAATGGGAGTTATATGGTCGAATTTCCTAGTTTTCGTCAGGATTCTGGCAGCAGCATTCTGGACCAGTTGTAGTTTTTTAGTGCACCCAGTAGATAAGCCCGAAAAAAGGACATTGCAATAATCGATTCTGGATGTGTGTTTTTTAGTTTTTATTGTACATATTGTGTGTTGTTTTATATAAGAGCTCTACTGTAATTATTGTATTTTTTATATTTCTTGCACTGTAAATATTGTGCTGGTTTTTTAATGTTAAATATTTTGTAATATGCCCTTTTGCACATTCCCGTGAGCATTGCCACTTTACATTTCACTGCATGTATATGTATGTGACAAATAAAAAGTCTTGAACTTGAACTTGAACTTGAAAGGCATGTACTAAAAATTCTGCGTCTGTTAATGTGCAACTATCACGTGAGCTTGAAAGACAGCAGCAACAAGCAAGGATAAATCTTATGAAGATTATTGGGGGTGTGAAGTACTTGGCACGGCAAGGTCTGGCCTTTCGAGGCGTTGATAAGGACAGTGGGAATTTCAGCCAGCTTCTAAAGTACAAGGCAGAGGGCAATGCAGAGCTGACCACCTGGCTGAAAGGTCACTTTGATTTCACCAGTCCCCAAATGCAAAACAAGATTTTGAAGCTGGTGGGCAATACAATAGCACCCAGGATATATCAGGAGTTGAGCAGGAGTCAATATCTTTGCACTTTGTAGATGCAGATCGTTTATATGATTATGGTTATGGTTGTACTTTATTAATCCTATCCTAATCTCTGCCATTACATACAATGAAACAAGAAAAGGTAAAAAACAAAAAACAAAAAAACAAGAGCAATGTAATACAATACACTATTAGACATTATTATAAAAAATAAATAAAAAGTTCATCCCATGTGTGAGTGAATTCTTAAATATTTTAGAATGGCAGGAAATGAGTTTTCAAATTTTGATTTTTTTCCTATGGGGCACCAGATCATCGGCAGATTTGGTCCCCCCCAATGTTGGCTCTATGGCTACGGCCTTGCTTTGAAGTAACTCTATGGCTTAATTTACTTGGCCAGAGGTTCATCTGTCTTCAACCTTCAGGTTTCACTAGTAAGCCATTGTCGGTGACTGTAAATTATCAAGTTGTTGGGGACTTTTGGAGGGCACAAAACAAGAGCAGAGTTTTCCCCCAAGCTACTGTAGTCTGCAGAAAGCTGATAAGTGTGCCTTATAAAATTCTAATGAGCTTGTCCCATATCCCTGATAAGTCTTTTAGAAATTAAGACAAAAACAAAATAATGATATTGATAACAATGACAATGACAATAACAACATTAATATACAAGTTCAATCTAGAATACCTGTTGTTCTATTTTGGCTGAACAAAGCATCAGGATTAATGGAGCCACAGAAGTGCTTTATTCACCACACAATAGCTGTTTTATGAAGGGTGTAAACTGTAGACTGGGGAGCTTCTAATTAACTAAGCAGCATTCACCCTTGGTGTCGGTCAGGACACAAGAAAGAAGTGCAGGCGGACACAGGAGGTAGCTTAGTGTGAACGCTGTATTAAAGAAAGGGTGCTCACAGTGTGTATGTGCGTGGCTCTGTAACAAAACAAACAATACACAATTTCAATATACACATGAAGAGCTGATTTCTGTCAAATGTATTAATTATGCAGGAAATAATAACTTAAATAATTTCAATAGGCCCCTTACAAAAAATACATTACTGCATTTAACTTTACTCTGAACATAAAGATGTTTCCCAGAAAACTGGATGCAGCACATAAAAGTGGATGGACCACAGAAAAATAGAAAAGCCACAGACAGAATCATAGCATAGAAGAAAATAGCCCACAATTACCTGCAGTTCTACCAGAAGTCTCCTTCCCTGTTTTTTTTTTTTTTTTTTACAGTTGGTGGTCTGCTTCACAGCTTGAGTGCCATGCACATTGGTCATGGAGTGATTTGTTCGACCTGTGCTGTCAAAGTTAGGAAATATCTCTGTTGCCCAAAGAGCCCAGTCTTCTAAAGATCTCCATGAGGTATGGCGGAAAGCTCTTTTGAACAGTGTAATATCAGGACTAAATCCTGTACACAAAGTTACACAATAAATGCTGTTGTCGTACAAATAGTTTGTAGTTTATTTACTATTTTGCAAGAAATGGCAACTTAAAAGGCACAATTTTTAACTTACATACATAACACCAATAGCCACCGTGGAATTGACTGCACTATACATTGCTAACTTAACGGCCTAACAGCAATATCTTGCACCTACCTAAACCACTCCCCAATAATGAACTATTGCCTTGCTTTCGTAAATGCAGTGAAATCCGGAGCTTATCTAGACAGTACTTGGAGGGGTTGTATGTGTGAATGCAAATGTCCGAATCAGTTGGTCTGGAAATTAAACAGACTTTGGCCGAATCCCAATTCACCCCTTTGCCCTACCCCTTAGCCCTTCCCCTCCGTTTTGTGCGTTCACGTGTAGGGGTAAGGTAATGGCCCTCCAAACGGAGATTTTTCAGGGGCACACTACAAACCGAGGGCTAGGAGAAGTCTCCCAGAATGACCTGCGAATCAACTGGAAGATCATGGCGAACGCTACACTATCATCCAAAGTGACCCACAAATGTAGTATTTTCTATGTTAATAAAGATTTAAAAAATATTCTGACCGTCGTATTATCTTAGTTTAATGTCGTTTCAATGTATTATAGACTTTTTCTTTATAACAAGCATAACAAAAAATCGCTAATATGCTGATGTCTCTACCTCGCTAGTTAACATTACAACATTGTTTTTAGGCTGATTTGTACATGACAGTCCCGCATTTGGACATATTTCCATGTCGCATTTCCCCCCTTTGATGGCATATGACGCCCGAAAGTCCAGCAGCGAAGTTGGCTCCTCTAATATCAATGCAGACTGGCAGGGTAACGTTAATGAGCACCGCTAATGTTATTCTGTCATGAAGTCGCCCGGTAATGAAGCAGTGGTCTTTTTTATTTGATGACTTGTTTGATCGATTGGTAGCATGAAATGTTCTATAAGTTGTGAACGAATCGTGAGCGTCCATGCTTTTCTATCCCCGTCAGATGAATGGCAAACTTGTCACGTCTGTTTACGTAAACGTCATCGATGACGTATCAGGGTCTTGAAGGGTTGTCGCATTTCATAGGGAGAGATTTCACCCACTACCCCTTGTAACTCTGTTCCGAGGGCCAAGCCGAAGGGCGAGGGGCACTCGAAAACGAGTCGTAGGGGTGAAAATGAGAAATGAGATTCGGCCTTTACCCACCCAGCACCCTAGTCTAAAAGTTTTATCGCCGAGTGAGCCCAAATGTGAATGGAGCAGAAGATTCTCTGGAGTATTCTCTACGAGCGAGTGGGCGTGTTGACACGCCCACACGCAAAACAAGAGGATGATTAATTCTGTCAATCTAGTGTCACATTCCTCATAGACTAAATATGCCATAATATATATGCTATTATTATTATTATTATTTCTGCAAACCCCCCTAGAGTATTGGGACAGCCCTACCCCTTCACGTGAACGCACAAAACGGAGGGGTAGGGCTGTCCCAATACTCTATTGACCAAGGGGTAGGGCCAAGAACGAGGGCTGGATACCCCTCGAAACGGAGATTTTTCAGAGGCACACTTCAAACCAAGGGCTACCCAGAATGCCCTGCGAATCTCTGGAAGTAACAGGAAGATCATGGCGACCGCTACACTACCATCCGAAGTGAACCACAAATGTAGTATTTTCTTCGTTAATAAAGATTTAAAAAATATTCCAACCGTGGTATTAGCTTAGTTTAATGTCGTTTCAATGTATTATGGACCGTTTCTTTATAACAAGCATAACAAAAAAATCGCTAAAATGCCGATGTCTCTACTTCGTTAGTTAGTTACGTTACAACATTGTTTTAGGCTGATTTGTGCATGACAGTCCCTCATTTTGACATATTTACATGTCATATTTCCCACTTTGCTGGTATATGATGAAATATAACTAAAGTCCAGCAGCGAAGTTGCTGCACTTGTTACGGCTCCTCTAATATCAGTGCAGACTGGCAGGGTAACGTTAGGAGCACGGCTTGCTAGCTACAGAGCACCGCTAACACTATTCTGTCATGAAGTGGACTGGTAGTGAAGCAGTGGTCTTTTTTATTTGATGACTTGTTTGATTGATTAGTAGCGTGAAACGTATAAGTTGTGAATGAATCGCGAGCGTCCATGCTTTTCTATCTCCATCAGATGAACGGCAAATGTCACTGTGATAATACCATTGTTGCCATAGTAATCTCCGACAACAAACTCGTCCCATCTGCTTATCGATGACGTATCAGCGTCGAAGTGCGATCCCAATACTTAGGGAGATATTTTCTAGGTAGGGCCAAGCCGAAGGGGTAGGGGTACAAATAAGCATTGGGATTGGGCCTTAGTATCAACGCAAAAACGGCCACTGAGAGTGAGTCAGTCACTTCGTCCGCCATCTTCATGCTGTAAACAAAACACTGCGATTTCCGCAGCATACTTTTTGCGTCATGTCCTGTCTCCTGCATGCTCTACCGAGGCCTGAACTAACTGGAGTATTTTCTGTTGTTGTGAACGCATTCCGAAACCTACATTCTCCAGTGGTGTGCTATATGTGTGGAAGTGTGAATGTGTGAAAGAGGCTTATGTAGTCTACCACACATTGCTAAAGATAGTGAACATAATAGGTTACATGGAACACTGTATCTATCCTAACCTCGTGCATAGAAATGATTATTCCCAATTTCTAATTTCACAAGTTTGGTATACCACTGTTATAATCGTCCATTCTTTTTCCTTGAGTGTGACCTAATTAAGATATCGGGTCCGCTACACAATGCATCTGCGGATGTGATAGCGGCACTGACCTATGGAATAACTACAACTTTAATAACTGACAAAGAACATTATAAGATAAAGTCAATGAGATCCAGAGCAAGCACTGTTTTGTTTGAGTTAAAGTTCATTGTTGGACATATTTTCTCTGAGGGATGGAGCCAAAGTGCATCAGTAGTTAAGCAAGCATGCAATAAAAAGTTGAACCTCTAACGTGGCTCCATGTGCACCTGTGATGTCACCAACTTCTTCCTCTTCTTCCTTTGATGAGACCCATGTTCTCATTTGAAATAGCAAATGTTCTGACTGACCCCCGAAATGTTTTGGAATACTGGGCCACGACATTTTCTAGATATGAAACATACGCACTTGCACGGTCAAATTTACAAGGTTCAAGCCCCCAATTTGGCAAGCATCCATCCTGCTGAAGTGTCAACAGGACATTGAATCCTTTAACACCTCCACGGGTGCTCTTCTGTAATTGGCCGTGCACTGTGACCTCCTGGTGGAGGGGGCCAAGCTAAAAGAGAATTGCCCTATGGAAATCAATAAAATATTGCATTATGATACCATTATTAAATTCCAAATTATCTTTAAAAGTGATCACCACTAAAAATATTCCTGTTTTTTTCCACTCTTTTCACTTTTCTCATTTGAAAAAAAGTTGTTTTTTCAAGAGTTTTGGTTGGGAAAAGAATTCAAAGCGGAATGTTTAGCACCCATGAGGCGTTTTTGGAGGAAAGGGTTCTTCTATGGAAAGGAAGTTGAGAACGCTGCCACAAGCTGCCATTCTCATCAGAATAAGCTTTGACATAGTTTTCTTTTCTTTTATCTGAAATAAGGCCTGAGTGCTAACTTAGTTGGAGTTGTAATTAGATCTTTCTTTTTTCTTTCTTCTGACTAAAACTACCTTCTTATGAACGGAAATGCACAATACTTTACACAGTAGTCCTGTCTGGTCCAACACTACTGTAATATGAGGCCAATCATCCAGATGGTGATAGCAGCCGTCCAAAGTTTAAAACTTCAAGAATTCATTAAAAATCTGCCATATGTGCTACTGTCTGAGACCCGTGTGAGGGAAATTGTTAGTACCCTGCTATAGTGGAAATTATTAAGTTTGGCACTCAAAAAAAGTTTAACTTCTCCCACAGTTTTCGATCAAAGTAATGATTGAGGTCATAGATACTAGCCAACACAAAAAGGGATCTAAAAAGAAAATATTGCAAGAAAGTGCTTTACCTTTCTGCATTGTATGTGAGAGAATGGCATGACTTTGACCAGAGGGGAGACAATTGGATTAGTCTCGTTTAAAAAAGTTATTATAATAAAGGTTATCGGTTATTCAGGATGTCTTACATGAGTATTACATTAACTATAATTTAACAATAACCTGCCTGAAAAAATTTACAGAAAAAATAGAATTAGGCTACAGGCATCAGCATCTTCAAAGGACATAAATCTGCAGCAGATGCATTGAAAGGATTATGAGACAAGAATAATGACTTTCCCAGAGCTAACAGAAATTATGGGGTTATTCTGCTGGAGAGCTTGGTGGCTTTGCCAAGCGGCCTTCCTTGCCAAGTGCCAAATATTCATGGGCTAGTTAAATTTAAAAACCAGGCAAATGTCTCACATCTGTGGTTCAGTTGTTCTACTTGTATGTAAAAATGCCCATTACGCCATTGGTGGTCCATGAGTTTGCAGAAATAATAATAATAATAGCATATATATTATGGCATATTTAGTCTATGAGGAATGTGACACTAGATTGACAGAATTAATCATCCTCTTGTTTTGCGCAAAGTATGTCTTTTTTCAGTTTTCAATAGTCTCTGCTGTTTAATAGAATTTAGCTACAAACATGGATGGATAGAAATGTCTGCAGGTGAGCTTTATCCGCGGCATACAGGGAAGATCTCACTCTTGATGCAATGTTTAGAAGGTATTAGAACCAGAGCTGATGCTTAGAGAGAAACAAAGAGAGGCTTCTTCAGGCGTGGTGGGTGGATGGAGATTGTTCTCTGCCACGGGCAAGGCAAGAAATGTGAAATACAGTCTCATTGCAAAGAAATGGACCTGTCTGAAAGCATTCCACTCTCTACAAGGCTGTGATTGTTGTCGGGGGGGTGGAGGGGCAAAGACAGTTATTTTATTTTGCTCTGTAAAGGTCATATAATATACAAGGAGGAATTGTATGCATCACTTTATCACTTTACTGGCCTAATTGCAATCTCAAATGGTGAAACCGGCCTCTGTACCTGACAGAGGGCCCTTAACACTGTTCTTCCCATACATCTCTTGTCCCACGTAATAGCCTACAATCAATATAAGAACCACCATGGCGACCATGCATGGCTTTATGGACAAGGGCAAGATTTAAAAAAAATAAAAATAACAAGAACATTTTGTTTCTATGAGTTATGAGGCCAATTTTCTTTACCTCGATTATTTCAAGACATGTGAATTGAATTCGATTTTTGTCCAAAAAGTCACCAGAAACGTAGTTTGAAACTTTAAAATCTTTAAACATGTTCATCCAAAACTGTGCATGTTTTTCCTTAAGAGTGCCCACCAGTTCTCAATGTGCTTAGTTGCTTGACCCATACAGATAGCATCTTCCAGCAAATTCATCCAATTTATTTGTCCAGCAAATTCATCCAATAAAATCCTTGATATCACTTCCTCAGTGAAGTACCCAGCAGCGACCTTGGAGCCATATTACCATGCTGAAGAAACCATCGATTGCACCATTAATGTAAATTCCGTATGGTTTTGGTTAATTGTAAGAATCAACATGCCACAAAACATTGGGTCCTGGGTTCTGGTATAGGTTTCACTCTATTAGGGTCCAGTATTTTCAGCAAATGCCTGATAGTGTCTTGAGAAACCATGTAGCCAGCTTGAATACATTTCAGATGCATGGCTTTATGTGCAAGAAGCGTACCATATTGACTCAATTGATCCTGAGGGAATTACGCACCATCAAGTAGAGTGTGCTTTCTACTTCAACAACCCTGAAGTCTTCAGATTCCTGTGCAAGCTGGCCTTTCCATCTATCCCCTGAGACGGCCTGCCTGCCTCAATGGCCCTCAACACATCAACATATTTGTCTCAAAATTAAAAGACCTTTATGTCATAGTTTTCTTTCTTTCTTTCTTTTCTCATAATTACGACATCTTTAGATTTTTTTTCTCAAAATAACGAGATCTTAACGAGATTTTGCCCCCGAATTAATGCAATTCACTACTGTACCTCTGAAATAACCACGATGGAATTAAAGATTTGTCTTCTTGTTATACACTTCATAACTCACTTCATACTTCATTATCATTTGTGAATGGATTGAAAACTTCGAAAACATGAAAGACTTGTTCGGGGGGGATTCATATTTCTACAGAGGTATTCACATTAGAGATTGGGGGTGGAACAAGCTCTTCTCTCTCATTTATGACCATAGGGGAAAGTACAACTTGAACTGACTTTGGGCATTGACAAAAATACACTGAATTTCAGCAATCCAGTAACTCCCAAAGAACTGTTGTGACTGTGTTTGCTTGCTGGGAAGTTACAAACCTAATCCTTAACCAATGATTCCAACATTAAACATTAAAGACACTGGACAGTTAACCATCCTTTACAATTTTCTCCTCAGATAAGACAGTAGCTCAGCAATAGGGGAGATTAAAGCATCCCAGTGAAATAATGGTCATGATTCAACTGAGCTGGTGCTGTCCGATAAAAATCTTAAATCTCCAAAGAGCAATTTTCCATTTAATCTTGTTTTTTGCGCACTACAGGTGGGATCTGACTGGGGTGTAAGTGTCTTATGTGAGATCCTATCATGTGTAAGGTTGGCACTGCGAAAGCTACCAAGGGCTGTAATTCTCCTTAATGTTTGCAGGTCCAAAGTACATGGCACAGAGAAACACAATATAATATAGCCTATTTGTTAATAAGTTAAGTTGCATATTGTAGCTTTAAAGTTGTAAAACTGTTGAAGGCAGCATGTGCAGTATGAGAAACTAATTGGAGTGTGCCGGTTGATCTGATCTTGTTTCCTGTGCTCTACAGATGGGGTCCGATGGTGCTCTGTCCGCTCAGGAACAGATGTACATCCTTTATGAAATCAAACTGCAGTGCCACCAGAACCTCTCCAACAGAGACCCGGGCACCACAGGTACAAAACCGGTACAAAATTCTGTATCATTTCATGACTTTACTTGAGGGGGCACACAACAACTAACTCACCACGAGGTGCTTGTGAGTCATTGTTCATCAGGTATGTGGATGAGCCCACTGATGTCTGCACACTGTAAATTAAGCTATTACAGCCACACACAAACTGACTGCAGAGAGCTCTGGGTTGTGATAGAGTGGATCCGAGCAAGCAAACTGCAAGTGGCACCTACCTGTGTTGTGTACGAAAATGAGAAGAATCCGGTTCTGTAATTCATGCATTAGTGTATATATTTGTATACTCTTGTTATATAGTGTTACCGAACAACTAGATGCGTGGAACCACAAAGAACTGGCTTCTCTCAATGCTAAAACTGAAAATCACTTCAACAGAGGCGGCAGTCCTTCAGTGCTAATAGATGAGGTGAAAGCAGTGTAGTGGTTTTGCATTTAATTGTCCTTTTGTCTGTCCATTTATCTAGCTTTCTATGACCACTCACTCACTCACTCGTTCTGTCTCTCACATATGTACACACCCACACTTTGTATAGTAATAGTGGATCAAATCCAATGGCATTTGCTATATTGTAAGGCATGATGCGCTGTGTTTAATGGTGCACTCAGCGTCTCTCATTTCGCATCAGGAAAGCAGTATAACTTGATATTGTGATGGTTAAAAAGACGTTTTTTTCCATTCCATCAAGCACCATGAGTGCCAACCAGAGATGGACCAATAACGTTTGGCCTTCATGACCATTTTTATTTATCTACTTGAAAGCATTCTGCTTGAGTGGTGCAGGATGAATTATATCGTTATTTTCAAAATGAAGAACACAATTTTTCTTGAACACTTAAAATTGCACTTTACATTGTTCATATACATGGAGCTGTGCTTGAAAGGAAGCACACAACTTCTTTACTTTCTGGATGTCTTTTTCTTGAGTTGCCTAAAGGTCCAGTGACACAATGTCAAATTATGTCAATCAGGGGCATGCAGAGGTGGCACTATTTGTATCTGGATACGTTCAGTCAGGAAAATGATGTGCATCTGTATGTGCACATTGATGAAACCAAAATCAGAAGTGTTTAAAACCAAGGATACAGAAATTATTTAAACATTTCTTGCATATGTACACTGGGGTCCACATGGGTCACCAAACCATAATAACTGCCACAGGACTATGTGCTGGGTTACAGTGGTGTGTCCAGACCAATTTAATAGGGGGGGCCACTTTGTTATTGTGGGCTGATTAACCATAGTCAATTCCTAGTGGTAAAGTAAAGAAATGTTTCACTCATTCTATGACATTTTATTTTAAATTCAAATACAGCGCATGTGCAATGAATGTCTGACACTCAAAGTGACAGACAAGGCCTTTACACTGTAGGACCACTAAAGTGCACAGAAAATCAAATACAAGGCAAGGCAATGTAAACAGACAATTTTGAACAGGCATGTGAGAAATGCACCAAGAAGATATTTAAAACCTCTACAGCAGAAATTAAAACAAAACATGCTTCATTTAACTGTTTCCAATACCTTGTATAAGCTTTATTATAAGTAAGTATTTTTCATGTGCCTTGAATCCCCCCCATCTGTATACCTAGCCTTTTTAAATTAGAGTAGCCCTCTTGCAAAGTAAAGGCAAGGCTCCAATGCAGGTGGCAAGCTAAAGTGCCTGCAAGCAAAACAGTAGCAAGCATCCTTGTTTCAAGCCATTGATATTGTTGGTACCATGTCTTACTGAAGGCTGTCCTCTTGGAACCTTGTAGTGTCCGTGGGTATACCTTCAAAACTGGCATTTCACAGGACTGTGAAGAGATTTAAAAAAACAACAACAAATTATTACTATGTGATTATATATTGAGTTGTAATGGACAACTTTTGCCTGGATGTCTGAGCTACTGTCGCTTTCACCGGTTGCCTCCTTTTTCTTCTTTCTTCTTCTTTCTACTGTCAAACATTTTTATCCATTCTATTGAAAACATGGCATAACTAAGAAAGCTAATACACACTGAATATAAAGTGTATATCTCTTTCCCCGTCAAATCGGCAAAGACGGCATTGGTGATCATCCATTGGCTGAGACTACAGCAGTAGCCACTCCCACATTTGTGACTGACAGTGTGATTGACAACCTAATGACCTATCACCTGCCAAAATCAGTTGGGGGTGCACCCGTGGTGGCCAATCACATTTCTCTGGGGGCCGAACACGCCCCTGCTGGGTTATAGATTAAATGTTTAGGACAGACTATAGAAATAGAATGTCTGATTATGTTACAACTAAGTTAGCCAATAGACGGCTTTCAGGTGATGTCACAAACCCTCTGGCGGCCATATTGGAGGTCCACAGCTCTTGGGCAATTGTGTTTCTAAATGTACAATTTGTCTGTCTCAACAGTATTAAATAGACATGATAAATATCTGTGCTGTTCAAGATTCAAGAACTTTAAGTTTAAGTTTATTTGCACATATAATTAAAAGGACAATAAAAAATGTATTTTAATAAATTATTTTAAGTTTGAACATTGTGCAGGAGAGGTTAGAAGCCAAAAATGGCTTATCAGGATACCTCCCCATGAAGTATATCAGTAATCATACTTACAAGGAAAAAACATGAAAACAAACAGACAAAAAACAAAAAAAACAAGAAAAAAAAAAACAAGCAAACAAAAACAAAGTACAACAAATGCAAAAAGAAAACAGCGGTGACAATCAAATGCAAAAAAACAAAAAAACAAATCAAGAAATCATACTTAAAAGGAAAAAAACATGAAAACAAACAAAACAAAAAATGAACAAAACAAAATTTTGTGTAATTCATACAAAATCTCAAAACTAAACAATAATAAAGAATTAATAAAAATGTACAATTACATAAAAACTATATGTTTACAAGTTGAGCTACATTATAATGAAAGCCATGAATAGTCATAAATCTTTACTGATTAGATTACTTTTCAGATGTTTTTTGAATAATGATAATGTAAATGTTTTAGTGCTGGAAGTAGATTGTTCCAAAGAGATGGTCCTCTATATTTCAATGAAAATTGATTAAGGGAAGTCCAACAATAGAAAAACTTAAAAAAATTATGGAAAACGCTAGGCAAGTCATGAGGTAGGTAAACATATTTATACATAAATATGCAAGTTTGGTATATGTTCACATTAAAAATTGATAGAAGTTTGTATTTTCTGAAGAGAGGAGCAGATGAATCGCATCTTTTAGCAAAGCTAATCATTCTTAAAAATGTCTTTTGGATTAGGAAAATCTTATTGAGATAAGTGGGACAAGTGACAGCCCAAACAGTATTACAATACATAATATAAGGATAAATTAAGCTGTAATAAAAAGTTAAAATACAGGAATGGTTAATCAATGAACAAACTCTACTCAAAATATCAATTGACTTCATAGTCTTTTTACAGACAAGTTCAATATGGTTTTTCCATGATAACCTTTCGTCTACTATGACTCCTAGGAATTTAATGTGAGGAACCTAAGTTATTTCAATGTTGTCTATGAATATTTTGGCTTTTTCTTTTGTATACCTTTTCTTTTTGTTGCAAAATATAATAAAATTAGATGTATATTATAATAGACAATAGAATAATAGTAATAGACAAAGAACGCTTCCTACAGTTAGCTGATGTCTTTACACAAAAAGAGATGCCTGTGGGTAAAGAGAATATCCCCAGGAAAGAGGATCTGGTAAGATGGCCATTTGCAAAAGGTTCAAGTCCCTCAATGGCAGTGTGGGATTGCTGATTGGCACAAATGCCCCTAAATGCTTGGAACCCTGGGAGGTCATAAATAGTGAAGGAGACAGACCTTACACTGTAAAGACTCAATTGGAATAGGTAGTCAATGGTCTTCTTAGTAGTGGCAACAGTAATGACATGAGTAGCCGTCATTCTGTCATCGTCAATCGCATCTCCATTGTAAACTTGGAAAGGTTGTGGATTGATCAATACGATCAGGACTTCAGTGAAAGGCCTGCAGAAGAAAAGCCTGAAATGTCAGTGGAAGACAAAAGATTTTTAAAAATCGCATATTAGTCAATGTCACTGCAGGATGGACATTACAGCCTGGACTTACCATTCAGAAAGGACAATGTATGTATGCCTGACAATTGTCACATTGCAGAGCAGCGTCTTCTTAGCCTAAAGAGAAAGTTCAAAAGGAATCCATCATTCCAGAGTGAGCCGCATTTTCTAATGATGTTATTGAGAAGGGCTATGCTGCAGTTGTACTCAAAGAAGAACTAACACAGCCAGCTGGAAGAACTTATATGTGGTATATTCCACATCATGGGGTATACCACCCTAGGAAGAACACACTCTGGGTGGTCTCTGACTGTGGTGCAGCTTATCAAAACTCCTCACTCAACACTGAGCTTCTTCAAGGCCCTGATTTAACTAATTCACTCATTGGGGTCATCATTAGATTTCAACAGGAGCCTATCACAATGATGGCAGATATAAAGTCTTGTGGAGGCATAAAGGTGACATTAGTCAAAGCCCTGTTGAGCATCGCATGCTAGTGCACCTGTTCGGAGCAGTATCTTCTCCAAGTGTAGCACTGTAGATGTTGACAGTTAGCTAGGACCAGGGACTAGGTTTGTAGGATCTATTTTAGGATCCTTTTTATTCTAATTTTAGTTGTCTTCTCGTTTTGAGTGACTAATTATGCTAATTAGTTCAATATTCTATTATGTTCTATTAGTTCTTTTTAGTTTTGTTCATCTTTCCCTTAAAGGGTAATTCCGGGATTTTTCAACCTGGCCTCTATGTCCACAAAATCGCTTTTCATACCTTTAAGTAGATCCCAAAAGTTTCTGAGTTTCTCCGGTCCATCGGCTCAACTGGCAGTCGCGTAACGGCGGCTCAATGGCGGTAACGTAATCCGGAAGGGCAAATTCGGCTGGTCAAAGTACGTCCACTAAAAGTGCTTGTTTTTGTCACGGACGGGCTCAGATTGTTATTCGTGTGTCTGACAAGTGTCTGACAACATTACCGAAAGGGTCGCTAAAGAAATAGACCGTTTTAACCAGAAATAGACCTTTTTTTAACAACAACTCTGAACTCTGAACGCTCAACTCTGACAAAGCTGTTTAATGAAAGCAAGAGTATTCACTCGTTGTTGGATAGAGGACGGTTGTTTACACGATCCCCGTCTTGCAAGATTGAACCATGCACCATCAAATGGCACCATCAAGTGTTTCAAAGGGAAGCTGCACTTACAAACTGGACCCGAGACAAGATGGTGTAATGAGAGTGGGGGGAAGACTGAATACATCAACAATGCCTGAGGAAATAAAACATCCCATTATCTTGCCCAAAGATCATCATATCTCAACTCTTCTCTTGCAACACATACATGAAGAATCTGGGCACAGTGGAAGAAACTACATCCTCTCCCAGCTACATAAGAAATATTGGATCATCAAAGGCAATTCAGTTGTAAGAAGGGTTATCTCAAATGTGTACTGTGTCTAAGTGTGAAATGCAGAGCAGCTGAACAAAAAATGGCTGACCTGCCACAAGACTCCAATCAGATCTTCCTCGTTTCACTAATGTGGGGATGGATTATTTTGGCCCGAGTGAGGTGAAAAGAGGACAAAATCTCGTAGAAAGGTATGGAGTCCTCTTTACCTGTATGCATGGGCGCAAGAGCTTTCTGTCAAAAGTGAATTATTTGTTCCGTTTATTTTTTTTTTACCGCTAATCGATCCTCTTATCCAGACTTGCGATTGGTCAGTTTCAGTTGACTCTGCCACCTCATTTCCACTTTTCGCTTTGTATCATGGATGTAACGTTATCGTTGATGGACATCAACGCTTGTTCCAGCTTCCCTTCTCCAAAATAAATCAAAGGTATGGCAATTTTATTTAATGTGCACTTCAGTGTTAATTTAGTCAACGCAATTAATGACAAAAATGCTCATTGACGGATTTTTAATTTAGTCAACGATAACAACAAAGAGACGAAAACTCTGCACCATGACGATATTAAACATTATTTGATTTCATCCTACTATTGACGAAAATATGACAAAATGAAAACAACAATGCAAGATGTTATCATATCCCTAAAAAAAATCTAGGCGAACCGTCAAACTTTCATACTATCGATACCTTAAATCGCAAGGAATGTTATTGTGTTGATTGACATTGACATTCATTGACTGCTTTCAAATTGATGTTACATGCGAGATAAACAACAGTCAATTAGCTGAACATGGAGTCAGTGCTTATAACTTTTTTTCTTCTGCTATATTATTCAAACAATGTCAGACTGTTCAGTACATATACTGTATTTAGGAAACAGGGTTGGGGAGTAATGGAATACATGTAACAGGGTTACGTAATCAGATTACAAAAAATCTGTAAGAGGGTATCAGATTACAGATACTTTCCCAAAATACGTACAGTACCAGTCAAAAGTTTGGACACACCTGTTTTTGTTTCTCATGATCTTAAAGACATTTTGTTATGTAAAGGCTTGATGCTTAAATGCTTGAAATTTTCTTAGACAAATAGAGAAGTTGATGTCTGTGTATGAATTTATTTTCAAAACTTACATTTTAATTAAATTGAAATGCACCCCCAACAAGTAGTTTTCATTTAGACTTTAGAGGTGGAGAATGTTGAACCGCAATGATTAAATCATCATTTTAAAGACTCACATAGTGATTGTGGCCTTTAAAAGTTAATTTGTGGAATTTCTTTGCTTGTTAATGCCAAAGGGTTTCTACTTTGAAGAATCTAAAATATAGGATAGTTTTGATTTTTTTAAATATTTTTTTGGTCACTGCATAATTCCTTTTGTGTTATTTCACAGTTTGGATGACTTTACTATTATTTTAAAATAGTGGAAAATTGTAAAAATAAAGAAAAACCCTTTCTATGAGTAAGTGTGTCCAAACCTTTGACTGGTACTGTAGAGTACTTGAAAATGAGAAGCGTTTTCAAAGTGGAACAGTGTCTCTCCAGTGATATACCACCATATCATATGCGGCAGAAACTGCAAGACGCTGTATACAAACACACTTCTGTGAGCCTAGGTGAACATTATAAAGTTGGAATGGCATGCCTAGTTTAAAAGTTGTGGGAGGAGAAGCGCGCCAAAAAAACGGTAAAAAAAGAAGAATATGGAATAATAATAATAATAAATCGGATAACAATAGTGTGGTCCTTTCAGCAACCACACTAATTAATCTGAAAGATTGTCAGTGTGCAGTCAGAATAAGAAACAGTGTGCAGTCATATTTTATTTTACTATTATTTACTATATTTTTACTATTTATTTTACTGTTTTATTTTTATTTTACTTTTCATGAATAAATTGGTGCCTTTACCATAGAATACCAGAATAAAAATCATGGCCAGAATGCACCAGAATGCACCAAATTGCACCATTAATTTTTTTTTTTTTTTCAAGAACTGAATTGTGGGGGGCGCTAGTGAGACGCGGATGGAGTAGACGTGCTTTTGAGAGCTCCTCTCCATTTGTTCATTAATCGCTAAATTTGCCGTCCTTTCATACTACTTTGCTCTCAAAACTCATCACAACCTGTTTATAGTTCTCTGTGCGATCTCTGTACGACCTGCATAAAAGTTTTGGAAATGAAGAGGGGGAAAAAAGCCAAGAACAAACAGTTAGCAACAGCAAGCGCCATCTCGAACGAGTGAAGATGGCGATTCGGACTCTCATGGCGGACAATCCCCTCCAACAGGCTCGATGTTGAAAAAAATGTCGGACACAATTCTGAAGACTAGCAACGACCGGTTTGATCAGTTTGAAGTTAAGTTCGCATCTCTCCAGTCCTCACAAAATGCCTTAACAGCTCGTATGGATTCCATGGACGAGAGGGCCTCAGACTACGAAACCCGTCTGACGCTAATGGAGAAGACCATAAACGAGCTACAAGTGGAAAATAGTCGCCTACAAGCCAAAACGAATGACCTAGAGGGCCGCTCCCGCCGCAATAACATCAAAATTGTGGGCATTCCTGAAGGAGAGGAGAAGGGGAAACCGACAGAGTTTATAAGCGCCATCATCCCCAAATTGTTGGGTGAGACACACTTCCAAAAACAAGTGGTCATTGACCGGGCGCACCGCACCCAACAGCCAAAGCCTGCGGAGGGAGCCAGGCCCCGCACTTTCATCGCCAGGGTCCATTACTACCAAGAGAAGGAGATGATACTACGACTCGCTCGGCAACAGCGAGACCTGGAATACAACGGACAGCGAGTTTTTGTCTATCTGGACTACACTGCTAAGGTGATGGAGCAACGGCACGCGTTCCGTGAGGTCATGCAAGCCCTGCGGGAGCTGGGGCTAAAGCACAGCCTGCGTTTCCCGGCCAAACTCCATCTCCAATACAACGGGCAGTCTATGGTCTTCACTGTCCCCGGAGAGGCAATGAAATTTGTCGACAGGGCCAGACTCAACACTGGAGACGGATAACCTGCTGGTCAGTGGAGAGATCCTCTGAGAACATTCTAAGGACTTAATTAAGACGGTATAATTATTATGTTCCAAATTTGTTTGAACGGCGGAGTGGGCTATAGCTTAATGCAGCTTGTCAATTTGTCAATAGGCTGGTTAGCTAGCGAGCCGTTAGTCAGAGGCACTTTTGCGAGCCACTCGCCCAGCTGCCCCTACGGGATATGGGACGCTTCGTTTGGGTAAGTGTCTGTGGGGAGGGGGTTGGGGTTTGTTAATGTTTTATGTTGTTGTGAGCTGCCAGACTTATTGTTTATTTGTATCATTCATTTTCTTCTTGGTATGCCTTTTTAGGCTATTACTATTCTCCCAATGTATACATATCGGGGCTCGATGGTGTAAATCGGCAAGATATGGCTAGCATAACTTTGGTGTCTTGGAATGTACGTGGGCTCGGACATGCAGTCAAGCGGGGTAAAGTGTTTGCGCATTTAAAATCTCTTAAGGCTGACGTGCTTTTCTTATAAGAAACTCACATAAAAGCTACAGAGCAGAGGCGATTGAGAACCAGCTGGGTCTCTCAGGTGTATCAGTCACCTTTTACATCTAAGGCTAGAGGCGTGGCCATCCTCGTTCGCAAGAATATTCCATTTCAGCTCGTTTCAATGATCACAGACCCTAATGGCAGGTATATTATGATCAATGGTAATATACGATCATTTCCTGTCACACTATTAAACGTATATGGCCCAAATATTGGTGATCCAAACTATTTTCGTAGGGTGTTTGAATTAATTCCAGATCTCAATACCACTAACCTGATAATGGGTGGCGACTTTAATTGTTACCTTGATCCGTACCTTGATAGGCTCTCCTCACGGGTTCTGCCCACCATTGCATCCGTCCAAACATAATCTAATTAAGTCTAGAAACATGGTAGATATCTGGAGACTTCAACACCCGACGGATAAGGACTACTCTTATTTCTCTCATGTCCATAAGTCATATACGAGAATTGATTATTTTTTAGTGGACGCAAAACTAGTACCTAACATTGATAATACTAAATACCATAGCATATTAATATCAGACCATAGTCCAGTATCACTACAATTGAAGCTTGCCCTGCCTGAACACCGATACTGCTGGCGCTTTAACTCATCGTTGCTCACCGATCAAGTGTTTATGTCTTTTATGGCTGCATGGCTTGAGGAGTACCTTGAAAATAATGATACAGGTGAGGTGTTGGACTCCACACTTTGGGAGGCTCTCAAAGTAGTCATGAGAGGTCATATAATTTCTTTTGAAGCTCTAAAAAAAAGAGAACAGCGCCATTGACTGGTAGAGATTGAAAATGCATTCCCTGTGCTTGAACAGTCTTATAGGAACTCTCTTTTACAAGAAGACTACAATAAGATTTTGAATTTAAAGTATGAATATAATCATATTCTTGGTGATCATGTTGGTAAACTCCTACTCAAACTCAGACAGCGACATTTTGAGTTGGGCGATAAGCCGGAGAGGCTGCTGGCTAGACAATTGAAGGGAGCACAGGCGAGCCGTGCAATTCACAAAATTAAATCTAAAACAGGTGATTTGCTAACTAATCCTAGGGAAATAAACAATCGTTTCAAAGAATTCTACTCAGAACTATATACCGCCAAATCTCAAGCTACTAGTGCAGACTTTGCCAGCTTTTTTGACTCCCTTAATTTGCCAAAATTGGATGAGTCAGCCAGATTAGAATTGGACTCTGTTATCTCAGAGAGTGAGCTAATTGAGGCAATTAAAGCGTTTTCCTCCGGTAAAGCAGCAGGCCCAGACGGATTTGGTAGTGAATTCTATAAGGCATTTCATAAGGTACTTGCCCCACTTTTACTCAGGATGATCAATGACTCTATTAAGAATAAAAGATTGCCAAAGACCCTGTATGAAGCAAATATATGTATCCTGTTACCTATACTGAATACTGAACCTGGCAGCTATAGACCCATTGCTTTACTTAATTTCGACCAAAAGACGATCACGAAAATATTGGCTAACAGATTAGGGAGGCACATTTCATCAATCATACATCCTGACCAAACAGGATTTATCCCTGGTAGATTCTCTTTCTGTAATGTGCGTCGTGTCCTAAACAATCTATATGCCAACCAGGTAGTGGACTCCGGAGCGGCCATCCTGTCCCTAGACGCGCAAAAAGCATTCGACCAGATAGAGTGGCCCTATATGTTTGAGGCACTCCGACGATTTGGGTTTGGGGACTCTTATATCGCTTGGGTTCAAATGCTGTATCTCTGCCCAACATCCTCCATCCGTACTAATAACGATAGATCTGGACCTTTTGAATTGCAATGTGGGGTCAGACAAGGAGACCCTCTGTCTCCCTTACTCTTCGACATCGCTCTAGAGCCCCTTGCAATAGGCATTAGAAGTCACCCTAATATTAGAGGGATCAAGATAGGGAACCTGGAAAGCCGGGTGAATTTATACGCGGATGACACACTGGTGAGCCTTTCTAGACCAGAAGCCTCTGTTCCTCCCCTGTTAGATCTAATCAAGTCATTCGGCAAGCTCTCCGGCTACACAATCAATTGGGGTAAGAGTGAGTTTATGCCATTATCGGACAATATAGATTCAGACTTTCTTAATTCTCTACCATTTAAACTAGTATATGATCACTTTACATACCTAGGACTCAAAATACCCCGTAATCCCAAACTCTTATTTAAACTCAACTATGCTGATTTGATCACCAAGCTTAAACTGAATATAGAGAAGTGGAGGACTTTGCCTTTATCTATGATGGGACGTATTAATGCAACTATTATTGGGTAGCCAATGTCAGGGCTTTGACCTATTGACAATGGAGCTTCCCTGGCGAGACATCACCTGATAGTGCCCCCTTGTGGCTAAAGATTGAATCTGTAGCAGTAGATAACTATTCTCTTTGTACTTTGCTATTTTCCAACACAGAATCCCCAAATAAACTGATTGGTAATAATTTCATTTTAAGGAACTCTCTCAGGATCCTGAACCAAATAAGAAGTGTCAACAAACTACCTAACATCTCTATATATACTCCTATATGTTATAACCATTCCTTTCTGCCATCACAGACAGATGGGGTGTTTGCTGTCTGGAGGAACAAGGGACTCGCGACCCTCAGAGATTTGTATATAGATAAACAATTTAAATTTAACATTCCTAATTCTCACTTCTTTCGCTATCTTCAAATTAGGCAGTATGTCAAAAGTAAAATTCCAAATTTCGAAATCATGCCAGAGAGTTGCCCATTCTACGACCTCCTACAGCTTCCACCAGACTCCAAACATTTGATATCTCATCTCGTGTGCTTATTTGCCACTTCTGTATCCACTAACCATCTGAAAGAAGCCTGGTCCACTGATCTGAATCTTAAAGTGTCTGATAACATTTGGAACGCAGGTTTGTCTAGAATCCATACTTGTTCAGTCAATGTCAGATACAAATTGATCCAATTTAAAGTAATTCATAGACTCCACTACTCAAAGACTAAACTACATCCGATTTATCAATGCCTTTCTCCATTGTGTGACAGATGCAAAAGTGCAGATGGATCTTTGGCACATCTTTTTTGGTTTTGTCCCCAGTTACAAAAGTTTTGGGGTGATATATTCCAGTGGTTCTCCAGAGTTTATGGTAGGGATATTCCCCCTGATCCAGAACTGGCACTCTTTGGATGCTCAGAGGCTAGCCTGAGCTATGCCTCCAAGGAACAATCGGCATTCGTGACTGGTATGGTTGCGGCTAAGAAAATGATTTTGTTGGATTGGAAATCACCTACACCTACACACAATTGCTTCCAGAAATGGCTTAATGAAATGATCACAATCATACAGATGGAGAGAATACGCTTTTTCAATTCTAAAGCACCCAACAGATTCTTGCACATATGGAGCCCGTTTGTTGATTTTTTTAAAGTGTAAATAATTGCTTGAAGAGGGGGTCTGGCGTTTTGGGGGGTGGGCCTGTTTTCCGTCCGTCTTGGGGTTGGATGGGCGGTGGGGGCCCTTTTCATCTCTGTGTGTGGGGTGTGGGGTGGCGGTCAGCCTAGGCCTAGCTAACCTAGCTGGCTTGGGCCTGGGCTGGCTGTCCCCGCTCGCTGCCGGTGGGTGTCGCTGGGCTGTAGGCTGACGGCGCGGGGTCTCGCCGCTCCGTGCTACGCGCGCGGGCATGGGGGGGGTTGTGCTGCTTGTCTGGCTCCGGGGTGGATGGGGGGCAGGCTTGCTTCCCTGGGCGTTGGACCTTTCATCCTTTGGGGGATGGTGTGTGGAGTTTTTCTTTTGGAGCATTCCGGAGTCGGCCGTGGTCGTCGGGGTTGTCCTGAGGGTGAGCTGTTCTGACGTTGTGTGGAGTATTCTTGGTGGGTGCGTTGCGGGGGTGTTGGGTTTCGGGGGGTGGGGCGCGGGGGGTGTGCCCCCGTGCAGTCCCACTGGCCCCTGCTGGTGGGGTTGTGCGGGGGTGCATCCCGCGCCCTGCCCGCCGGGGTTCGGTGTCTCTGTGACGCGCTCACTCGGGGTATTCTGCCTGCCGGCGGAGCGGTTCTTTCTTGGGGCACTCTTGGGGATTGTGGTTGATTTTGGAGTGTTTTGGCGGGGGAATTCTACACATTGTCCCTTTAACTGTTGAACATATCTTGTAGAAGCTGTACCCTTGTAACATTTGACATATTATTTAGAGAATTGCCTTTGTATCAGGTCACACTGTATTATGGATGTCTGGCAGCTTTTCGTTTTGTTTTGTTTGTATGTTTGTTTATGTTTGCCTGTTTGTTGCCTTGTTTATAAAACTGACAAACTCAAATAAAAAAGAATAAACAAAAAAAAAAGAACTGAATTGTGAATAGATTTTTTTTCATGTGAAGAAGATAAAAGGTGAATGCAAGCCAACGTTCCTTTAACCATTAAAGTTATTTTAAGTACTTTCTACACCTCTCAGCCCCGTATGAAAACGTATGTAGCAAAACTATTTTTGCCTTACTATATACACTCTGAGTAAGCAATTAAAGGAACTGATTAGGATTCTATGCTGACTTTATAATCTATTCTTTTGAAATAACCCCTGAATTATAGTTGTAAGTATTCGGCACTATCTGGTATATTTTTAAGACAGCTAATTAAAAACTCGATAATAGCCAGATGCTAATTTAGGCCTACACTTTGATGTATTGCACATGTGGGATGCAAACACAAGCTTCGCCGCACAACCTGGACACAAAAAAATGTTTCTCACCAGCACCCACGTCTAGTAGAGCCATACACCTGGAGGTAGCATATTCCTTGGATACAGACTCCTGCCTCTATGCACTGAGGTGGTTCATAGCCAGAAGGGGGCAAGTCACACATATCAGATCTGACAATTTTATGTGAGCCATTTTCATAATCTCAGTTTGGGTGCATCAAGATACATACCGGGACACAAATCAAGCTCACTTGTCAACACCCGTGTGTCTGAGCCGGGTGCTTCTGAATGAACTGATGAGCTGATGAACTGACTGAATCGTTTAGTGAGTGAACCACTGAGCCGATGGACCGACTGAGCCATTCACTGAACTGCTGAGCCAAAGAACTGACTGAATCATTTAGTCAGCCCTGCTGAACGAGAGGGACTAGACCGGATCAAGGGGCCATATTGGATCGTGAAAAAGGCCAATGTAATAATGTAACGATCTATTCTGCACACATTGACAACACTTTTTGTAATGTTTAAGATGTTTAATAAATTAACTGGTAAACAATAAACCCAAATTAACATTTAACATTGGTCAACAAAACTGTGTTAAGAGCGCACTAAATAAAATGAAATGAATAGCAATACTCTGTAAATACTATAAATATTATTATTGTCATTAACCTGTGGGTTATTTGGTGTTTTCCAGTTGTGGTATATGTGGTTATTTGCATTTCGATTTGAGAGGGGATAGCACTGATGCAATTCCAATGCCTCTTTAGCTCAGTTAGTAAAACATCAGACTCTCATGCTGAGGTTTGTGAGTTCAAACCTTATATAGTATTAGTTATCACCTCACTGTCAATTTTGATTGGTGAATCATAATGAATTGATTCAGAATCGATTCACTTCTATCACACAGCTCAAAAGAATCAAGTTAGTTAAAAGAGTCGGTCTTCCCATCACTATTTTACATAGATCCTTTCATCCCCAACATCTTCCACTCTGCCCCTGTTTGTTGTCCCCATGTTAATTGAGTTGGATTTAATTTAATCTGTCACACCTTTCTCTAGACTTGTGAACACCATGTCTCTTGTGCTAAATTACAATTGACTATAGACAAGTTTTTCAGCTCTGACCTAGGGTGTCGCCATAGTTACGTTTTTTGTGTTCGGTGGCCACAGAACTTCCGGTTAAAAACTACAAGGACAGCAGACACATCTACACAAAACGCTGCTAACATCGCCAAGCTATCTTCACGCTACCTAGCTATATATATAGCTAATATATATATATATGTTAAATTAACCTTGTATCTAAAATACAAGGTTAATTGTGGAAAATCTTTATAAAGTTTGGTCATTTGTAAACTAGGTTACATCCCAGATAGCAATGAGACTCGGGCCAGCGCCCACTTCACTGACGGCACAATCGGCTGAGTGTCAGAATCGGCTGCTGTCAGCTGTGCCAGAGCCGCGCCGACTCCGGCAGTGGAGGGCTTGGGTAAATGCTGGTTTATTGTCACGGAAAGAGTCTGGCCCGACTGTAGCTTGCCGGATATGTCCCAGATCATGATGTCTGAATTTGGACCAGATCTGGTCAATATTCGGCAGGTGACTATATTTTTTGCCAAGCAACACTATGAAACGTATCTGGTTGAGTAGAGGGCTCGAGCTTCAGTTTTCACTTGGCGTTTTGACTCTGCTGCTGCAATCCTTCAGCCTACGAAATGTTGTATTTGTTATCACCATCACGTAGTTTAACTAACAAAATTGCCATTTATGCTGTTGATTTTACTGTTGTTGCACTCAAATCTTTTAAAAAATAAAATAAAAGCAAGAGGGTTGACTTGTTGCAAGAAGAGGATCGTGTAAACAACCGTCATCTTCCTGCAACAAGTGAATCCTCTTGCTTTCATAGACCACCTTTGTCAGAGTTCAGAGTTATTAAAAAAAGGTCTATTTCTGGTTAAAAAAGGTCTATTTCTGTAGCGATCCTTTCAGTAATGTTGTCAGACACTTGTCAGACACACGAATAACAATCTGAGCCTGTCAGTGGCAAAATCAAGCATTTTTAGTGGACGTACTTTGACCGCATTGACATGCCCGCTGGATTACATTGCAGCCATTGAGCCCCCGTTTCGCGACTGCCGGCTGAGCCGATCTACCGGAGCAACTCCGAAACTTTTGGGATCTACTTAGCAGTATGATAGGCGATTTTGTGGATATAGGGGCCAGGTTGAAAAATCCCGGAATTACCCTATAAGAGATGGAGGAAGGAAGGCAAGAGAGGAAAGACCAGTGAGAAGAAGATAATTAATTATTTAATTATTATATATACATATATATGTGTGTATATATTCAATATTCTTGCAATTGTTTAAAATAAATATTAGAATGGTGTAATTCAGTGTTTGCTGTCAATCAATACCACAACTTTTCATTATCAAATATTTGGGCTTTTTGGGCTTTATACAATATATTGTTGTATGAATGTAAATGTTTGTTAAACTGTGTTGTATATTTTAGAAAATGTAGACAATTAGTTATTTTAGACTATTTACAAGGAATTAAAGAATTCAGTGAGGATGGAAAGGGAATAGTATATAATCTTAAATCAGGCCTGTTCTGGGGTTATTCTGGTTCAGAATTGGCTTGGATTTGGCAAACGGAACTGGGCCGTCATTCAAAACAAGGTCGGGCCATCTCCATACCTCTCCTTCCGCCATTACCACAACCCATGCTTTATGCCAGCTGTTTTTAAGACACTGGCTTGGTTCACATTAAGATACATTGGCCCGGAAGTTGTTTGCCCACTACCGGAAATGAACCGGACATGGGGGCGTGGCCGAAAGTACTTGTCTATAGGCAACCAAAATTTGCTGGTTCTGCTCACTCTCTACTACACACGTACAGCCGACTCCCGATCTTCCTGATTGCCTATCGGCTCAAACTCACTTGCTCCTTTCACACTTCTGCTTCCGCTCACACAGTCACACACAGGTTAAAAGGGACCAAGCTGCAATCAGCCTCAACTGGCTGTAGCTGGTAGGAGAGTGGATGGATCAGATTGTTATTCGTGTGTCTGAAAAGTGTCTGACAACATTACCGAAAGGATCGCTACAGAAATAGACCGTTTTTAACCAGAAATAGACCTTTTTTTAACAACAACTCTCAACTCTCAACTCTGACAAAGTTGTGTATGAAAGCAAGAGGATTCACTCGTTGTAGGAAGAGGACGGTTGTTTACACGATCCTCTTCTTGCAACGAATAACAATCTGAGCCTGTCAGTGGCAAAATCAAGCACTTTTAGTGGACGTACTTTGACCGCCTGGACTACATTGGAGCCTTGAGCCGCCGTTACGCGACTGCCGGTTGAGCCGATCTACCGCAGCAACTCCGAAACTTTTGGGATCTACTTAAAGGTATGATAAGCGATTTTGTGGACATAGAGGCCAGGTTGAAAAATCCCGGAATTACCCTTTAAGTTTAACATTTGAAAACGTATAAACTTGAGTTCAATATCCAAAACCTGTCATGACAAGTGGAATTAAAGAGAAGAAATAAGTTCACATAACTTAATGGGGCTATCATATTTTACAGTGTAGTAATTTGTAATAATACAACGAGTTTGGAAATATATGGGGGCACAGCCTCTGATTAGACAGTATGGCCGAATCCCAATTCTCATTTTCACCCCTACGGCTTTGGCTTGGCCCTTCGGCTTGGCCCTCGGAACAGAGTCACAAGGGGTAGTGGTAGAAATCTCTCCCTAAAAAATGGGACAACCCTTCAAGACCCTGATACGTCATCGGTGACGTTTACATAAACAGACGGGACAAATTACTATGGCAATAATGGTATTATCACAGTGACATTTGCCGTTCATCTGATGGCGATAGAAAAGCATGGACGCTCGCGATTCGTTCACAATTTATACGTTTCACGCTACCAATCGATCAAACAAGTCATCAAATAAAAAAGACCACTGCTGCATTTACCAGTCCACTTCATGACAAAATAGCGTTAGCGGTGCTCTGTAGTCTAGCAAGCCGTGCTCCTAACGTTACCCTGCCAGTCTGCACTGGTATTAGAGGAGCCGTAACAAGTGCAACTTCGCTGCTGGACTTTAGTTATATTTCGGGCGTCATATGCCATCAAAGGGGGGAAATGCGACATGGAAATATGTCAAAATGTGGAACTGTCATGCACAAATCAGCCTAAAAACAACTAGCGAGGTAGAGACATCGGCATATTAGCGATTTTTTGTTATGCATGTTATCAAGAAAAGGTCTATAATACATTGAAACGACATTAAACTAAGATAATACCACGGTTAGAATATTTTTTAAATCTTTATTAATGAAGAAAATACTACATTTGTGGTTCACTTTGATGGTAGTGTAGCGTTCGCCATGATCTTCCAGTTGATTCGCAGGTCATTCTGGGAGACTTCTCCTAGCCCTCGGTTTGTAGTGTGCCCCTGAAAAATCTCCGTTTGGAGGGCCATGTAGCCCTCGCACTTAGCCCTACCCCTCGATTCCAAGAGAATTGGGACACCCCGCGCAAAACGGAGGGGAAGGGCTAAGGGGTAGGGCCAAGGGGTGAATTGGGATTCGGCCTAAATCATATATAGCCTTTTGCACTCGGAAATATTCAACCCCCTCACCTCAAAAGACGTTATAGTGATGTGAATCGAGGTTAATGAAAATATATGACAAAAAGCATCATACACAACAAAAAACATTTATTGATACTATTTGAGTTATTTTGAGAACATAAATTGACTTAACTTTTAGTTCAAATGAAAAATTGAACTATTTTCTGGCATAGCCAGAAATGGAATTGCAGTTGGGCCTAAATAAACGTGGATGGTTCAGCTCTGTTATCTGTCTATCCAGAATAGCATTCCACATTTGTGTTGCTCTTTATGCTTGAGGTTTTCCCTAAAGAAGTGGTCACCACAGTGTCACTCAGTCTCGCCGGCATTTTTCTCTGTCACAAGGATTTGACATCCCAATCACTGATATCATTCTTGCTCATCAACTCTTCAGTTCATTTGAGCACTTGCAGTCTGAGACACATAAGGTAGAACTCTGTGGTCCTTTTGTTGCAAAGTCACTGGTGTCAAATAGTTTGCCAAATGTCACAAGCAAAAACATAAACTTCTTTGTCTGAATTTGATGTTTCTAACTTTGTCTGTCCACTTTCTTCTGAAAACTCAGCCAGACTCTCTAGTATCACGTCAAGTAGCTGCAGTGTTCCTAGTCAGATCCTGACTTGGAGCTCTATCGTACATCAGTAGCTCTCTCTAGCTCAGTTAGCTTCCGATCAGGGTGCATTTCCTTTTGCAATTGCATGAACCGCACGTGTCTGCGGGCTCCAGACATGAAGCTATGCAGCTGATTCACAGTGTCAAAAAAGGTGCAGATATTTCCTGACACTTTAGCAGCAGTGCATAACAGCCGGTTCAATCGATTGCAGTGCAAGTTGCAGTGTACATAAACAGCTTGTGGGAAGGTTTGCTTCAGAAGAACATGCACGTCCCCTCTGTTTCCCGACATCACTGATGCACCATCAAAACAAAATCCTACAAAAATAGATGGATCCAGCTCCAGTGGTTCCAGTACTACCAGGATCTTCCTTGATACCCCGTGTGCAGACATATCAGCCGTGTCAGGATATCCAACAGCCCTCTCCTTAATCACCCCACCATGAATCAAACGGAGACACACAGCTATTAGCTCACGTTTGGATTGGTCTTTGTACTCATCTCCTAGTATGGCAAAATGTGTAGACTTGCGTCATTCTTTCTTGATTTTCCGTAGTAATAATGAGGCTGCACATTCCAGTAACTCATTCTGAATGCCGGGGCTCATCAGTGTAGCATTGCGTGGAAGCTGCTGGAGCCTGTTTTCAACTTCTGGGTCATACTTCGAAATCAACTTGAATATTTCCAAAAGTTGCCTCTATTTAGAGCCTCCTCTGTTTCTCTGTGCCCCCTGAGAGGAATGTCGTGTTTGGCACACATCAAGAACAATATCTAATACCACTTTCCACATACCACATATTAAGTCATTTTAATAATAGCAGATTTAGTACAAAAAAAGCAGGTATTTGATTGGATGGGCCTAGGTAAGAAGTGGGCGGGCCCAGGGCCTTCTAATAAGTGTTTTCAGTAAGTGCTGACACACTTCTTACAGCTCAAGGATACTGGAGTATATGTGAATGAGCATCTGACAGGGAAAAATGCAGAGATAGCCAGAAATAGCCGTATCCTGAAAAAGAAAAAGAAAATTCAATCGACATGGACAAGGAATGGGAAGGTATTTATGAAAACAAATGGTCCAGCAGAACATGCCAGAGTTGTCATGGTTTGAATGTTGAGTGATCTGGATGTTTACAAATGACAATATAGAGGGATTTACGGCATGTTGGGTAATGTGCCCTATAGCTGGCTTAGAATAAAACAACATCCACTATGAACTTTAAGCCATTTGAGCACTCTACAACTGATTCTTCTATAATTCTATAATTCTATAATTCTGATATTGACCCAGACCTGAATTTCTTTGCATCCTTTGATACCAATAAGATTTGTAGTGTTTATGATGAAACTCAGTTTAACGATCTTTGTGTTACAATGCCTCATAATATTTTCTCCACTTTTCACTTAAATAAAAGAAGTCTTTCCAACAAATATGATAAATTTCTCCATTATTTATCTTCTCTCAAACATGAATTTTCTGTCATTGCTTTATCAGAAACATGGCTTACAGAAGACTCTAAAGATTTCTTTAAACTACCAAATTATAATTCTGTTCATCATGTAAGACAGAATAGAACTGGGGCGGAGTATCTTTGTTTATTCATGGTTACTATGAATTTAAAACTAGGGAGGATTTCAGTTTGAAGTCCGATACAACTGAGGTTGAATCTATTTTTTTGGAGCTCACTGGCATCTCTGGTGGGAAGAATGACCATATGCCTGGTCCGGGCACGCCTCCAGATCCTCCAGCAGTGGCGCATGTGGGCCTGGGCAGAGGGTACCGCAATCTCCTCCTCCTGAGTGGGAAATAGAGGGGGCTGATACCCAAGAGAACAAACCTGAGGAGGCGTTGACGAGGGTGTTGTGCACGTACTCCACCCCGGACAGCTGGGAGCTCCAGGAAGCAGGGTACCCACGGGGTCTTAAAAGTATTAAAAAAGCATTGAATTTAATATTCTCAAAATAAGTCCTTAAAAGTATTGAATTTCGTTTACAAAGTATTGAATTTTGTTGACAAAGGTCTTACATTTTTTTCTTGTTTCTTTTTTCTTGAAGGTCAAAGTTGAATATAGTTGAACTTTGAGTGCAGCGCCAGGGGGTCTCCCAGTGTCTGTGCCCAGGGCACAGAATGCCGAGGGCGGCGGCGATGCTTGCCAAATAGGAAATTAATGCCAGCACCGAGCGTTTTTGTCACTGATCATGTGATCATGTGTTTTATTCAAGTACTTGGTAAATAATTATTTTCTAGTGCTTAAAATCCATACTGATTTTCCATTATATCCTTCATACGTTTGCCTGTATGGCCGTGAAGTTGGCTTTAAATTTCATTCTAAGTGGTATTAAAAAGGTCTTAAATTTAACTTCCTGGGGGTACCCTGAGGAAGACGGGTTGGCAGATGTGATGCATCGGAGGGCAGCCTCCATCTCCTGGTTGGCCCGCTCTGACTGCCCATTAGTTTGCAGATGGAAATGATGAAGATGAAGACAAACTGGTGGTGGCACCCAGGGCCTTGCAGAACGCTCTCCAGACCTGAGAAATGAACTGGGGGCAACTGTAGCAACTGGGCCTGTCTGACCTGAGACGCAATCTCCCAGGTAAGGGCAGGCAGCGACAAAGCAGGTGGACGGAAGGATGGGGACCAGATCAGACTTGTCGTCCTCAGCGGTGTGTATGCGTGACAGGGTGTCCGGCTTGACATTGCGGGAGCCAGGGCGGTAGGACAGCATGAAATTGAAACGCCCGAAGAATAGCGCCCAACGAGATTGGCGGGGGTTCAACCGATTGGCCGTCTGCAGGTAGGTGAGGTTATGGTGGTCTGTCCAGATGACGAAGGGCTGGTCAGCTCCCTCCAGCCAATGGCGCCACTCCTCCAGGGTCCAACACAACTGCGAGAAACTCTTGGTTGCCCACATCATAATTCCTTTCAGTAGGGGAAAGCTTCCGTGAATAGAAGGCACACGGATGGAGCTTACTGTCGGTCAGGGACCGCTGAGAGAGCACTGCTCCTACCCTTGTGTCTGATTCATCCACCTCAGCAATGAACTGTAAAGTGGTGTCGGGCTGGATGAGGACGGGCTGAAACAAACCGGTGCTTGAGCTCGCTGAGAGCGGTCTCCGCCTCTGGGGTCCAATGGAAGGGGATGGAGGTGGAGGTGAGGGCAGTGAGTGGGGCTGCGATGCGGCTGTACTTTCGTATGAATCTGTGGTAGAATTTCGCAAACCCCAGGAAGCGCTGCAGCTGTTTGCGGTTGGTGGGAGCAGGCCATTCTGCCACAGTGGAAACCTTGGCCGGGTCCATGCGGACCTGGTTTTGGCCGATGATGTAACCGAGGAAGGGCATGCTGGGCACATGGAACTCGCACTTTATAGCCTTAACAAAGAGCTTGTTTTCCAGGAGGCGTTGGTGTACCTGGCGGACGTGGGGGTCTGGGAAAATTTCATCCAGGTAAACGAAAACGAAACGGTTAAGCATGTCATGGAGTACGTCATTCACCAAGGCTTGGAAGACAGCAGGGGCGTTTGTCAGTCCAAAAGCCATAACCAGATACTCAAAATGCCTCAGGGGAGTGTTGAATGTCGTCTTCCACTCATCACCCTAGCGGATGCGGACGAGGTGGTAAGCGTTGCGCAGATCCAGTTTGGAAAAAATTGTGGCACCTTGGAGGGGGACGAAGGTAGAGCTGATTAAGGGCAGAGGATATTTTTACCACGATGTTGTTCATGCCACGGAAGTCGATGCATGGCGACTGGAGAGGAGGAGGGAGTCAGGCAGCCAGGGAGTCTCGGATGTATATTTCCATCGCCTCACACTCAGGTCTGGAGAGGTTATACAGCCGACCACTGGGGAGAGAGGCACCTGGGAGGAGGTCAATGGCGCAGTCATATGGGCGGTGAGGCAGCAAGGACACGGCATGTTGCTTGCTGAAGACAGGGGCGAGGTTGTGGTAAACCTCCGGGATGGAGGACAGATTAATGGACTCCGCCAGGGGCAGTGGTTTAGCGCTAGCAGGGGCCGGAGCAGAAAACAGGCAGTGGGAATGACAGTAATTACTCCATGAATTAATCTGACCTGTGGTACAGTCCATCTGCGGGTTGTGGGTCTGCAACCAGGGAAAACCAAGCACCAGCGGAGAGTGGGAACAGTCGAGGATGAAGAAGCTGATGATGGCCTCCAGGGGGGAAATCCAGGGGCATCTCCTCCGCCAGCACCCGGTCCATAAAGCTCTCGTCCGCTCCGGAGTCGATGAGGACCGAAACAGACAGGGACTGGGTGCGCCACAAGAGGGTGGCATTGAGCTGGGGACACGAGGGAGAAGTACATGTTGCTCGGCTCGTCAGTATCTCTCCCACTACTGAGGAGCCGGCGCTTTTACTGGACGGACGGGGCAGGAATCTAAAAAGTGTCCATCTCCACCGCAATAAAGGCAGGCCCTGGCACTGACACGACGGGCCCGCCCCTCCAGGGTTAGGCAGGCTCTACCTAACTGTATGGGCTTGGGCTCGGGCTACTTGTGGAAGCCTGGCGGAGCTCGGAAAACCTCGGTGGTAGAGGACTGGAAGTCGCCGACGGAACGGGGATTGGCGGCTGAGGTCTGGTGGAACTCTCCCTGCAGCTCTCGCGGAGACGGTTGTCTATACGGATGGCCTGGGAGACGAGATGCTCGAGGTCTGGAGACACGTCACAGGATGCCAACTCATTTTTGACAGACTCGTTCAGGGAGTTCAGGAACGCGGCCTGGAGCACCTCGTTGTTCCACCCACTCTTCGCAGTGAGAGTACGGAACAGTGAGAGTACGGAACTCGATGGCAAGGGTGGCGACACTGCAGGGCCCCGGGCGGAGGTGGATGAGATGCTGGGCTGCCTCTCTGCCGTGGACGGGGTGGTCAAAAATCCTCCGCATCTCGTGTGAAGTTGGCATAGGAGGAGCAGACAGCTGACTGGGTCTCCCACACCCAGAGTGCTTCTCCTTTAAGGGGTCCAAGCAGGTAAGTGATCTGGGACCGATTGGACGAGTAGGTGGCAGGCTGTTGTTCAAAGACTAGGGAACATTGTACTAAGAAGGCCCGACAGGAACCCAAGTCACCATTATAATGCCCGGGCGCAGGGATAAAAGAGAGCCCGGGGAGGTGTGCTGAGTGCTACTGGAGGGCTAGGCGGCACCGATGGTGTAGTGGGGTCTGCTAAATTGGCAGAAATTTCTCTCAGGGCCTGCTCGTGTTGCCCCAATCTAGCCTCTTGACTGGCGTAGGCTTGACGAGAAACCGCTCCCACACTGGAGATGTCTCTTAGAACCTGGGAGTGTTGACCCAGGAGGACACCTTGGTTGGCTAGGGCCTGGAGGATGGCCTCCGGGTTCATAATGGCCAGATCATACTGTTACGACCGTATTAGTGAACCCAAATGCAGAACACAGAGGCAGGAGGCGTAGGTAGGGAAAAACAGGTTTTACTGGGGAATAGGAACAGAGGATGGCAGGGCAGGATGGCAAGCTGGTGAGATGGGGGCTGGTGCAGGAGCGGGGTGAGCTGAGCGGGGAGACAGGCGGCAGGATGACAGGCAGGGAACCACCAGACAGACAGGTAGGCAGGCGGTGGCAGGACGGCAGGCAGGGAACCGGAGAAGGAGTCTGTATCTGAACAGGGAGAGTGGAGTCAGCGTAGGAAATACTTTGAGAGTCAAAACTATAAAGTGGCCGAGAATGAAACTGCCAGGGTAGTACAAACAACGATCTGGTGATGAGTGGGTGGAAAGCCGGGGTTCTTATGCAGGAGGTGATGGCTGATGAACCGCAGGTGTGAGAGGCAGAGCAGAGAGAGGTGGATGATGAAGCCAGGGAGGAGACGGAATCTGGAGCCACACCCACCAACACATACACACAAGCACAGACAGAGACAGACAGGTAGCCTCTGCTAGGAGGTAGAATTGGAGGGCGTGACAATACTTGACCGTTGGGATGGTTTTCTTCTGGTCATAAGCCTGGCCTTTCTCACGCCAGACATACCGCTGGTCCATGTGTCCAAACATTTACAGTTTAGTTTCATCAGTCCATAGAACTATCTCCAAAAACTCTGCAGTCCTACCCAAATTCCTCCTGGAATATTCTAGTCAACCTTTGATGTTCCTTGTGGGAGTCCGGCCATGAAGTCCTTGTTTATTCAGTGCTCGTCTTATAGTTGCCACTGAAGCACTTGTCTCAGCCTTCATCAGGTCATCCTGTAGGTGTTTTGCAGTAACACAGGGGTTTTTCTTAGTTGTCCTGATTAAGTTGCGAAGGGCATGAAATTTTGAGCTTTCTCCCACGGCCAGGCAGGTTTGCAGCTGGATGATTTTTCCCAAAGGCTTGGTGAGGGGCAGTTCTGAGTAGGTCCAGGTGTGGGTATCTATCTGTGTGTGCGTGCGTGCGTGTGTGTGTGTGTGTGGGGCGGGGGGGTCGAGAAGAAAGCAGCAGGCTCAGGTGTTGATGTTGGAGGTAGCATTGTACAGTCGGATGGTTGTTGGCACAAAAGAGTGCTTGAAGTGCTCCCTTGTGCATTTAGGTTGGATGAGACGGTGGCTAAAGGAGCTTCTCACCCCATTCATCTCATCATAGAGGGGGTGGGATGGGTTCTCACAGATGGATCTGATTTTAGACCTCATCCTCCCCTCAGCTACCTCTTCCAGACTGTCCAGGCTCTCTCCCACAACTGAGCCAGATTTCTTGACCAGTTTGTTGATCTTGTTGGCATTCTATAGGGGTTGAATAATTGTCACATGGCTATATTAACAAAATATCCTGTTACTCACGAATGCTCCATCACACATTTTCTTTGTTGATTTTATGTATCACTCAACTGATTAAGAAGTCATCCAAAGCAAAATCTAGCTCTTTGAAAAAACTTTCATTGGTAAATCCTTACGATCTTTGGGGGGTTGAATATTTGCAATTGCAACTGTATATATGTTGTATATATTTATTGTAGGGCTGTCAAACGATTCAAATTTTTAATCAGATTAATCACAGGGCCGCTGTGGATTAATTTAGATTAATCACGATTAATACCCATTCATTATTAATTGTGTTTCATTTTGTGGTTGCAAAAAGACTCATGACAGAAGGCGATATATACACTTAACATGTGTTTTATTTAAACTATAGAACAGATATGGTGTCCAGATATCAAAATAAAATAAAAATAAAACATACCAACCACACCATATTTACCAACCACATTTTTTCTTTCTTTTTTTTTACTCATCTTTTAGCCAGCTGCTGAGACAGACTAACTTGTTTACATTACCGGAGAGTAGAGCTGACTGCTTCTTATGTACAATGTTACCTGCGACTGAGAACAGTCTCTCACAGTGGTTGCAGGAGTGGCGAGATATTTGCGAGCCAGCAGTGCCAGCTTGTCATTCGTTTCGGTGAAACGAAAACTCCTTCCTGCAGAGTGTGCAAACTACTTTATGTAGGTCGATTGTCCCGTCTTGGGGTTTTTTGTACTCAAACTTCCCATCGAGAGGGCCAATATGTTGTTTAGAGTCGTCCATCGTTATCGAGTTAGTTCTGCCGCCAGATAGTGTTGGAGCACCAATCCGCGCCAGTGAGTGGATTTGTGGGATTTTGAGTCATTGTGCGCTGCGCATGTGTTAATTGCGTTACAATTTTTAATTAAATGAATCATGCAAATTAATTAATCTGGATTAACGCGTTAATTTTGACACCCCTAATTTATTGATAACTTTCTTTATCTTTTGCACAACCTGAACTGAGCAAGAGAGAGGAAAAGAGGCTTCAGAAAGGGAGGAGCAAGGAGAGAGACAACACGTTACAATATATCACTATAGGCCTGTCCAAAATGCTGTTCAAAATGTTTACCATGCTGCTTCATTTAGACATACATACAGTATATTGTGTGGACCAGTGTGGACCAGACTAATGCATGGAGAATGCCTCCACCCCACCTCCTATGGATCGATAATTGCCTCTGGGCCGAGCCCTGAATCACCTTAGACAGAGGCTACACATCTTTTCAGCTTGACCCTAAATGTGTACTGGATGATCTGGTTGGTTAACAAAATAGGCCTACATATAGACTAGGCTATGAAAATGTATCTTATAACCACCGAAAGGATGATTTAACAATCATTGGGCGCAGACTGGAGTCCTTGGACTGAGGTTTGGTGACAGACTACAACACTGGTCCACGGATTTGCTTCCATAAGAAACAATTCTCACTTCCATGGCATTATCATTTATCAGTTAGACAAGCAGCCTGTTCTCATGTTAGTTAGACAAGTAGCCTGGAATTTTGAAAAATTAGCATGGAGTCTCAAAATGCATATGACATGCACTGTGCATGAAAAAGTGAGAGAAGTATGTTTAGACTAGAAACAGGAAGTAGTTTGACATTGAAAGGGCAGTGGAAAGTAAGGGGATGGCGGCGGATGGGTGGAGACACCCTGAGTTCAATTCCCAATTCAGATTAAGAAGTTTCAACTGTGAATGAAGTTTTAACTTTTGGTGAAAGTTTTTCATATTTAATGACCAAAACCTTACCATAAGCTGTTTTATGTTCCTGCATGTGCCCCCAGGTCCTCCAATGCTGCCTTCCTGGTAGCTCATAACCCCTCCCAAAACAAAATTGGGGAGGCAGCTTTCTTTAACTATGCGGACAAAACATATCTGTTCAAGCACGTTACACTTTCAACATTTGACTGTATACTTTCTTAATCCAAAATTCTGCATTTAAAATGCAGAATTTTAAATTTTGTTTTTTATTCTCTATTTTTATAAGAGAAAATGTATTTTCTTTGAAAGTAAAGCACTTTGCGCTGCATGTGCATGTATAAAAGGTGCTATACAAATAACGTTTATTATTATTATTATTATTATCATCATCATCAGCATTGTCATTATTATTATTTGTCAGGATGTGGTTTAATTTGGACCCAAAACGCAGAACACGACTGGAGTATGAGAAAAGGAGGATTTATTGAGAGGGAGCAAGTGATGGGAAGGAGGGGGGTGCAGTGGCTGGGCTGGGTGGAACTGGGGCAGCAGGCGAGACCGGAGCTGGAGCAGGCAGGTGAGGCAAGGGCAGGGAAGACCGGCAGGCTGATGGGTTTCGGTGGGGAGACAAGAGGAAGGAGGCACACAAGGGATCACTGGAGACAAGAACAAACAATTAGAATTAGACAGGCCCGAAGGCATACAAGAGAGATAAACTCAGAATAACACAAGTGAGTTGAACACAAGTACCACTGTAGTTGGCAGAACAATCTGGTGAAGAGTGGTTGAAGAGGCGGGGTTTAAGTACTGCAGGGTTGATGACTTGATAGGAGGCAGGTGTGGAGGAGAGGCAGGGCTGGGAGAGGAAGCCACACCCACGCCCCACACACACACACACACACACACACAACCACATGGAGACAGAACATAGAGACAGACAGGGGAGGTAAAAACATAAGGGAACCCTGGGGCCGGGGCCGTGACAATTATTATTATTATTATTATGAGCTTAACCAAACTGTCATAATTGCCTAACTTTAACCAAAGTCTTAGCTGCCTAATCTCAACCGTAAATTTAACGCTAACCTTCACCAAAGTTGTTTTACTTGCCTAAACTTGACCGTTAACTAACTTTTTCATGTTATGAACACGCGAAAATGGCATATCCAATTTGTGCTGTTGTATTGTCATATAATAATTTTTGGAGACAGCACATACTGTTGCTTTTAGTGGATTTCATACAGCCACAACAGTGGTTAAAAGTGATAGAATTCTTGCAGAACCTATTGTGTAGCCAACAACAGCCATGTGTCCTTGACCAAGAAAGTTACTCAGTTGCTCTGAACAACTAAACACTTAAAGGGTAATTCCGGGATTTTTCAGGAAGAGGACGGTTGTTTACACGATCCTCTTCTTGCAACAAGTCAACCCTCTTGCTTTCATAGATCACCTTTGTCAGAGTTCAGAGTTCAGAGTTGTTTATTAGAGGTCTTAGAGGTCTATTTCTGGTTAAAAAAGGTCTATTTCTGTAGCGATCCTTTCAGTAATGTTGTCAGACACTTGTCAGACACACGAATAACAATCTGAGCCTGTCAGTGGCAAAAATCAATTACCCTTTACCCGGAATTACCCTTTAAAATGACAAATGTGTACCAAAAGAGATTGTCATGATATGAAATAAGCACTTTGATTTCTGTTCATTCTGTATCTCCTGATTTCTTACCCGTGTAGGCTGGGCAGCTCATTCAATTACAATATAAAGAAAAATTCCACACTGGGGTGTGGGTTAGTGTTTTGGGATCAATGGGTAATGTGTATATCCACAGTGTGCATGGATATGCATGAAGTAGTATGAATTTAACCAGAGAAATCAATCAGTTGATGAATAAATTAATCTGCATGGCCGCCCTCAATTTGTTTTACTATGAAAATGCACTAGAGCCATTCGCTGACAATCCAAGTTGATTGGTATTCATGACATGAACTGATGTTTCGTTTTTGCATTTAGATTTTCCATCAAAGAGTTGAAATTTAATTGGACTTAAATTAGAGTGCTGTTCAAACTGGAACTCAGAAGTGAATCATTAGTGGGCTGATATGGCCATCCCTCTTGGGAATATCTTTCAAAGACCCAGGCATTCTTTTCAGTCCGAAAACTGATTGACAGAGAAAGCCAAAGGGTCTGGTGAAAGTTGGAAGATGAGCTTTAAATTTAACCTTTCCCATCCAAGTGTTTCCATTCCACTACAGAAATGTCATTTAATTTAAGGTACCGTTATTCCCCTGTTCTAGGACAATGCAATCAATATTTATGAACATGAAGAACATCTTCATACCTTCTGTGTGTAAATTGCTCATTTACTCCTCACAATGTAGACAAAAGCAATTTTCCTTTATCTCAAATTTAAGATACTTAAATTTTACATGTATTTTACATACACATGTAAAATACATTGTCCATTTTCTGTAAAGATTTAAAAAAGAATGTAAACTCAGTGGATTCAAATGATGTAAAACTGACATATTGGTCCTTGCAGTTAGATCACTTAAGTGTTAATAGCATTAGTACTTCATAGCATTTGAGATTATTAATAATTTAAACGTATTCAAATATTTATTTTAGTTTTTTATAGTTATTTATTTTAGTTTTTTAGGATTCTTCCTCTTTTTTTACTTCAAATGATCTGTACATCAGAGACTGTAAGCCCTAGAGCAACCAACTTTGGTTGATATGTGTCAAATCTCCCCCATTACTCAAATAGGCAAGAAGAATGAAATAAAATATACTGGTGGTGGCGCTGTGACAAGCAACTTCACATTTTAGCCTACACAAGGCCAAGAATCGATTTTGTCCCTCAGATGCCTTGGATCAAATTGACTCAATCACTCAATCACCACATTTTACACACATTCATGTTAGGCCAGTCAAATTTGGTCAACAACTGCTGAACCATAAAGCCTAGGATCATCCCCCCCACCCCCTCAAAATCCATTGCACATGGTTGGTTTTCATTTAAGCCTTGACAGTTTTCCGCCATTTGAATCGACAGCAGTGTGTTTGATTTCTTCTCCTCCTCCTCCCTCCAGATGAGGTGTGCCCTCCTGGCTGGGATGGTCTCATCTGTTGGCCTCAAGGCTACCCTGGGGTACTCACCAAGGTTCCCTGTCCTTCCTACATCTATGACTTCAATCATGAAGGTAAATGGGTGGACTGGATGCTGTTCAACTCACATTATAGAATAATAATCTTAACCCTTGAGGGGCAAAGGCAATGGTATACTCAAAAAGATGAAAGAACAAATGACAAAGGAACCACTTTGTGGAAAAAAAGGAAAAACAGAAAGAGAACTGCTCCCAGTACAGTGAATGAACCGGAAAAGGAGGTTGAACTCCGTCCCCTGCCATGATGCAACAGCATTTGGACCAATTACTGATTGGACAAAAGACAATGTTTGCCATGGGGGCTTGCACCGGAAACATGTCACCACGACCTTTTGTTCTTTTATTGTTTTGAACACATTGTTTTAGTCAAAAAAGTTCTACTTCTTTTTGAGTATACCGCCTACTTAGCTCAGGCCTTTTGCCCTTTTCTTTCCATATATATTTAGAAAGACTCAGGAGGATGGAAGGCGCATGTGGGCCAAGCATGTTAAATGACAATAGAACCTCACCCCATGTGTGGGGAATGGAATGGAACCCTGGAACCAAGCCAAACGTGTTCAAATACAGTGGTGGCCAAAATTATTAGAACACTTGGCATATTTAAGAGGTTTCAGTTGTTGTTGTTGTTGTTGTTCAATTGGCCATTAAAATACCCATGAAACGAATGAAATATATACAAAGTCATCATTATGCTCTATAAACCATAGAATAGAGCCATCATATGGAGATTTACGTCATTTTCCTTACAAAAAACAAGCTAGGCCTATTTCACTGTCAATGTCACACAATCATGTTCCATTCAAAGGAAAGCCTTTGGCTTGAGTTGCAGAAGGCATGGGATAACATTAGTGTTCAAGTTCTCAGGAAATATATTGACACTATGCCAGAGAGATGTGCTGCTGTAATTGCTGCAAAAGGTGGACATACCAAATATTAAAGTTAAAAGTGGATAAAAACTGTAGGACTCACTTCATCTGATATTTGTTGTGCTCAGAGCAACCATCTGCATGTTTCATGAACATTATGAAATGAAATCATGTTTTGGAGGCAAGAAAAGGTCAATATTTTCAGATCTGTCAGGTGTTCTAATAATTTTGGCCACCACTGTACATTGGAAATGTACAAAAATACATGTGTATCCATGGGAAATAGCTTTTTTTACAATTACAATTACAATATACTATAGTTGAGATGCTACTTGTGTTTTTAGGCCACGCCTACAGAAAGTGCGATGTTAACGATTCATGGGTGTTTGTGGAGAGCTGGAACAAGACGTGGGCCAACTATTCAGAGTGCCTGCGCTTCCTCCATCCCACTAATGAGGAGGGAAAAGTAAGTATAGTTTTAAAATACTTAAGCTGTGGTTCCAAGTACACGTGCACAAATGCACTTGACAAGCACACAAATGTGTAAAAAGGCCTACGTAAGCACTCAAATACCTCAATATAATGTGGATACTGACAATTTGTAAAGTGTATTGCTTATGCTGTATTGCTTTTGACTTGAACCTGTGAGAGTGTGTGTGTGTGTATGGGAGGGGGTAAACATCCAAGGGTTCTCTCTGCAGCAATGAAAGGTATCCTAGGTAGCTATGTGTGTATGCCAGTGGGACAACACGAGGTGGAGAAGAATTGCTGGTTGGTGGTATACACAGTTTACCATTTCATGGTACAGCGATATCCCAAGTTATGTTTGTCCAATAACCAGCTCTTCCCATCATCTGAAGAGTTGTACTCTTGATTCAATGATTTTTTTCTTAATGAAGCAGCTTGGAGGAGCCCAAATCAAAAGGAAACTACAAGCAGAGCGATCTTCATTGGCAGTTATCCAACGTTTCGGAGTTGCTCCAGTAGATCGGCTCAGCCGGCAGTCGCGAAACGGGGGCTCAATGGCTGCAATGTAATCCTGCGGGCATATAAACGCGGTCAAAGTGCGTCAAAGTGCTTGATTTTGCCACTGACAGGCTCAGATTGTTATTTGTGTGTCTGACAAGTGTCTGACAACATTACTGAAAGGATCGCTACAGAAATAGACCCTTTTTTAACTTCAAGTGGCTTTGTACATTTTGTTTACAATGTTATGAGGGAACTGCATTTTCTTCACAGGTTTCACTGATACTTTTGTCTCCCTGGCAAATGCTCAGACAGCTGAGGAATAAGCGCTTTGTTCTTTGGACCCTCTTTATTTTACCTATAATCCACTGTGTCATTTGTTTCAAGAGAATCTCAACTTCAATATAATCAGTAATTTCTTTGGTTTATTCCATCAAAATGCAGTGTGGGGGTTGGCTGCGAGCATCAGTTTCAAAAGTCGATTGATGGATTGGGTGTGTGCAGTATTGGACCACAACGATTCGGACGGAGTCATGAGTCATATTCTGTGAAAACTGTATGCTCTCCCATACAAAGAGAAAAAATAGGTTGGGGCTACAGACCATGAGTCATGTTTGTTCATCTTCTTAATGAGTGGGCCCGATACCAAATGTGACTCTTCATTAAGACTATCAGTTTTAATGCTGCCTCTCTCTGTGTGCACAGCAGGACTTCTTTGAGCGGCTCTATGTGATGTACACCGTCGGCTATGCTGTGTCCTTCAGTTCTTTGCTAGTGGCCATCTTCATCATCGGATACTTCAGGTAAGAGGAGTATCACATATATAAGTGTCTTTGAAATGAATTCTAGTGTATAAACACCCAAAAAAGAGTCTATTATTAGGACACCCACATGACAGTTGCAGAAAGTCTTCCTCTGTCACATCCTGGATTAAATTCTTGCTACTCTTTACCTTGACATGCATATTTGTAGCATATTAGTTCCTTAGTCCTTAGTCATTACAAAAAACGTATTAAAGGTCCCATATTATGGAAAACGGCTTATTCCTGGCACTTATACATACAGGAAATCATTTACCTAAGCAGCTGAGAAAATTTGAAATCTGGAAGTCAGCACGTTTTTCTGTATTTTTCTCCTTTATAGATAGGAGAAAAACAGACCGTTTCAGAAAGTAATTCAGATAATTCCGAGTTGGTATTCCTAACTTCCAATCTAAATGTGTTCCAGTGCATCTGCTCGGGAAAACATAATCGCCCGCAGCAAACTCATTTTTGTATGGCAAGTCTCAGAATGTTACAAGCATCTAAACTCAACATCAACTACTACAGCGCCATTAGTGAATAGATTCGGCGCATATCACAACCGGACACCGTTTTTTCCGAGTACACTGGAATGCACCATTACTTTGCGACGAGTGAAGCTAAAACAACAACATATCTAAGGCGATATATCAACTCTCCAGTTATTATTTTGTAGGATGCAGGCAGCAACATAGATCCTTGCACAGTCTCCCAACACGCGAAAATGCCAGGGGCCCGTTCCAAGAAGCAAACTCTGAGTCTAACCCTGCACTCTGAGTTGATTAATACCGAGATGGCAAAGTCTGAGTTTTCGGTTCCAGAACGGCTGATTTGAGTTAGTTCAATCAACTTTGAGTATGTTCACCTTGAGTTAAGCGCGTGCATGACAACAATAAAAAGCCATCATCAATGGAGGTCCGATACTACGATTCACCATGGCAACCAGCAAGCAGAAGGGTCGTAAAGGAGAGGGAATTGGCGTGGGAGAGAATCGCTGCCCGAGTCAATGCATACGTTTGAATGCAGTAGTGTATTCATTTAACATTTAACCACACTTTCTTATAATATTACTTATGTGAGAAAGTGGTGGAATGGTATTGGAAAAAAAATGTTTTCATTTAGGTGCAATCCCACGGGCGCAAAGCGCTCTTGGCAGCAGCTGAAAATGAAATATAAAAACATTACAATAGAGTCATTTAGCAGACGCTTTTATCCAAAGCAACAGTTAACACTGTGGGGATTGAACCCACAAGCCTGAGACTGTGAGTCCAATGCTCTACCAACTGAGCTGTCTGGGCCAGACATACTACAAATGGTGTACTTGGGGTGACAAATTACAATGGCAGATCTAGAAATTGAATTATTGGAACATAAGTTAGAGGTGGGTGCATGGTCACAGGTGAAATGTGTTGTTGGAACAATAGAAAAATATGAACTGTTGCTTTTGTATTTGTAGGAAATAAAGAAGACCAAATGAAATTTATTTGACTGCTTGGGGGTGGTGGTAGCTTAATGTAAGTGTAAATGGCATATTATATCTCGGACAGCTCTTCCATCCTGGACATAGAACATCTAATCGGGGTCTCAAAATCCTCTCCCGACATAAGTCTATGCAAATTACTTCCGCTTGAATATCGATCGGGTTACCGAGGAAAGGACACGCCATGTCCGACCGCTGCTTCAGGTTCAGCAGAGGGAGGAGACAGGGAGAAAGTCAGGGTTTGTTCAAGAAAACCTGCCAGCAAGCAGGTTAGGTTCACAGAGTCAGTTACCATGGTAACTGAATCAGAGTTTGAGTTACCTCTCTTTCTGGAAGGGAAAACCCAGAGTTTCCCCTCATCTCAGGGTTAACAAACTTTACACTAAACCCACTTTCTGGAACAGGCCCCAGGACAGAGTGGATTAATTTTATTTTTAACGGCAACGGCTGTGTGATGATGACTCTTCAGACTGCTTGAGCAAGGCAGGATTAGCATCTAAATTGAAGCTTACAGATGGAGCAATTCATAAGGTACGTGACCCATCTGCAAAATTGGAATCTGTAAGTGTCACCATGTTTTGATTTAATTTACCAAATTAGTCTGGTTAGTATATTAGACTGCTGGTTAGCTAACAAGCTAGCGGGGCTAGCCACGGGCTTGTTGGCCGTGGAAGAAGTAAGAAAACTAAAGCTGGAGTCATTAAAAGTAAAGTAAAGTAAAAGTAACATTATTGGTTGGAGTCAAGACTCATCTTTAACTTATTTGTTGGGACCAGTGTCTGTTTTATAAGTCTGTCGAACGTGTCAGGGTCGGTAAACTTTAGCCACCATTAGTACAATCGCGTTTCGTTGTTTGTGCTGCGCTGTTTGGATGCAAATAGATTGCATCCAATATTATATTATATTGACTAACTAGCTCAACAAAATTGTCAATTCTAGCTTGTCTGCAAGTTGTATTCAATAAGCTTATGGACATGAGCCATAAACAGACCAGCTACAGCAGAGAGTGTCGCTCACACACCCACCCACATATTACACAGAATTGTTATCATTGAGAAACTAAGTGGAACTGCCTCAGCTGCCTCTTCCCATTCTGGGTCAGACTCCGGCTCAAACATGTACGTCTCAGTGTTGGTTCTGGAGCGGCCGCCATGCATCAAGCTTATTTGTTTACCTTATTTGCTCTACGTGGAGGTTCAATCAGAGCAGTGCTCATTACATACAACCTCCACGCCCTAAAAACAGCCTGTTCTTTACAATGGAGAAAATGAGAGACTGAAACACACACCACAGATATTTTGATATAGACTTCACAAATGTCTTGTAAAGACCCCCAGGAACAGTTTAAATAGCCCAAAATGAGTACAATACCCCCCCTTTAATATCTTATTATATTCCATATTCTGCAAGTATAGCCCATTAACTATGGGTTTTCCCTCAATAGCCTCCTAGTGCCCACTAGCAGTCAGTAAGGGAGTTGTTGCATATGAATGAGGCTCTTAGCATGCTTTGTTAAGCATGCGGCCCCCCTGGCGACATTGGTCGGAAAAATATTAGTTAGTTAGGCATGGGAATGAGATTAAATCGTGGCCACAACTTTATTATTGCGTGGCCACATGATACGGAATCTGTTGTTTAGGCTACTGACAACACCGGGCAAGCTCTGTAATTTTAGAATGTGTTTTAGTAATAAAAAGTACAACAATGAAAATCAAATGATTAATGATTAATGAAAATGATTAATATCCATGTAAGACATTTTGCCTTATGGGTTTAAATTGACATTTAGCCTTTTAATGTCCATAAGGCATTCTTTCATCAGGATATACCACACACCATAATACAGAATCATCTTTTTTGTATCTGTTGAACAGCTAGACTTTAACTATATATTTAATGGAATGATCGTACTGAGTATTCTACGGATCTCATTCCCACGCATTACTAACTCGTTGCCACGCAATAATATTTTTCCCACCAATGTCACTAGGGGGGCTCCGTAATACGGTGCTAGTATCACAAGAAAATATTCTCCCTCAATTAGGCTTTCTAAATAACTGAGGGAAAAGCTAGCATTAATGAGCTATACTTGTAGATGAAGGAACTAATACACTACTAATATGCAATACACAACAAATTACTGGTTAATATGTAAATTCCTTAATATATAATATATATTGTGAGTTTTGCAAAGTGACTCATTCTTGATTGTCTCTCTCTCTCCGCTTCCCTCTGCCCTGTAGATCTTATTAAATGAAGCAGAATAGATAAAACAACCTATCAGTAATTATTCCCAACAGAGCCCTTAGTGTCATTGCAAAACGTCACACTAGTGAGTTGTCATGTATTTGTGCTGTAACATGAACAGAGGACTTGTTTTTGACATTTAGGCTATAAAAAAGCAACGAAGAGGAAGCTGCTGTCACTTAGTGGTATTGAGCATACCATGGAATCACTTTAGAGTGTTGACTTAAAACATTTTGGTTGGTGTGATTTTATAAAAAAAAAAAAAATTTAAGGTATATTTTTGCCAGTTTATTAGATAGTTAGTAAAGAGAGACAGGAAAGATTAGGGAGATAGAGAGAGAGATGAGGGACGGCATGCAACAAAGGTCCAGGACCAGAATAGGAATATATGATGGCCTTAACACAGTAGGCCTATGTGGAGAGGAGGGCGGGGGGGGGGGGGGGGGGGGTAATAACTCAGATGTAATTAATAGCCTAGCACAATGAGAGAACTGTTGTCATTGAGAGTCCCTTGCTGGAGGAAACTGATAAGCAATATCAGGATTTTGGATTAACTTGAAATATGACTTGTTTGAAACATTACATACTCGTCAGTTTTCCATTTCAAACTAAGTATATGAGTGCAATACAGAGAGTGCAATGCAGAGAGAGATAAGGCCTGAACAGTCAAACAATTATGTAGAAAAGGCTTTAATTTTATAAGTGCCTTAGACCATCATTAACATTTCCTAGTTTCCTCTCAGGGTGTGTTTCTTCATCAGTCCTGAGCTTGCCCATAAACCTAGACAACCTCACTTCCAATCTGACTAATATAAAAGGTTCATATCAATTAGATTAATTTGAATGAAAGGATATCGCCAGTAGATCAATTTGCATCCAAGGGAGATGCAAAATATATGGTGTGAACAAAAGCAAGGCCGTTCCTTTTCATCCCCTTATAATAGCCCCTTAGGTAAAAGTTTCGATCATCATGTTGCATTTTATTGTGTATCTGATCTGATAACTCTGTTGTCAAGGATATCCAGCTTCGTAATGAGATTATAGTTGAGGCATATTCATCAGAGCAGCACTTAAGCGGATAACCGAGTGCTGTTCCCACTTAAAGCCGTAAGCGACACAGGCACACATTTAGCTCAAGTGCCCTCTTGATGCCGTGGCCTTTCTTAGAACTAGAACTAGATAGAAAGACACAGGGAGAGGAAGACAAACAAAGAGAGGGGTAAGCAACCAAGAACATCACATATGCTTGATGAATGACAGTTGATTGGATTGGTCTGATTGGATAACAACATAATGTAATACCCAATAACTAATATGATTGCCTATTATCAAAAACAATTGTGAAAGCAGAAATATTACATTACATTACATTTTACATCACAGTCATTTAGCAGACGCTTTTATCCAATAAGTGCAATAAGTGCATTCAATGTAGGTAGGCACGAGAACTACTAGTCACCAGAAATTGTAAGTGCATTTCCTTCCTAAACAAGCATCTAAGAGCAGAACCAGTGTTAAAGTAAAAGTGCAATAAGTTATCTACCTACTTTTTGAAGCAAATAAACAAGAGCTAAGAGGAAGGACCAAGATAGTGTTTCTTGAAGATAGGCAGCAACTCTGCTGTCCTGACATCAGTGGGGAGTTCATTCCACCACTGTGGGGCCAGGACAGAAAAGAGCTGTTCCTTTTAATGCCCTAAAGGATAGCACCAGGGTCTTGAACTGGATGCGAGCTGCTACAGGGAGCCAGTGTAGAGAACGGAGAAGGGTAGTTGTGTGGGAGAACTTGGGGCGGTTGAACACCACATGAGCTGCAGCATTCTGAACAAGCTCCAGAGGTCTGATGGCAGATGCCGGGGTAGGTGAGTTATGCTGGTTTAAGAAGTTCTGGTTAAGAGCCTTGGAAGGCAGAGAGCATCGCAGAGCACTGAATGAATGAAATGAATGAAACGTCTTCATCCATAAGATATCGCTACAGACGTCCGAGTCCAGTTTCCAGGGGAGCAGCCTATTTTCCTCTTGAAACCTCGGGCTCTTGAGCGGCAAAATACACCAATAACATTAAAAAGAAATTCAATCTTATCTCCATCAATCAGTCCTCAGCGGTAGACGCTGTTAGACGGAACTGTTTTTGTCTACTCGTTTCTGCGTCTCGGAGAAAAGCAGTTTGAAGCTCCAAAACTGAACTTGAACTCATCAAAACTACACACTCTCTCTTCCTGGAGTCTCTGCCTTGAGGGGCAGTGAGCAGATAACTTTAGTAGCAGAAATCATTAGCTGTCATAGGACACCCACAGACAAATCATATTGCGGTTATAGTTTGATGCGTGCGATTTAGCTTGATTGGATGATACACATGAAGTATGTGAAATAAATGTGAAAAATCCTATTTTGTTTTCGTTTAGTAGCTCTATTAGAAGTCAAATGTGCTTGCTGTTCATTGCTTTAGCTTGTTGCTGGTTTTAATAGCATCTGATGTATGGCCGGGAAGCTTAGTGGATGCCTCTGGTTGGTGAGGGATCGTCGATGAAGTATGTACATAAGTTAAAATATTCACATAAATTATTTTCAATATTTCAACAAATAAAATAAGCACTTATTAAAACAACAAAAGACGTATTAAAACTGCTATACTGTAAATATTGTGTTGGTTGTTTTTTTTAATTGTAAATAGTGTGAACTTGTTGCCCTTTGCACATTCCCGTTGAGCATTGCCACTTTACATTTCACTGCACACCCTGTGTGTGTATGTGACAAATAAAGTTCTTGAATCTTGAATCTTGAATATAGCTTTACCCCTGCTGCTAAGGGACAGCATCATGGTTTAGGGGTTGGTCCTCAGAACGCAGCATTCGCAATGAATACTGGGTATTGTTGGAGAAGGTTTATATGCAGAAAAGTAGCGTTTTCTCTGTCAATATTGGGCGTATTTGAATGTTTTTTGCTTCTATCCATGAATGTCACACATTCCTTTGATATAACTTCAACATGAATGATGAGTGTTCCTTTAAGTTGCATTTGGAGCACATTTGAGCACAGCACCATTTTGGGTTTGTCCAAATCGGTGGGGGAAGGTTGAGTCAGTTAGTTTTCTTACATTCATCAGTATTCTACTTCAAACTAAGAATACAATATACTTTTTCACCCTATTGGGCTGCAGAGGGAGATGATTCATTGAAATTAATTAGTCATGTATAAAAAGCTTTAATTTTGCTAGTGTCTTAGACTTAGACTCCTAGTTTCCTCTTAGGGTGCATTTCTTCGAGTGCTAGCATGCTAGATGAATTAGCTGAATTTGAAATGATATCAGTAATAGCTTAATTTGCATCCATTTTGTGTAAGAACATTGTTTCAAAATTAACTTAAATTGTTGAACAAGTAGGAAAAGAAAACCCTTGAAAGAAAAGCATTATTTCCCCTACAATTATTCCCCTTACAATTTATAGTTGACATGAACTTCAAAACATGTGGTGTAAGTCGAAGGAAGGCTGTTCCCCTTCAGTCCTCTTAAACAGCCCGCTTGGTAGAAGGTTTGATCATTATGTTGCATTTTATTGTGTATTTAATTATCTATTTGTTTAAATTAAGATCGTCATTTGTTTTCACTGCAGGCGTCTTCACTGCACCCGAAACTACATCCACATGCACCTGTTTGTTTCCTTCATGTTACGGGCAGTCAGCATCTTTGTGAAGGACAAGGTTGTCTACGCCAGTGTTGGCTTGCAGGACATCGATTCTGCCCTGCTGGACAACTTTAAAACTATTACCATGGCGCCACTGGACAAGTCTCAATATGTGAGTACCGCTTGCTTTAATACTCTCTCTCTGCTACCAACTAAATATTTTGCTACAAAGGTTCTAGTATGTCATTAGACCTGAGTTAAATATAGAGTGAAAGGTCCTTTCAGTGTTTTCAGAGAGCTATCGGTGCTCTCCACGTCTGAAAAGCGAACCCAGTGTTGACTCCGGTTTTGTCACTGTTTCCTTGGTTTTTGCTGGGGCCGTGCTAACTTTTTGTATCGATCCAATGTTATGATACAGTATGTGCTGCCTGAGCTTTGTACCATTCCATATTCAGCGCTACCGGGCAGATACTGTTTGTTTTCAGCCCTTTTATAAAGTTCCGAAGCAAGTCCAGGGATCTGGGCGGAGCTAAGTAACAACAAAATTTTTTTATTATTAATGTCAAATAAGAGTAAAAAATATTGCTCATTGCACCTTTAAAGTGTGTCAGACCACATTTGGTTGCACTCTACAGCTTTACCATGAAAACCAAATTGGCTATATGGCACCATACAGTTGGAAGACTTTCACCGAAATGTTGCATCGTTGAGTTTGCTGCCATATATATATATTATACTACTACTAATAATAATAGTTGCAGCTTGCTACTACTTCTTTAAATGTGTTTTTTTCTATGTGGGTGCTGAGTGGATATTTGGATTAATAGAATAAGATATATTTCAGTGTACACTACTTTATTATACGCTTCTTTATACGCTTAATAAAGCCATTAAAACATAATTATAATTATAATTATGCAGCATTTAAACACAATTTGTATTACCCCACAGAGTGTTATCATAACACTAATTACAGTACTACCATTCTAAAAATGCATGCACTCATAATATTATAAACTGCTTTGTTAATTACCAAAATTTCACAGAGAGAGAGCAACTAAATGGGATGAACAATCTCTCTATTCTTTCATCTCAAAACTTTTGCAAGGTCAAACTCAAGCCTAGTTTTCTGATCTTGGACAGTTCAATGGGGTTGAATCATCTTTGCCAAAGGAAACCAGGAGGCATGTGTGTTAAAGGGCTACAGGAGCTCATCAGCCAGCCTCGATGGCCCGAGAGCAGCCCTAACTAACTTGCTTAACAAGGTTTCCATCCTCCAATGTGCCGTGTGTGTATGGGCATGTCAATTGTTAGAAAATCCAATGCGATAGGTAATTGTTGCTGACTGTTGTGTTGGTCAAAATGAATTGATTTGCGAGGGAGGTCAGTTGACAGGGAGCAGAATTGGACAGAAATATGGAGATGTGGAATTGAAAGAAAAAGTCTGTCTGATCCTTTTTTATTTTGCTGCTAACCATTTCATTTCTCCTGCTGTTGCCAGCACTTTGAAATGAAATGAATGCTCAGCTGTGCACGGAATAAGTTTGAAGACAGAAACTATACTATACTAATATTGAGACAGTTAAGTCAAAACAACTTGCAATATGCAAAAAGGGTTATTTTAGCCATTCAGTGGGTCCACGGCATGGAACATTTTCTCAGCTGTCATGAAGTGCAAGGTATACAATATGGTACTGTAAACAGTGAGTTTTAGAGACAATTTTTATATCACAGAATATTATACTTTACATTGTAAAAGAATGGCTACAGTAGCCACTGCACACTACTGCAATACCAATGCATGGCAGGTCTTTTATGATGGTTAACACTGTACAAAAGTTATATGGTTCATTTGGAGTCAATAGACAAAAAGACATAAGCACGTTAAGACACATCAAATGAACAATGTGAAGTGCAGAAAAATTAAAAATTGTATAGTTCAGTAACTTTATAGAAAGTGGAATAAATGTGCACTCCAGTCTGTTTGATTTAGTTTGTGGCTGCCTGAGCCTGTGACCTGAAGGCAGGGGCTCCTACCTAGTAGTCCGTGATTTTTGCTGCCAGGTATGGCCAGCAATGTAATATGTAAAAGTAATGTAGTGTAGCTACATTACTTTTTTAAATGGTTGTTTGTTCAGCTTTTAAAGACACAGTTGGAAATTAAATTGGCAGGTTTGATTTCCTGACATTGAAAGAGTTGTTTAAAAAAACAAAAACTGGGTGTGGAAATGTGTCATTTCCATTGAACTGTGGTAGAAATCCAAGGATAAGGGGTTTGTGTAAAATATAACTCACAAGTAAGATTTAATAACCCTCTTGAGTATGTGCTCACATTGTTAATGACTAACTGGGAAAAATGCCATTGATATTTTTCAAATTCAGCTCAATAGCTTCAGCTTCCCCTGAGGTGCCACAGGAAAAAAAGCCCCCTGTAGCAAACCCGATCTAAGGACAGTTTCCTGGCATAGATGATGCAGTAGGCAGGATTCAAACAAAGTGCTCATTGATCATGAACTCAAAAACAATTCAAACTTATTCTCACAAATCAAATCTGCCATGAGAACCTTCAGCAGCCTCCCTGGGTGGTCTGTTCTGTGGACTCTAGAGTCCACTCTTGATGCCGCAATCCCATTGCACATCGGAAGTAAACAGTTCCGAGTCGGTATTCCCGACTTCTGATCTAAATGCGTTCCAGTGCATCTGCTCGTGAAAACCGCAGCAAACGTGTTTGTATGGCAAGCCTCTTAATTTCACAAGCATCTAAAAAGGACCTACATCAATTACTACAAGTATTACCCTACTAATCAGTGATCCAGCAACGCTAACGTTAGTGGGCTAGCACCGCATGCTAGCAGAGACTTCTACCTTGTAACATTAAGCACAAATCAACCAAATCACATTACACATCATTAGGTTTAATGTTTAGGTCTAATGTTATCGCATTATATATTTGCTCAAATCATTATATCACTAGAGCAGTGGTGCCCAACCCAATCCTCAAGTGCCCCTTGTCCTGCAGTAGAGTTTTTCACCATTGCAACCTCTGTCCTAAGAGCGTGTCAAGGTGCAAGTGTGGGAAATGCTTGGTTTTCCTGTGTTTGAATGGAAACCAGCAATGCTTTGTTGCATACCAGCACAAATGAAGTGGCTCTAATGCCCAAAAAACTGTGCTGATGCACCACCACACAGATGAACAAGTTTGACTTTGTTCTACAGAGATGTTGCATTTTATTTGAGTTTTTGTTACTGTTTTGTTACTATTTATTTATTTTGATTGACTTTCTATTAAAATTCATTCATTTTTTGGAAATATGTTTATGTTTTTGGTTTTCTACATTGCTCATGTTCATCAAATGAGATATACAGTATGTGAAAGCATGTCTTCTTATTTCAGTTTAGTAAAAATGCACTTTTACCATTAATATACATCTCAACCGTTTGGTAGAGGCTCATACAATTAAAACTGTGTGAGTTGTTAAAAAAAACAAAACATTGTTTGTTCATATTATTGCCCCAAGGAACTAAAAAATGCAAATACATATTTTTTCCATTGCTTTCTTCTTGGTGTGCCCATTAAAGGGTTAGGAAAGAATCTAGAGGAATAGTTTTGCAACTGTAGCAAAACTGATTGCACTGATGGTAATATGGCACACATTATTATTGTTGCAGTCAGGTGGAAATTCTCCATCCCTCTGATTTGTTAATGTATTAAAACAGGGGTCTTCAACCTTTTTCAGCCCAAGGACCCCTTGGTGGATAGAGAAACAGAGCAGGGACCCCCTAAGTATTTTACATAAAATTGTGTGTTGCATTTGATGCCTGGCCTATATTAGCAGATTTATAATGCCTTAATAACCTATACTCAGTTATGATGCTTACGGTTGCTAAGACATTAATACACAATTATTATTGATGTATGGAGGTAGTAGACTACTATTAATTATTTTAGTACCTAAGCCAGCTATTTTTTTAAATGGCAGTTGGTCACAAAATGTTAGGCTCTGTATCACACACCATGGTTGCATGGGAATCATTAATTTTGGAAATAGTTTTTTGTCAAAAGTAGCTTATTATTGCCTATTAATGGTTGGAGTTTCCTTTTTTTTGTCTAAAATACTTTTTTAAATTTTTCACAAAAAATAATTTTGACAGTTTGACCCCCTGTAGTATGCCCATTGACGACCACTGTAACATCTCATAATACGTCCATGGATGCTAAACAAATTGAATTATAAAAATCTTAGTCTTAGAATATTAGAGGTGTAGCAGTAGTTCATAAGTTCCTTGGCCTTGATGCACATGCAATGTCTTCAGGCAATGCAGAGGGCAATTTTGTCAACTGTTAGGACATTGTTTTGACATTGTACATTTGCCCCATTATTTTATCCAGTTGCCCATATCCTCACCATTAGAGATGGAACTGACGCTTTATTGCTGTTGTATTCTTCGGCCGCACGTTCTACTGGTCCTTCTTCCTTCCCTGGTGGCTGCGATGCCTTGCAAGGAGGCAGTATTGGAAAGGTGCTGCATGTATTGGCTCACGTCTCCCACAGCACAGCCAGCCTTGATCAGATTTTTTTACGCTGTGTTTCTGTTTCTTCAAGTGACAGCCACATTACATCGCAGCGGCAGATGCTTTGCATTTACTGTGGTGCGGGGAAATGTCTACCATGTATGGAAAAAGTATTTGCCTTAACTCCACTCTCCTTTCTGTGAACACAGCAGATGCGCCAGGCATTGGGGGGTAGAAGTCGAAACACACTGTGTCCTATTAGGAACACTTCCACAGTAGAAAATAACCTACTGAGAAAGCAGAATTGTTTACTCCTCTTCTCTCTTTTTTTGGATTAGAATCACTTGGGTTCAAATACAGTTCAAGTCAGGAGAGACTAGTTGTACGAAAAAGGTAGATTTATTGTGATAACAAATATGAGAATGTTTGGCGGTAGCTCTGGTTGGGATCAAATGGGTTAGAGGCGAAACCCGCGAATCTCTGAGGAGCAGGAACTCCATGGCCGTTCTCCATGGCGGGGTAGATTCGCTGACGACCAACTGGAGCCTGGCACTGGTGGTGGTGGGGAGGCAGTGGGGCGCAGCAGCGATGCACCTGAAATGACAGAGATGGGTGCGGCAGATATCTGTATATATAAAAGGGTGTGGAGGCTGGCCATTGGTTCCTCTGAGGGAGGACGGGGAGTGCCCTTGCTTAAAGGGCTGATTGAATAACGAGCTAGGCCAGTGCGGGAGAGCGCCTGGAGTAGCGATGATAGTAAGAGATGGATAGGTAATCTTCCTGATTACGCTAAGCTTCATATACACAGATACAATTCTGGGTACCTGCAGCATTGACACCAGCCTAACTTTTTCCTGATAACAGCACAGTTATGAGTTACACAGTTAATACAAAGTTATTTGTACTATAAACTGGCTATTGCTAATGAACACAGCTATATATGTACAATTTCACATGATTTAAATCATCACAGCCTAAGTTCTAAAACCTCCCACATAGGTCGACCTCTCTTGTGTAAAATCAGTTACTGAGTTTTATCATTGATGCAGATTGATGGTCCTCTCTTTCTTTTTTCCTTCTTTCTTTCTTTCTTTATCTATATATGTATGTACAGTACATATACAGTACAGTACAGTGCAGTCATTTAGCAGTTCAACTTGCAAGAGAACTACTAGTCACCAGAAATCGTAACTGCATTTCCTTCCTGAACAAGCATCTAAAAGCAGAACCAGTGTTAAGGTAAAAGTGCAATAAGTTATCTACCTACTTTTTATTTAAACAAATGAGACAAATAAGTGAAGCAAATAAGGTGAATGTATGTATACGTCTGTCTGTCCATTCTTCATTTAACCAGGTAGTCCCATTGTGAATTAAGAATTTTTCCTCAAGGGAGACCTTGCCAAGACAGCACCATCAAGACAAAAATCATCTAACAACATATACAAGCAAAAATGCAGAAAAAACTAACACCAACTCTGGATTACTATCTATCTTCTTACATTAGGTAATGCAAGTTGCCAACGGGCTCTTAACATACTGTATGTTGTGTTAGCATGTGCACAGGACAAGGATTTCTACCAGAGAGACAAGAGATGATTTTGGTGGTACACCAACGAAAAAGTCGATGTAGTCCTTTAATTATTTCAGTTGTGCATCTGACTTGCTTTATCAGGCTCCGATTGTACTACTGTTTATCAATACTGCTTCACTGCTGTTGGCAGTACTTTACTATTATTTAAACCTAGGGACTTATGTCCTGTCATGCACAGGATACCCACAGCTTTTTTGCTTGGCTGTATCTTCCTGCAGCCCTGTACAGTAATAAATGTTTGTTCTGTTTCTTCACCAGATTGGCTGCAAGCTGACAGTGCTGCTCTTCATCTATTTCTTGGCCACCAACTACTACTGGATACTGGTGGAGGGCCTCTACCTCCACAGCCTCATCTTCATGGCCTTCCTGTCAGACTCCAAATACCTGTGGGGATTTACACTCATTGGATGGGGTTAGTATGAAATAATGAATATGGTGTAATGTCACAATACATTCTCCATTCTCTGACTGTTACATAAAATACCTGTGGTGTGGTAGCCTAAAAATATCAACCAAAGCATCGGCCCTAACTAACCATCCAATCGATATAACTGCAGCAAAAATATAAACAACACAAAGTTCAAACGTTGCCCACATTGGTATGTCAATTTATGAATTAAAATACAGGTAATACAACAGAGCAATGGGGTAATTTGGTGAAGGATGAAGTTGGTGACAATGTATGCAAGTGAGTGAAATTTAAGATTATATAAACTCCACCTGTTAACACCCAAGTGTTGAACTAAGAGTATCGCTGAACAAAATATTTAACGTGCACGTTTACTTAGCCACTAGTTAGAAAATCACAGAGGTACTTCCTGGTAGGTGAACGCATCATGCACCAACCCAGAGCTGCTCATGCTCGTGTGACTTCTGGTGTATGAACGCACTCTGGAATCCCCTCATGCAGGGCTGTTATGGCTCTGGAGGCGTAAAGGGCGCAGACTGTGTTATGCATGAACGAACAATCCATCAACTAATGAGCCCAGCTCTATTTATGAGGTGCTCCTGAGCACCTAATGCATCTTAACATTATCTACTGTGTGCCTGCAGTACAGCTCTATCTCTACTTCTACTAGGGAAGACAAGTGGAAAAGATTTAAATATGCAGAACTGGCAGCGGAGGCAGAACAGCAAGGTTGGAAGGCTTGGATCACCCCCCCCACCCACCTGCCTCGGGCTTCTAGGAGTGTTTGCCCTGTATATGAAACAAATTGAAACTTTGGAACAGTTATGAGTCACAGGCGTTTATTAATTATTAACCAAAGTGTCACTGTGTAGTCTATTTATATAGTGTGTGTGTGTGTATGTATCAGTGAATGAGTGGTTTAGCGAGAAGACGAGAGAAGTTGTTTCAAGTACACTTGCCTGCTGTTTCACCAGCCTCAGTGCTGATATTGCTGTATATTTTGTGTGCATCTGCGATGATGTACTATTTTTGGCTTAGTGTTTAGTCAAGTAGGACGTGGCCTGTTAGTGTGCCCATTGTTTTGCTGCAGACTTCTGTATAGCTCATTTATTAACTGATTATAGGCCCTTTTGTTGGTACCGACTATAGGCTTTAACTTAAACCCGAACTTAATCCGCCCATGCCCAAACACACACACCCACACACACATTTTAGCCTCTCTTACCAGGTTTGCTCTGCTGCGTTACCTCAAAGCTCCTTTCACTTCCTTCTCACACAAATCAGCTAAACCTGCCGATGCTTTGGCACGCAGCCTATTCCTATCATCCAGAAGGTATTCCTATTGGCTGGGGGTGTCACAAAGCCTATCCGATTATCTGTGGATTAGCCGCATTGCTCCTCCTGAATCCGAGGTTCGACAATCGGCCGGAGCCTCCTTTCCAGCACCCTGGAGTAGACCTTCCCGGGGAGGCTGAGAAGTGTGATCCCCGATAGTTGGAACACACCCTCCGGTCCCCCTTTTTAAAAATGGGGACCACCTCCCCGGTCTGCCACTCCAGAGGCACTGACCCCGTCCTCCACGCAACACTGCATAGGCGTGTCAGCCACGACAGCCCAACAGTGTCCAGAGCCTTCAGCATCTCAGGGCAAATCTCATCCACACCTGGCGCCTTGCCACCGAAGAGCTTCTTAACCACCTCGGTGACCTCCGCCAAGGATATGGACGAAGCTCCCCCCAAGGCTTTGGGCTCTGCCTCTTCGACAGAGGGCGTGTTGGTCGGGTTATTCCTTCCACCGTCCAACGACATCCTCAGTCCGGGTTAGCAGGTCCACCCCCCGGCTGAGCACAGCCTGGGTCAAGAACCGCCTCCCCTTCCTGAGTCGTCGGACGGTTTTCCAGAATCTCCTTGAGGCCGACCGAAAGTCTTCCTCCATGGCCTCTCCGAACTCCTCCCACACCTGTTTTTTTGCTTCGACAACCGCCGAAGCCGCAGCCCTTTTGGCTGCTCGGTACCTGTCTGCTGTTTCAGGAGACCCCCCGGACAACCAAGCCCGAAAGGCCTCCTTCTTCAGCCTGACGGCCTCCCTCACCGCTAGTGTCCACCAGCAGGTTCTCAGGTTGCCGCCCCGACAGGCACCGATAGCCTTCTTGGCCTAGGGTGCTCTGGTACCAGGTACACTGGTGAGCCACCCTATGCTCGAACATGGTGTTCGTTATGGACAATCCGTGGCTAGCACAGAAGTCCAATAACAAAACACCACTCGGGTTCAGATCAGGCAGGCCGTTCTTCCCAATCACGCCCCTCCAGGTTTCTCCGTCGTTGCCCACGTGGGCATTGAAGTCCCCCAGTAGAACTATGGAGTCCCCAGGAGGCACCCTTTCCAGGACACCTCCCAAGGACTCCAAGAAGGCCGGATACTCCGAACTGCCGTTCGGCGCGTACGCGCAAACCGCAGTCAGAGCCTTCCCCCCAGCGACTTACAGTCGCATGGAGGCGACCCTCTCGTTCACCGGGCAGAACTCCAACACCGCGGCGCTCAGCCGGGGACTTGTGAGTATCCCCACACCCGCCTGGCACCTCACACCTTGGGCAACTTCGGAAAAGGAGAAAGTCCAACCCCTCTCCAGAAGCCTGGTTCCAGACCGGATGCTGTGCGTGGAGGTGAGACCAACTATATCTAGTTGGTAACGCTCCACCTCCCGCACCAGCTCCGGCTCTTTCCCCGCTAGCGAGGTGACGTTCCACGTCCCGAGAACTAGACGGCAGCACCGGGGGTCCGTACGCCCAGGACCCCGCTTTTGCCCACCGCCCGGTCTCATCTGCACCCGACCCCTATGATTCTTCCTGCAGGTGGTGGGCCCACAGGAAGGCGGCTCCTTTCAAAACTTTCAAAGCCACCAAAGTGAATAAAAAAAAATCTATGTCACATTGACTACCAAACAGGAGCAATGCTCTCTAGCTGCCCAAGTAGGACATTCATTTTTGGATGACAAATGTCTTTCAGTGTGTTTCACGACATGCAATGTCACTGTATGGTAATATATTTTGTGATATTTTGTGAGCATTTTAATGCTATTTTAGGCTATGGATATTACATGCATTTAGACTCCTTTCTGGATATTCTGCCATGTTTTATTTTACTACTTTTATTGCTAGCTTTTATTGAAACAGACACACTCCCAGCTATTGTTAGAGATCCAAACAATATTTCAGACCCTGTCTTTGTTGGAATTTTCACTGTATCTGCCAATATTGCCTGTTCCTCAAAACAGGATGTTCTCTTCATATTGTTCGACTTTTCCAAAATAGAAAAAAAGTGAGCATAGGCAGTACACTTCCCTTTTCTTTATTCTTCATCTTGTCCCTAAATATGACAGATCAGGTAAGAAAGGCACGTCACTCCCATTGAATGTAGATTCATTTAGCCTGCCATGGCAGGCTAAATAGACTTATCATTTTACCCATTCCAAGAATTCATGTCTAATTAAGATGCTGTGCACCCCAGTAAAACATCAACAACATCAACATCAGTCGTGAATATCAACATGTCTTAGCTACTTAAGAGACAGGAAAATGAACATGGACTTTTATTGTTTCTTAATTAGACTGTGGCATGCATTTACCAGCAAAAAGTTATATTATCATCAGTGGAAAATTATAGTGGTCATTTGGCAGGAACTTATTGGGTGCACAAAATTGTTTTCACCACAAATATACCAATGCAATAGAAAAGAATACAAATTCCAGAACTGAAAACTCATGTATTAAATGTTAAACTGACTTCAATTAACTTTCAAGTTAACTTTCAGCAACAGGCAATCAGCGAACCTCCAATACAGAGTAGCCTACATCCATTCTCTACCCACAATTCCATTTGCATATTGTGACAGGCTGCAGGAAAGGGAGGAGACACTGTTCCTTAGTAGCGTGTATATTTATTGGAGACAGTGGGGGGAAGGAGTGACGGGGGTGGTGATCCGGCCGTGGGGTAGCAGTTCTGCCGGTCCGGGGAGCCTGGGTGGGCAGAGGGAGAGGAGAGGGGAGGGATTGCTGCTTTGTCCGTTATCCAATTCTCGTGGTCGTTTGTCATTGTCTCGGGGTCGGGTTGCCAGGGTTCCTGGGTCCGTCTTGGTCTAGCCGTTCTGGGGGGTCACACACAGAATAATCAGTCACAGTTCTTAGCTCCCACTCCCGCTCCACTCCGCTCCACTCAGTTTGCCTTCTGTCTTGCAACCACCTCCTCTCTCCCTCCTGAGGTGTGCTGTGGGTTTTTAAAGGGCCTACACCCTGGCCTGATTGCTGATGGGGAACAGCTGTGGAAGTATGTGTGGTCCACCACTACTCCCAGGTGGCGCTGTTAGGGTCGTGGGTGCTGTGGGCCTGGTCTACCACAATATGCTCCTAGCACACAAATGAGCAACACATTTGGTTCCCACAGTGAGTCAGGGTAAGCATACATTTATGAGTATCATCCTATCAGTGTAGCAAAATAGTCCTGCCTCATAGATGGTAAGCTACAATGTCTCCCCCAGCCAGAGCCAGGGACAATTCCCATTCGGCTGACTAGTAGCCGTTTCCCCATTGTTGCATCTCATGACAGATGGGTTTTTGAGCTACACAGAAGAGATGAGGCATAATTACAGTCCATAGAGCTGGGGAAACGGTTCAACTGTAATTAATTCACTGTGATGAAGAAATTGTGATGATGAGCTATCATTGGCAATTTTGTAATAAAGCGGGAAAAAGTTGGAACCTTTTGGAATTACCTGAATTTCTGCATGCATTCGGATCTTTATTTAAGTAGTAACAAAAAATAAACACAATCTGAATAAATAAATGAATAAACTATTTTACTTTTCATGTCTTCATTGAAAACAGGCTGGATGAGGTATGTGAACCTCTAGGATAATGACTTCTATGAAAGGGGATAATTGAAGTCAGGCGATCCAATCAATAAGATGACATTCAGGTGTGGGTTAGAGGTGTCCTGTCATATAAAACCCCCACAAAGTTTGGTTACCAATAGTCTGCTCTCCAAAACAGAGATCCGTTGAAGTGAAACATGCCCTGCTCAAAACAGGGACCTTGGGGAAAAAAAAAAAAAAAAAGAGATACTGAGGTTGGATGGATGGAAAGGGCTACAAAAGCATCTCCATCAGAAATCCAGCGACGTTGCTGCTCTCCCTAGGAGTATGAAAAACACTAAACAAGAGTGGTGTTAATGGAGGAAACCAAGGAGGAAAACGCTGTTCTCCAATAAAAACATGGCTGCCTGTCTCAAGCTTTCCAAAAGACCACCTGGATGTTCCACCAAGCTGGTGGAAGAATGTTCTGTGGACAGATGGGACAGAAATTGAACTTTTTGAAGCATGGTTGAGGGAGCATCATGGTTTGAGGCTGCTTTGCTGGATGGCTTCACTCATTGAGGGAACAATTAATTCCAAATTGTATTGAGAAATTCGACAGGAGTAACTGTTAACCCTCTTAGTTCATGATGTACTGAATCATGACGTGTTCACCTCTAGACTGAGCTGAACGAAAATAAGTGGGTGATCTTTTTAAATTTAACAAGGTGGACGGTAAGGAGCAGTGATGGTTTACCCGCCTTGTTATTAACCATGACCTCCAGGCAAACAACCATCATTATAACAAGAAACTATTACTTCAGACCATTAACAAATTGTTTTATTTTGAAATAACCACCATCACATCAATGCAAAAAATTGCCTCCCATCTGTTACTTTAAATGCTAGAGTCATTCAGCGGATGCATCAAATGATTTTTGTGTTGTCAAGCGGGTTGCCAGCCCTCTAATTGCACCCTGCAGTAATGGTATTCACTGAAAGTCTGACCTCAATTATGACCTCAGTCACCACCCTACCTCACCAAGGGTATTTAGCTTTAACAGCATTTACCAATGTAACTAATAAAGCACAGCTAGCAGTGATTTATAAGAATTATTATTTAGACAGTAAATCATTTTTGCTACACGTCAGTCACATTTGACACATTTTAGTCATAGTCTATGCTAAATAAGGTGTCTCTACAAACAAACTTCCCTTCACTCTTTCACGGAGACACCTGTGACAGCATTGAACATTACATTTCCTATTAATTCTGTTTGTCAATGCTACAGACAGCCATACACATCTCTTCAGGTCAGTTTGACAGTTTCTAATACCCATTTCTCACGATAAGATGTTCCAAAAAGATGCTCCACTGTCAGTCACAACTAGTGACAAATAGTGCATAGAGATCATAGAGATTTCTTGGTGGCAAAAGTTGTTTGTGGCTTTTGATACAGTAGAATTTGCGCTCTATTGGGGGGGGGTGTCATGGCAGTTTAGCAGACTAACATATATATACTATAAAGGCCTTTCCCACAGGTTGGCAGCAGCAGCTGGGGGTAGTTGTTTTTGTTTATTTTGCTATTCAATCTATTCAAATAATGCATTTTTATAGTTTTTTTTACATTTTTGTATTTTTATTTAATTGTATGATGCATACATGTACAACCTGTTTCTAGAATCGGCTAACTTGCTGCAACATTGGCTGACTATTATATTCCCATTTGATTTGATCACTGGTTTTGTGAAGCAAATATGCAGCTGGGTTACCTCCTCAACACGCTGCATAGGCTACGTTTCAAACTTTACCTCTCTATTCAGTTCATGTCTGCACAGACACAGCACAACTCAAAGGAGTCATCCTAGGCATCTCTCTCTCTCTCTCTCTCTCTCTCTCTCTCAGCTGTATATAATGTAATACATCAGAAATGCCGCAGACATAATCTTCCAAGCACTTTTCTGTCACTTCCTGTCTTGCATTTTTTCCATTATGGTAGAGTACACTTTCAGAAAACAAGACTAGGTGACTATAGTGATTGCTGGGCCATTCTGTTGTATGATTACTGGACTAGCTTATTTATTATTATTATTATTACTGGACTATTCTTACAGCAGACATAGATAAGCCAATACACTAAGGTAGTGGGGAAAGACACACAGAACATATGAAACATATGGGAGAGAAATAAGATTGCATAAGAATAAGACTTTTATATTGCACTGCATTGCACTACTTTATTTGGCAGAGCAATGTATTCATGCACACACAGATAAAAATCAAATGCTTGGATGTTCAGAAGACGTTACACAAACATACATGTACTTTAAATTATTTACACTCATTTAAATATGACTTGCATCAATTTAGCATCAAGCATTCTTGTGTTTCTGAAAGTCATGATGGTTCAGCAGCTCAAGTTTAACTTTAAGTGTCACAACTGGCAATATGCTTTGATCGAATATTAAAACATTAATACATAACACAGCAGCATTGCATCATAGGGCAAATGTAATCATTGAAGTTGTCATCCATAGCATCTTGACCTTATTGGCGTACTGGCATTTTTAACATTAAGACTGGCAAATCTTGGCTTTCCTCTTTGACCAATATTGATAAAGGTCCATGGTGTTCGAGGGATCTTGTACCTGTGTTGGAGAAACAGTAGTTTTTCTCTTGTTCAGTCATGCTAATATCCATTGATGCACATACACAGACAAGAATGTTACCTTTTTGTGTTTGTGTTATAGATTATGGTTGCACTGACATGTAATATTTGCTATTTGCAAGTAGACTGACCAATATATAGGTTTTAGTACGTAGTTGGTGTCCTAGATGTTTTTGAAGATGATCAGCACCTAGTATCAAGTTTCCACCAAAATAAACATTTAACCCTCACACTAAAGAACTTTTATTTTTATTTTAAAGAACCTCATATTTGTATGAGGAAAATACATTTTAGACTATACATATTTTTGATTAAGTTGAATATGGCCCAGCCATGATACTGAGAATCAGGACCAGTTTTAGACTGCTCTGACTAGAGGTGCATTTAGAGATTGTGTGTGGACATCTTTTACAGTGAATGTTTTTCCCACGGAACAGTCTGCCATGGCTATACTATAGTCAACTGGCTGTGTTAGCGCTTCCTTATAGGCTACACTTTAATTGTGAAGCAAAATATATTTACTTTATACATTGCACCTGATTGGCATGATTCGCTATATCCAAGACAGGGTAAAATAAAATAGCATTTTAACCCTTTAACACCTAACACTCAAAATGTTCGCCTGGACTTTTTTTGCTTATCTTGACTATAAAAGGGTCAGTAAATGTCCTGTGAGTAAATGCTTGTTCCCGTTTTTCCAGAAAACTTGGAACTTTCAATATCTGGCAGATATTTACAATTTACTGCAAGTTATAAGAGCCTAATAACGCGTTCGCGGACTTCCGCGAGAGGGGCGAGTGAAACTACCGTAATGACACAGCCATATTGGCTGTAAAGCGCTACGTCTCAGCTTTCAGAAACCGTTGGAAGTTTTCCGATAGAGCAAACCGTGACGTAATTATGGTAATTCAAAGTGCGCTCGTGCAACGTGTTGCCGATGACACATTCGGTTTTAAAGGGTTAAATACATAAAAAAATATTGTGTGTATATACATTTGTGTTTGGAGGCAGGGTGGTGTAGTCTACCCCAGCACCCCCATTAAAACGGCCTCGCTGAGAACCCACAGTGTACTGAAATTATACAGACAACAGGTAGATTCATGTAAGCATAATTTACATTGCAACAGTGCTTGTGATGCAAGTTTCATTGTCGCACAAAACGTTTTGAGCATTGTTGGCAATATCAGCATAGTAATCAAAAGTACACACATCGAACCAGAGCACCTATCAGCAAGATTGACACTTGACACTGGACGTTAAAACACAATTCTGCTGAGTGGATGACCTTTTACTGTGCTAAAACATTCAAACGGAGCCTACTAACTAATCGACATGGACAATACCGCATTTACTGTTTACACATATCAGTATTGTTGGCGTGTGTAATTGTTGGTAATCAAATACACAAACAGAGCCAACAAAGCCACACTAGCTAGCACTACGCTGTCTCCGCTAACAAACATGTCAATCAGAGATTGCTAACCAACATGGGAGAACTACTCCAATATCATTACCTCAATTATTCCTGATTAGGGGATCATAAGACACAAATCACTTACTCATTCTCTGTGTGACTGATGAAATCTCTGTTCCTGATGTTTGATCCTGATGACACTAACCAAACAGGCCTAATACTCACATTTTCTTCTTCTGGTTACCCTGGCTTTCTGGTGTCTCACTTAGCCTACTGTGTCTTCAGTGCATCACTCTCTTCTTTTCACCATCTTCCACCGTCAGTACTGCAATCACAAGAAAGCTACACCACTATTCTAATCATTCATTTTATAACAAATAGATTATTATTTCCCCTTATGTCTATTAACTTAACTGAAGCTTGACTGAAATCTAAACAAACCTCTGCCTTAGTAACACGGTCCCGCATTCTATCCCGTCCAGTATCAAAGAATTGACCGATGTCCTAAATGCTCTCCCTGCGTTTAGCCTCCCTAACGTGCTGTTGTCCCTGCATAAAGAACAACACAGCAGCCTATAGTCTGATAATCTAATGAATCTAATCTAATCTAGTCTAATATCTCACATACCCAGGGGTTAAAGTGAGATTTGGCAGGTGGGGGAACCCTAAAATCTGGTGTAGCGGGGAAAAATGACTCACCTCATAATAATTGTTTATTTATTATTTATTTAAGACATTTGATGAATCAGATAACTTCAACAACACATAGTGTACACAGTGTTTCCCACAGAATTAGATTATATTTGTGGTGGTAGCTGACCGGTTGGGGGGGCACCCACACACTTTCTTAAATTAATTATTAAATATACTATATATAAGGTGCTCCACTGTAAATATTTAATTGCCAAGTCCTTTGTGACAAATAACAATATTTACCGCCTTATACTCATTTGTTACTTTCAGTAACAGTTCCACCTCATCGTCCGTGCAAACAAAGACATCTCTGTTCTTACTTTTTGCCATTGCATTGGCACACCGTTCCGGATCGTTCCGGCCCACTTTAACCCCTGCACATACCCACTGACATGTAGATTTACAGACAAAAATGTTTTAGATAAATTATATTGACATTGGCTAATTTAAGCCTCCCTCTGTACTAACGGGCTGCTTTGCAATGTGTATCGCTACCTAGGCTAGCTTAAACTGAGTTTACCTCAACATATCTTTTGCAGTCTGAAAAGCTAGAATTACATACAGTGCGGTGTGCCATAGTCGGCTTATTTTTTACTGCCTTAAAATATGGATATGTTTGTGAGTGGTCTGATAACTGTGTAGAGTATTTTCTTTTTTTGGCTCAGTGTTCCATTTGGCTAGCTAAGGAGTTTGAAATGCTTAAACCATTTGATTTAATCACAAGATAACACTATCCAACCCAACCAAAAACTCAATGCCACAGTAAATTTAAAAAAATGAATGTAGTATATTTACTCAAAATCAGCTTGAAGTCTAGCTGCAAACAGACCAAACAACATTGCTAACTGAACCTAACGTTATCTGGCTACCAAGGCCCACTCTAAAGATAACGATAGCTACAAATTCTTTAGCAACCAAATAGTCATAATTCGTTAGCCATAATTCTAGCTCGCTAGGCCGAGCACAAAAGGTAAACCCTAGATTAAGTACAGTTACAACTCTGTGACTTTTTTTCTGAACGTGTATGAGAGAGGGGGTGGCCTGTGATATAGTAGGTCATGAAAACGTCATCAGCAGCTGTTCCATAACAGCGCTCACAACTTTGACATTACAAATCTGATCTGTTTTGTGTGATTCCAGGTGTTCCAGCTCTCTTTGTAGCGGCATGGGCAGTCGTCAGGGCCACACTAGCAGATGCAAGGTGAGAGAGCAAGCCATGATGCTTACTTCACATGGGTTTTTATTGAAACTGTACTGTGCTGCTACAGTCCTAACTTTTGAGTTTGGTGCTATGATCACTAATGACTTCTATTTTACAACATTCATTACATCATTTAGCAGAAACTTTTAAGAAACTTACAAAGGTGATCGAGAGAAAGTCGGCGACCACCATCTGCGCCCCCGGCCTATGGATCACCTTGAACTTAAAGGGCTGGAGGGCCAGGTACCAACGGGTGATCCGCGCGTTGGTATTCTTCATGCGGTGGAGCCACTGCGGCGAGGCATGGTCCAACCAGAGGGTGAAAGAGTTTCCCAGGAGGTAGTACTGGAGGGTGCTGACCGCACACTTGATGGCCAGACACTCCTTCTCCACGGTGCTGTACCTAGTCTCGCGGTCCGCGAGTTTCCGGCTAATGTACAGCACTGGGCGGTCAACCCCCTCCACCTGCTGGGACAAAACAGCTCCCAGCCCTCTGCCCGATGCGTCAGTCTGGAGACAGAAAGGGAGAGAGAAGTCAGGCATATGCAAAACAGATTCCCCACAGAGGGCCAATTTTACCCCATCAAACGCCTGTTGGCACCGCTCCATCCACTGGACCGGATCTGATGCACCCTATCGGGTTAGGTCGGTCAGGGGGCTGGTCAGCTCCGGTCAGAAGTCCGGGACAAACCTCCGGTAGTAGCCCGCCAGCCCCAAGAACCGCTTCACCTCTTTTTTGGTCTTGGGTCTCGGGCAGGCCACAAGCGCTGCGGTTTTATCTATCTGGGGCTGCACCAGCCAACCATCCCAAGTGGTATCCCAGATACCGTACCTCCCTCCATCCAACCACGCACTTCTTCGGGTTGGCTGTGAGCCCCGCCTGCCTCAGGGACTCGAGCACCACTCCCACCTGCTGCATGTGCCGCTCCCAGCTGTCACTGTGGATGATAACTTATGCAGCGTGTGGGCGCAGCACCCAGTCCATGAGGCGCTGAAACTTGGCTGGGGCGCCGATCAAGCCGAACGGAAGTCCTATTTTTAGATGGTGGCACACAATGGCTGCTACAAAACAGTCAAAAGCAGGAGGGGTTCTGGAGAGGCATCAGCAATCTGTGACGCCCTCCACCTCTGCCTCCTAGCAGTTCTCCCTGTCTGTGTGTGTGTGTGTGTGTGTGTGTGTGTTGGCGGGCGTGGCTCCAGTCTCCGGCTCCTCCTTGCATCATTACCTCATCCCAATCACCTGCTTTACCCTGCACACCTGCCATCCATCAACTCATCACCACCTGTATAAGAACCCCGGCTTTCCATCCACTCACCGCCAGATCGTTGTTCCAACCGGTGTGGTACATTTCGTTCCCGGCCACTTGACTTTGGATTCCAGATTACCTGTTGTTTGCTTGACGTTAACCCTGCTCTCCCTCTGCCCAGGATCATTACCGTCTACCTGCCTGCTACCTGTCAACCTGTTCATTCACTGCCCTGCATCCACTCTACCCTCCGGTTTTCTCCTTTAATAAACTCTCTTTGTTTATTCTACCTCTGAGTCCGAGTTTGCGTTTGGGTCCGACCAGTCCACCGTTACACAATCACCCTAGCAATGATGAAACTTGAAACTTATTAGGATTATTTTGATGAGATGAGGGGAAAAATGCTGTGCTCTTGCTTCTGTGAGTCAAAGGTTGTTAAAATTGTGAAGTGAAGTTTAGAAGATTTCCATCTCTGTTCAGCACGCCTGCATTCCCTCTTGATGGCCAGAAAACAATTATTGATTCACAAAGTGGGCTGTCCCGCACACTAGGCCATGGTTTTAGAAGGGGCCACAGTGTCAAGGGTGGCACATAAACTGTTAAAGCTGCTAACTAGCATCTCTGTAGGTCAAATGTGTGGGAGGCCAGGCAAACAAAAGCAAATTGAACAGCAGTCTGGGAATTAATAGTATAAGTGCGCCAAGAGCACTTATGAGATTTAACAGGAATTGAAAGAGAGATATCAAATTGCTAGATGATTGGACATACATGTCTTTCTTTGCCAAATTGTCAGGATTAAAGCCAAAACATGTCACAAGATTGAATGTGTGGAGGGCCAATTACGTGTTGATCCTAGACAGACCGTGTCTAAACTAATACTACCCACACGAAAACAGGGTCAAAAAGATTTGAATGAATGAAAAAAGATTGAATGCATGAAAAGATTGAAGTGAATGAAAAGAATTGAATGAATGAAAAAATATTGGAGTGAATGAAAAAAGATTGGAGTGAATGAAAAAAATCAGTCAGTCAGTCTGGCCCCGGCTGCATTAAGTCTGCTTCTACGATGAACAATGTTGTTATTTTCCTAGACAGTGCTGAGAAAGCCAACAAGGTTGTTGAATGTGGTGTAGTGGTGAATGACACAATCACCCCTTTTCTCCTGCTGGTTAACCCAGAGAGGAGAATCACTTTGTCCAATGTTCCGCCATTATCAGTTATCCGTTCCGCCATCATCAGTAACAAGGCTTTAGAGAAAGAACTGACAAGACATGGATGAGTAGTGTCGCCAATAAAAATGGTTCCTCTGGAGTGTAAAGCTCTGCTCCTCAATCATGTGGTGTCTTTCAAGAGAAAGACTGCTGATGATTTTAAACAACAATGTCAGAGATTTCAACTTAGCACTTAAGTTTAAAGGAGAATTCGGGTATTTTTAAACCTGGGCTCTATATCTACAAAATCACCATTTATACCGCAAAATAGGTCCAAAAAGTTTCGGAATTGCTCTGGTAGATCGGCTCAGTCGGCAGTCGCGAAACAGGCTCAATGGCAAGTGCGCGCGATCAAACTAAATTCACTAAAAGTGCTTGTTTTTGCCACTGACAGGTTGTTTTTTTGTGTGTCTGACAACATTACTGAAATGATTGCTACAGAAAAACCTTTTTTTAATCAGAAAACTAAAGTCTAGCTCAAGGAGAAGTCTCGCTCTGAAATGGACGGTGGACAAAGGTAGTCTATGAAAGCGAGAGGGTTGAGTTGTTGCAGAAAGAGGACGGTAGAAACCTGACCAAGTTATTCTATGAAAGCTGCGCAAAGTCTTCCTCAACATTTTGTTGGCACAGTTCGGAAATGCACAACAACAAACCATTGTTGTTGTTTTTTATTTTGGGGAAAAAACAAATACTCTAAACTACGCTTTCTGTACTACAACACACGTCTCCAACGCCGACTCACATTTCCACCATCCTCTTCCTGCAACAAGTCAACCCTCTTGCTTTCATAGACCACCTTTGTCACGTTTCCACGTCCTCTTCCTGCAACAACTCTTGTGAGATTTCAGAGCGAGACTTCTCCTGAGGTGTTGCAGGAAGAGGACGTGGAAACATGACAAAGGTAGTCTATGAAAGCCTATGAATATTGAGACAGCTGCTGTATGGGACTTGCTTCAGCTGGTGACGGTGTGTGTGTGTGGGGGGGCGGTATGGGGAAACCCAGAGAATACACACTTTTTCTTATTATATTTCTTGTGTTTTTTAAATTATGTCTGTTTGTCTTAGCATTAGCGTTAGGTGTCGAAGAGACACAAGAATTTCATTACACACTTTTGCTTCTGTGAACGTTGTGACACGTTCTGTGAACGTACATGACAATAAAAAACCTTGAACCTTGAACCTTGAACCTTGACTGAGAAACAGAATGAAACTAAGGCTGATAAACAGAAGGAACAGGTAGGGCAGAAGGAAAAGGTAGGACAGAAAGGACAGGTTTGACAAAAGGAACAGAGTGAGCAGAAGGATCAGGGTGAACAGGGAGGACAGACCCACACTAGAGTGGCAAGGTCTGCATTAGGAGAGGAAGACATAGAGATGGATGATGAACTGATGAAAATGCCAGTGAAAAGAGACCTCAGAGGGCAGGTCAAACAGCTCAGGGGCCAAAAAATCCTCCAGGAAAAACACTAATCCTCCATCCTCCCAGCTGGAGGAGAACCTGGAGGAAAGTGACAGTGATGTCAGTCCAACCCCTGTTAAGATGCAGGTAGACACTCAAAATGGCTACTCATTCACCAGTATTAGAAAATTCCTGCTAGACACGAAGGGGTTGAGGGCCGTTAAGGTAGAAAACTGGATTCGGTCAGATACCTTATGAGAAACACAGGAGTGTCACTGAACAGGAGATTTTCTGCCTCAGGAAGCTAGTTCAAAAGGTGAAAGTACAGATTCTTTGTTATGGTTAGTTACGATCTGAAAAGAGCTCTTCTCTTCAACTTAATTAAGCTCAAGACATGATTATGTTTGTGTAAGAAACGCACAGTACTGATGATAATGTGACAGATTGGAAAAGGGAACGGAGTGGGGAAGTTTTCCTGTAAGTCCAATAATAGTGGAGTTGGTACTTTATTTTCTGAACAGTTTGTATCATATTCCTGTGTAGTGGACAATATAGTCAAAGGTTGTGTGATGTTATGCAGAACTGCAACGGTGAAGAACTTTAACTGTACTGAAAGTGACAAACTAGACAGGAACCATCAGGAACCTCATTCTGCTTCTGTTGAATAAACTTAGATCGAGACAGAAGTCCTTTTAAATCAATCATGAATTACATGAGCACATTTATTAGCACACAGAAGACAATACAATACTATATAATACAATACTGAGCGCTCAGGAGAGATACGCACACATGGGTAAAGCATACGGATCTCTGCCATAGAAGCATCAGGGCAAAGTTTATATAGTTAAAGGAAACAATAAAGGGCATGAATATGCAAAAGCACTATCTACTAGGGGAAGGACTAGAAGCTGACGAAAAGCATTGACGCAACCAGTGAGGTCACAAGGTTACACGGAGCAGATATCTGGGTACACGTGGCTTAAGGAAGTAATGGGGGAGGCTTCTGGATGGTACCGGCCCCTGGGCGAACCGTGTTATGATCTGACCTGACTTGTGGCCTGCATTACCAGGCACCAGTCGTTCTCCCAACAGATAGATTTGGCACAGCCTGTCCTCCCAGCATATGATATTGACAAGACATGCACCCAGACACCTCGGCGCCTCACCCTGTGTGACTCAACATGCTAAGGCCTAAGAAAGAGCAGCATCAAAGAAATATAGGGATAACAAATATAGGGGATAACAGTAAACAAATCAAGATACCTAAGGTAACATACGTAAATTCTTCCACAGCTTCTCTGAAGCGTCTGGGACAGTAGAGATGTCAAGAAACAAAGACAGTACACTTGGTCTCACAGTAAGGACTGTTTTCTATCCATGACTAGACTTTTCATCATTACTGTTTTAAACATCATTTTAGTGTATTTAAAGGATGGGATCACTGACAATGTTAGTCTAATTCGGGATATTTTGGACGTCTCTAGTTCAATGGGACTTGAAACTGGTCTTATTTCCATAGATCAGGAAAAGCCTTTTAACTGGGTTGAACACCAGTACTTGTGGCAAACTTTAGAAGCATTTGGTTTCAGCCCAGGTCTTATAGCTAAGATTCAGGTTCTGTACAGTGATATTGAGAGTGTACTTAAAGGTGGTTTGAGGGTTAGGGTTAGAAAAGTGTACCCCTTTTAAAGTGTAGAGAGGAATCATGCAGGGATGCTGAACAAACACAGGGACATAGACATCTTAGGGCCGGATCTACTAAAGGTTTGCGTGTGTAAAAATGTGTGCAAACTCATAGCACGCGCAAATAAATGTACAAACTGATCTACTAACAGTGCGCACTGAGGACTGCGTCTTGCAAATGTGCAAAATAACACGCCTTATCCAGTTAGTACTTTTGCCTCAATGAATATGCAAGATGGGGCGTTTACACGCTATTTAGCAAAATACTGGGAGGAGAAAATGTAAATAGATTAATGTAGCACACGCACTGTGATCTATCAAACCTGAACGCAATTTCGTTGATGGAGACTGCGTCTGTATTTAATACGTTTCAAAAGAAGGTGCAAACGCCCTGCATGCGTAATTGTGCACAAATGACTGCCGTTATTGTAGCGAGAAGGAGACATAGAAACTGCACTTGAACTGCACTTGTTGCTCAATGTTAGTTAGAGGCATCTCTTCCACCGTGCCCCCACCTGTTTTCTTTGCTGAGGTTTTATTATAAGCCAATTTTTCTTTTGTTCTTCGTCTTATATCTTGCCATCTTCTCTTAATTTCATCCGTTGTTCTTCTTGTTTTACCAACGGCATTTACTTTCTCACAGATGATCTCCCAAATAGTGTTCTTTTTTGTCATATTCAGATTTTTTTGCAGTAGCTCATCCAAATGTTTATTTGCCTCTTCCACTAACACCTCTAATTCTATAGGCGCAAATTTCATTTTGCGCTTGCGGTTCTGTTGCCCATCCAAACTCTCCATGGTGCAAAACATTAAACACGCAAAACCCTCATTTAAATACTGCTGTCTCCACCACGTTTGCACCTGTTGTCATTTACGCACGCATTCTTAGTAAATCACCCGCAAAACGCCCATCAACCACACGCGCAAACTTTTAGAATGCACACGCAAATTAGTACCCTTTATTTGGGATCTTAGTAGATCCGCCCCTTAGTGGACAACGTTAACAATTTTGGTTTGTCCTCATCAGCAAAAGTAAGTTTTGGGCAGCAGGTTGGCCTAGCAGTTAAAGAGGTTGACCCATCACTGGAGGGTTGCTGGTTCGATCCCCGGCACCACCAGGATGGTGTATTCCATATGTCAGCTGGTGACTGAAAGAATGACTGGTGTCACAGCTATGGTGCCACACTCTGGCATAAAACACTGCCGAAGTGCTCTTGAGCAAGGCACTTAACCCCAAAACTGATCCAGGTGTGCTGTTCAGCAACTGACATCTAGTCAGGTAGGTATCTAGTCAGGGGTGCGAAAAAAGATTTTCACTGCACATCCTGTATTTGTATGTGATGAATAAAGTTAATTTAATTTGAACTGGGGGAAAAGTGAGGCCTTAGCGATTGGAGAGGGGTTAGCTAGGAAGCCAGGGGGGATTCACCTGGAAAAGAGGGGGGCTGAAGTACTTGGGAGTGTTTGTAGGGGATGAGACTTTTGTACTGAAAAACTTGGAAAATACATTGGAAAATGTGGAAGGTCGTCTGAAGAAATGGAAGTGTATAACAATCAGCTACTTCTCGAAGCCTGGTTATATTTAAAAGTTTGGGATCTATCGCAATTCACACTGTTAGGGCCTGGAATTAGTTATGTCTAATTAAAGGAAACAGAAAACAAAGTCGTCTCAGCCTTTTTAATGAGATATAGTTTCCACAACCAAACTTAACCCCATTCATTTGCCTAAAACACTCAGTGACAACGCAAAACCCCAGTCCCAATAGTCCAAAATCAGTCCCAATAGTCTCAAAATAGTCTTCAAATGTTCCTCCTTCAAAATGCAAAAATACAACACCAAAAACAGCAATGCATTGCCCCCCAAAAAAACAGTAGTAGCTCCAAGAGGATCAACCTCACCGGTGGTTGGGTCAAGAAGCTCTAGATCCCGGCCTGGCGTTGACTCCTTTGCGCTAATGTTGGTCCATCTCCTGGTCTTCAATCTCATTCACTTTCTTATTTAAATCAAATTAAGAATGGATGAATTTGCCACAGAAAACAGCTTACTTCTTCCCTCTCAAACTTATTTTTGCCCCCCTCAATTCTCCCAGGCTTACGTTTCTTAAAGGTGCACCACCCATAATCACCTGCACAACCATGAGCCTGATTACTTTGGCCCTTGAAAGCTGACCAGGTACAATTATGGCTAATAGAGGTACATAAAAAGAACGATAAAGAAAAACACATGGTGAGGTTTAACCTTGCAAGTGTTTGTATTCCTAAACCTATCACATTAACCTGTGTTCCCTTTCACTCTTGTGGCGATGTCACAAGTAGATATTTTTCTTTGTGGCACCGCCTGGCATGTGTCGATCCACCAACCAACCTCCTTGTGTTGATTGACTTCTTTTGGGATACGTTGGACAGGATCCCTCAGAGCCTGCTGTATCCAAGGATGAAGAAGGCCAGGGAGTAATCCACCTGGCCAGCAGGGGTGCTGCTTTCCAGCTCCAGTTCATCCAAAGTCTGCTTCATGGTCCTAAAGACCTGGTTCAGAAACCTTTAGCCATACTGCATCGTCTTGGTGGCCTGGGCCTGAGCAGATTGCTGTTTTTAATGGATTTTAAAAATCCCAGTTTTACCTGCTTTTTATCGCGGAGTGTGTTTTTTTTTTTTTAAACTGGAGAGACTGGAGTTCACTGATTCTCTCTACTGGCTTTTATAGGAGTCAGTTGTACGTGGAGCTCGTTTGGACGTGTCTGTCGGGCCAGACCCACAGTCCAGAAGCAGTTCTGCATGCCGGGGGTAACCACACTGGAACGAGTGGTGGAGCTGGCTGGGCCGAACTTGGATGGTGCTGCTACACTGGCTTTTCACCTGGATTTTAGATCTGCTTGTTTTATTTGTCTTAACAGTTGGAAGAATCAGCTCACAGAAAAACAACAGGCTTCACTAACAGCATATTTTAATGGTTATATTCATCCTACCATTGACCCCTTTACAATTTTAAGATTGTTTCCTGAGTTTGGAGATTGTACAGGTCCTCTTTTAAAAATAGCAGACTCTTTGAATCTAAAATTGCACGAGTTGGAAGGTAAAGAATTTTATATGTTATGTGTAAAAGTGTTAAACAAAACAAAACAAAACAAAACTGAATGGTCAGTCCGACACCCCCTGGAGAGCTCATTTACCCTCTGAACATTTGGACTACAACCCTCTAAGTAATATGAAACTACCCATTCTCTTTTCGCCTCCCTTTCTTTGTCTCTTCTTCCCTTTTCATATTCTCTCTCTCTATTTAACTATTTCAACCCTTTCCTCTTGCTCACTCTGCCTTGTCCCTCCTTTTCTAATCTCCTTCACATCTCCCCTATTCTGCGTTTGTCTGTACTGCAGGTGTTGGGAGCTAAGCGCAGGTAACATCAAGTGGATCTACCAAGTCCCCATCCTGACAGCCATTGGGGTAAGTGCCTGTATGTGTGTGTGTGTGTGTGTGTGTGTGTGTGTGTGTGTGTGTGTGTGACAGAGAAAGAACTGCTATACTTTCTTCCTTTAAACCTTCTGGTGACATTTTTGCCAGCTGCAGTGAACACAAACTCCTGCATTGGATCACTGGGATCGTTATCACAGTTTGGGAGGCGGAGGTGTGTGTGTATGAGTGAGATTTCTATTTTAAACACAGAAAAGTGTTACACTGTCAGGAATGTCCATAACCTAAGGGATATTTTTATGGTTGACAGTGAGGATTGAGTTTAGGAATTCAAGAATGAACATTTCAACAGAATGTCCTCACAAGAGTTACAAAACAATGGTGCGTATGTGTGTGTGAGTTCCAATCACTGAACAGCCAACACCTAGAAAAATGCAGTCCCAGACCAGGGCACGGCCGACCACAGCGAATAACTGACCTCAATAATTAAGCCTCCCTCCAACATCGAAAACAGAGAGCAACCTCAAAACTTGAATGTCATGGTTTTTAATGATCTGTCTTCATAATAGGAAGGGAAGAGCAGCATAGATAGGGAGAATGGCTACAAAAGACGAAAAAATAGGAGCTTTGAAGGCACATCATTAAAATGGCCAAGACCAACTTTTCGTCTCGGCCGCTCAGAGAAATTTTGAAGGAAAAAATAAAGAAAATATGTAGAAAATGCTGATTATGCTGTTATAGTCATGTGAATAGTACATTTCCACTATTGACAGTAGTAGGAATGGCGGTGTCATGGTTATCTCGCTCTCTTTTACCCTCTATAATGTGCAGAGCTATTGAAGGGGCTGAGGAGTCTTGTCGTGTTTGAGCCTAGAGCAAAAACTCTGAGGGGCCGTTAGGGACATTATTCAGAATTACCATGCATATACATGTACTTTTCCTCTCACATACACATATGAAACTAAACTCATTCACATACTATACTGAAAACCACACACACATACAAGTGAAATGCTTTTACACACACAACTGAAACACTCACACAAACAACTGAAAAATTATACGCTCACATTCAAAACTGAAAAACTCATGAAAACTATTGAAAAGCTTTCACATATACTGGTAAAGTGTGCTCATATACACAGTTGAATGCTCTCATATAGTATTGTGAAAACCTTTTACATCGACTACTAAAAAGCGTTCACAGTTACTATTGAAAAAAAATAATTTCGTATGAAAATATTTCAGTATGGTGTATGAGAGGATTTCAGTTAAAACGGAAGGCATTTCAGTTGAACCGGAAGGTGTTAAAAAACACACACAGACAGGAAAAGTACATGTATATGCATGGTAATTCTGAATAATGTTCCCAACGGCCCCTCATAAAAAACACACAGACAGAAAGATGAGAAAAGAAAGAGTTTCTTTAGAGGTGTCGTTGTATAGTGTTGCTGTGAGGAGCATTTTTGCAAACGGCTCAAAACAAATCACTATGACTAGAGATAAATTGCCCATTTTTAGATGGCTGTGCTCTGACTTGAAATAGCTCAAAAACCCTCCAGACAACAATCTTCTATGCCTATTATATAAAGAAAATAAGGTTCCATCAATACAAATTATTTTCTCTAATTGATTCAGTTTCTTTGCATTACATGGTAACACACTGCTTATGCAAAAGCAAAAACTCTAAACAGTAATGAGAATATTTCATTTTTTAAAGTTTAGGCTTGTTTCCTTCCATTAGTTTAGTTATTATTAGTTTCCCTTTTTCACTGCTTTTATCTGTCACAGAAAGAAACTTTGTGAACTGTACAAGGGGTGGTCATTATATAATATAGAGGAAGAACTTTATAATAATACCCTTCTTCTTCATGAGCCATTCTTTGGTAGATTTACTTGAATTCTTGTAGAACAGCCACTGTCAGCCCAGCTTTAGCTCTCAGACTGATGGCATGGCATTCTCTGGTATCCCTCAGAATTCATGGTTCCTTTAATGATGTTGAGTCGTCGATTTAGACCAATCTCTATACGTTGACCAACTTAGAACTGTGTGCGGCCATTGTGACGTGATGGGGTGGTTTTCCATTCAAAATCTTCAAAATAAAACCCTTATTGTTGAATGTGTGTTTTGTTTTTATTGAGTGCCAAAGTGAAAATTAAAAATATATTTACCAAGGCATCTGTTGTAAATGAAAATACAATTGTATTTTATTCCCAGTACACATACACTATATTGCCAAAAGTATTCACTCACCCATCCAAATAATTGAAATCAGGTGTTCTAATCACTTCCATGGCCACAGGTGTATAAAATCAAGCACCAAGGCATGCAGACTGTTTCTACAAACATTTGTGAAAGAATGGGTCGCTCTCAGGAGCTCAGTGAATTCCAGCGTGGCACTGTGATAGGATGCCACCTGTGCAACAAGTCCAGTCGTGAAATTTCCTCGCTCCTAAATATTCCACAGTCAACTGTCAGTGGTATTATAACAAAGTGGAAGCGATTGGGAACGACAGCAACTCAGCCACGAGATGCTGAGGCGCATAGTGCGCAGAGGTCGCCAACTTTCTGCAGAGTCAATCGCTACAGACCTCCAAACTTCATGTGGCCTTCAGATTAGCTCAAGAACAGTGCGTAGAGAGCTTCATAGAATGGGTTTCCATGGCCGAGCAGCTGCATCCAAGCCATACATCACCAAGTGCAATGCAAAGCGTCGGATGCAGTGGTGTAAAGCACGCCGCCACTGGACTCTAGAGCAGTGGAGACGCATTCTCTGGAGTGACGAATCGCGCTTCACCATCTGGCGATCTGATGGACGAGTCTGGGTTTGGCGGTTGCCAGGAGAACGGTACTTGTCTGACTGCATTGTGCCAAGTTTAAAGTTTGGTGAAGGGGGGATTATGGTGTGGGGTTGTTTTTCAGGAGCTGGGCTTGGCCCCTTAGTTCCAGTGAAAGGAACTCTGAATGCTTCAGCATACCAAGTGATTTTAGACAGTTCCATGCTCCAAACTTTGTGGGAACAGTTTGGGGATGGCCCCTTCCTGTTCCAACATGACTGTGCACCAGTGCACAAAGCAAGGTCCATAAAGACATGGATGGGAGAGTTTGGTGTGGATGAACTTGACTGGCCTGCACAGAGTCCTGACCTCAACCCGATAGAACACCTTTGGGATGAATTAGAGCGGAGACTGAGAGCCAGGCCTTCTCGTCCAACATCAGTGTGTGACCTCACAAATGCGCTTCTGGAAGAATGGTCAAAAATTCCCATAAACACACTCCTAAACCTTGTGGAAAGCCTTCCCAGAAGAGTTGAAGCTGTTATAGCTGCAAAGGGTGGACCGACGTCATATTAAACCCTATGGATTAAGAATGGGATGTCACTTAACTTCATATGCGAGTCAAGGCAGGTGAGCCAATACTTTTGGCAATATAGTGTATATTCATACCCATGCCCAGCTGCTGACAACTTTATACCAGGCAGCTTGAAGGGTAGCTCAGTGGCAGCTCAGGTGTTAGCACTGTTGCTTACATAGCAGGAAGGTAGCAGGTCTATAAAACCCAGGGTTAGTATGTACCTCCAACACATCCATTTGAAAACATATAGGAGATTAGCATGCTAGTTAGCTAGCACATTACAGAATGCATACGTTCTTTGGTATTTCAAACATAAGCGTCAATTAGCATTTTTCATATTATTATTTATTAAATCATCCTCATTAAAGACCAGCTCTGGTTACTTTTTGAGCTGTTCTCTTTTTGTCTGTAGAAATGTATTCTTTCCACCCAATTAATTTGTGCACTGTTGTGTTGGTCAATATAATGCAATTTATCCTGCTTGTTAGGTCATTAACCTGCAACCATACAGTACTTTATTCAGCCTACCTTGTGTTGCATGCACATTTGCACAGTTTTTTCAGATTATATTTCAGCCCTCACATGACACCTCTGGGTGTCAACCCAGGCTTTAAGAAGAACTAGTCAAAGGAAATTAGTTTGTAGCTCTAAGTGCTGCTTCTTCACTTGGCCTCTGTTTTCTGGCACCACTCTCATTTAACCTCTACCTTCAAAGCTTTTCACAATAAAGGATAGAAGAAATACAGAGGAACTGGAGAAGATAAATATATGGGATTCGTTTCAGAGTGGGGAGTTTTTTTTGCCATCAAATGCATATTACTGCCTAGCTTGCACTGGTCGATTGGGGTCTGGAAGTGAATTTCCCAATTGCAAATGGTCTTGAAAATCATTTGTGCGGTGTGGAGTATGTGTCAACGATGAGCTATATGGTTGAACGTTTTTTTCAGTTACATTTGCCAATATCATCTCCCAGCAAAAATGTAAATCAATAAATCTTACACAAATCACTAGTGCCACTGCAAAAAGATAAGAAGCCCTGCAAGTGTTCCCAATGGCACTTACACACTGCTACAGCAATATGTCAGTTTATTATACAAGCCTCAAATATAAATGGGGCTTCATCATACATAATATTTGAGATACTTTTGAATATTGTAATAGGAAGTATAATTATACTATGAAGGATTTTTTTGGGGAAAAAGAGGGTATATAGAGGGTATTAGAGCTATTCATATTTGGGAAATCTATCTGTGGTTGCAAGTAAATGCAATAACATTTCAAATTCATCTTTCTTGTTCTTCACAAACATGTTGAATGTCCCATGTGGAGTATGGATATCTTGTAAGAGCACTCACTGTACATCCCCTGTTCACAGCTAACATTAATGGTCAGCTTTTGATCTTTCTTTTTTTTCTGTCTTAGCTCAACTTCATCTTGTTTGTGAACATCGTACGAGTGCTGGCCACCAAGATCCGAGAGACAAACGCAGGGAGATATGACACCAGGAAACAGTACAGGTTCGTGCTGAGCTGACTCCCTCATGCCAGCTGTTGATTTCAATCTTCAATAAAGTTCCCGGTAATCTCGCTCTCACTTCAGTAATGCTCTTGCCTGGAATTATTGAAGGCAAACTGTAGTTTTGATTGCGGAGCGTGTTAACTTGCATAAAGATGGAAACAATACATTTGCTGATCGGCCATTTAAAATGCATTTGCTTTGCTTTTTTTCCCACGTAGCATCTCCTTCATTTCAATTTTTTTTGTCTCTTGAGAAAGGATGAAACAAATTGTTTTAAACATAGAATGCATCAGGCATTTCAGTCTCCTCCCGTTTGGACAAAGTATCGGTTTTGTCTCAGGGAAAGGGGACCTCAGGGACCTCGTGTGTAATTAACATGTTTGTCGATTTCCTGTCAAAGTAATTCACACAATGTCTAATATACGTAATTCCCATCTTTGTTTTGTTATTAGGAGCTTGAAAGCACCGCTATAAAAGCCAGGCTCTATGTGTTTGTTTGTTCACGTGTATGGCTTTTTGCAGTGCGCAATACTGGCAGACACACACAGATATGTGTCCTGATGTTTGCATATCTATAATTATCACCAATATTTTTCACCGAGGCTGTAGATGGAAATGCAGCGAATGAAAAACATTTTAATTGTGTTGTGTTTAATTTGCATTTAATTGAGTGCGTGCTTGGAAGCAATGGGGTTATTTTGACTGTCTTTGGGGAGGTTGCTTTTTGGGGGGGGGGGGGGGGAGTATTAGCCAGAAGTCAAGTTTATTTGTATAACGCCCCCATTTTTAAACCATGAATTAACTTTTATGCACTCTGTATATGCATGACAAAAGTAAAATGAGTAAAGGCAAAGTCAGGAAAACAATGCATTGTAATAGTCCAGGCAGGAAGTAGTAGAAGCAAGAATGATAAGTACTTTAGAGCAGCAACATGCTTGAAAGTTTCAACCTCAAGACAGCAGTGTAGCAGAAATGTTTTGTGATTGTGATTGAGCAGAATGTGATTTAGTGTGGACTTCTATTAAAAGTGTTCACAATAGGCATGGCTTCAGAATGGGGAATAACACAAATAACAGTGAAGCAACAATCACCATTTATTTGGTGGCATATTTGGTGGCAAAGGCATATTACAAAATAAAGCCTTATATTAACACTTCCTTGGTGTTAACACTCCTGGACAAACCAGGGAAAAATCAAGGAACACAGACAAACAAATAAATATAGCTCTAATGCTATTAACAGTCCTGGCCAAACTGGGGGACATCAAGGAGCATCAAGAAACAAAAACAGCTCGTCCATATTGTGCTTCTATATTGTGTCATACGGGGGCTGGGGGGGTCCAGGGAGACCCTCTTTACAAAACTCTTTCAAACATCAGATATCTGTAAGGAAAGAGAAGAAAGAAATGTGAGTTTGATTTGACTACAATTTTAACATTGTTTCTTTCCTCTACACAAACTGGTGTTTTATATCAAAAAGTATTTTTCACCATTTTATCAATGCCAATACATGATTTAGTAGAGGTCATCCGAGACGTATTCCAAGGTGTTCCACTCGTAATAGTAGGTGAAGATGATTGGTATAGTTTACGTCAAACAATCGAAGAATCAATCTTCGGTTTAACTCTCTCAATTTCCAAGAGTCACTCCATGTGGATGAACATGAAATTATTTCAATTGTCCGTCACTGTAGGGGCCCATACAAGTAATCAATCACCTTCATCTGATCTCAATATGAACTTCCACACACACCAGTAATTCTGGAAACTTTGACAGGTCACCCAGAATTCTAATTCATTCTTTAGAATGCCAAGCAAAGCATGTCACTTCTTAAAACAGGTACCAAGCCAACCTTTCAGGCCATTACCATAATAAAGATTAAATGGTTCCACTGATTTTCCAAACAATGAGCCATTTGAATGGCAGCCATGCACGTACTTCTACATTTATAGAAAAATGAATGTATGTTTTTCAATGTTGTCTCATTTAAGTGTTGCATTCAGTGCCTTTACATACACTTTAATAGTCTGTTTAAACCCCACAATTTCTGAAATGCCATATAAACAAGAAATATGATTTCCATAATCAGGTTAAGGGATTAAGAGAAACCTGGCTGTAGTCAGTGGTTGCTAGGGTATACTAGGCAGTTTCTAGTGTGTATTAGGTGATCGCTTCAAAATACAGATGATCACTATGGTTTTCAAAAGTAGGTGATATGGTGTTCATTAAGTAATTGCCAAGGTGTCAACATTTGGTGATTGCTGTTTCCAGGTGGTTGCTAACATGTTTATTTGTGGCTGCTAGGATGAACAATGTGGTTACCAGGGTGTTATAGGCCCAACAAAACAGCCAGTAATATTAAGTTCAATGTTCATAACAACCACAGTACATCCCATTAAAGAAGTCAGTATCCCACAACAATCTGTCTTGAGAAGATTTTTTCTACTGTTTTACTGCATTTCTATAGCCTGTTAAGACAGCGCAAAGCAAATCATTACAATAGGACAAAGAATTAACAATCAATAACTCCAGAATCAAGAACCAGAATTCAAATCTGCACCTTTGTTTGCTATTGTTCCCAAAACTAACACAGGACACAGGAGCTGGTTTGGGACTGAATGATGTATTGATTTATTACTTCACTGATGATTGTGTTCATTTGGTGAGGGAGTGATCTTACCCTTTACTCTCTCCACTCAAAATTGGCAATTTTGGAAATGAGGCTCAGCACCCTTGGGTTGACAGCGTACTGGCGTCCCTTTTCTTTTCGTGTGACTTTGGTCCCTTGATCTGGGTTGATTTTGAAGATGCATCTGTTGGAAAAATAATTTTCCCTTAAACGTAAGACATTCAGTGTTAAAAAGCCAGTGAAACAGCATATTTAAATACAAAGTTAACAATATAAGTTTTCTTGAAGCTGCACCAAGCGATTTCTGACCACTAGAGGGTGTTGAGAGCTCAAACTGTTAGTAAAAAAAAAAAATCGAAAAAGTCAAAAAAATGTTGGGATGGAAATGAGGAAGCCATTTCACTGTTACAAGGCTCCTGTTGGATTACTTGGATTATTTTGTCTCTGAGCTCCAATTTGAAAATGTGGTGAAGCTGCAGACTTTCAGCTACAAGGTAAACTGCTTTGAATTAACTTTTTCTGTCGCCACAGTACTGATTGCAGCGACAGGCACTCGTGCCAATGATCTGAAATTTGGATACGTTTATCTGCAGAATGTGACGTTTCAGAGACGCTTTGAATGAAGTTGAAGCGGCAAGGGGGTGAAGAGGAGGGCAGAGGAGGAGCTTGTTTGGGCCGATACAGAAATTTGGAAAGCTCAAACCAGGAAATAACAACAGGGTAGCTGTAAATTGTATGGTGGAAAGAAGACCCACAGTGATGACTCTCACATTGCAAGGGGTCATTTTACTGCAACAAAATGCATTTAATATTGCTTAATGTAGGTTTAAGGAATAAATGTTTTAGAGTTTAACAAGTGAACACTGTGCACACTTTCACAACAGCATTGTTGCTGTATAATCCTTAAATCAGAGTTAAAAAAAAGTATGACTCCTGGCTTCAAATTGTCATGACTTCAAAGTCAAAGGAAAATGTATAAAAATAAACAAATGATTAAATATCCCGTTCTGTGACTCACTCATATTACTCAAATTGAAAAAAGGGGTAAATTAAATAAATCAGAATCATATGTGATAATTGTGTTTTTTTTGTTTTTTTTCATTTCACCCCGTGTGTGTATGTGACAAAGTTCTTGAATCTTCTTGAATCTTGAAAATGAAGAAATAGCTATGTAGAAGGAAAGAAAAACTAAAAATACCCCAAAATAAAATTACATTCAGCTCATGGCCTCCCGTAGGACGATTATCCAAATATAAAAACAAGATCAAGTTTGTTGTCATAGAGCTCCCTTCACAAGTAGGGCTAAAAATATTACAGGTCTAAATGACCTTCAAGGCCTTAAACTCTGCCACCTCTTAAAGCAATGTGTAATGCATACTGAATACGTACCTCTGTAAGAACTCCAGTGTAGCTGCAAGTTCCACTGGATAGTCAATGTTGTGCAGGTAATACGAGCAGAACATCATCTGGAACGCTTTGGTGAAGCTGGGAAGCTGCATGTTGAGTATGACCTGGTCCACTGCAACCATGAACATCTTGGCAGTGAGTGGGCTGTTACCTGTGAACAGTGCAAGTATAGTATAATTACCATGGCCAGTAAATGGCTTGCTTCAGGTACAGTATATGGACAGTATAAGTAAGCCAGGAGCTGTGTTCCGCACACTGCTTAGTTGACTTCATTCTTGAACAGCCCATATTGTGTCTATACTGCAAAACAAAAACTGTGCCAAGTAAAAATAAATGAAAACAGGACAGCAAAAAATTCTGTTACATGATTTCATCAGCTCTAAGCATGTTTGGTTTTGCAGTGTACGGTGCACTCCTCCTGACCCATTACCTGTGTAAGGTTAAAAATGTTAAAAATAAGTAATTAAACGGACAGATGAAAATTATTTTTAGGCACAACCTACCACAGACCACAATGCAGGGTGTCCATGGTAGCTTGGTGGTGTCAACATCACATGCAATGGCAGTGTCATCAACATTTAGAAACACTGTAAAATAACAGTGTTTCACTGCAGAACCTTTAGTGCTCTCACTTTTTTGAAAGTGTTTGATCGTAGTAATTTGGGAAAAATTTGTTAAATAACAGTGTTTCTCTGCAAAACCGTTAATGAAAAATTCTATACATTTATTGGTTTTGCACTTTATTTGAATTAGCATATTCTACTTTAATTTAACGTTTTTTGTTTGGCAGCCATTGCTGCCAGTCATTTGACCGTTTTTTAAAGTTTTTTTTTTTTTTACAGTGTTGTTTTTAGGCTGATTTGTGCATTTTGGCATGTTTCCATGTTGCATATAACGCCCGAAATATAACTAAAGTCCAGCAGTGAAGTTGCTGCACTTGTTACGGCTCCTCTAATATCAGTGCAGACTACAGAGCACTGCTAACGCTATTCTGTCATGAAGTGGCCCAGTAATGAAGCAGTGGTCTTTTTTATCTCATGACTTGTTTGATCGATTAGTAGCGTGAAACGTATGAATTGTGAACGAATCGCAAGCGTCCATGCTTTTCTATCTCCATCAGATGAATGGCAAATATCGAAGAACAACAACTTTATTGCAACGTTGTACACACATATATGCAGGGGGGAAGTGGCCGCAAAACACAACACACACATGCATATTTCTTTTGAGTGTCCAAGTTGAATGTTCGCTCTGCTTGCTTATCCCATCCCCGCCGGTCTTCCTCCAAGCCAGGTAATAATGATAATAGTGATAATACCATTATTGCCATAGTAAAGTCCGATAACAAACTTACGTCTGTTTACGTAAACGTCATCGATGACGTATCAGGGTCTTGAAGGGTTGTCCCATTTCATAGGGAGAGATACCCCTTGTGACTCTGTTCCGAGGGCCAAGCCGAAGGGCGAGGGAGCCCTCGAAAACGAGCTATAGGGGTGAAAATGAGAAATGGGATTCGGCCTAAGTGTAACATACAAGTAACGGAGGGGTCTTCGTTACATTTCCTCCCCCCTCTCCTAGGCTCACAATACCTGAATCTTTATTGACTTCCCTGATCTGTAGTGGACCATGAAGTCATATGGCTGCAAGCTCAGGTACCATCCTGCGATGCGCATATTGATGTCCCGCATGTGATTCAGCCACTGGAGGGCACGGTGATCCCTCTCCAGGACAAAGTGGCGTCCCAGCAGGTAGTACCTCAGGGAGTCAATGGCCCACTTAACCGCCAAGCCCTCTTTCTCAAACGTTGAGTAGCGGTTAGTAACAGCTTCTGGCTCAGGAACACTACTGGTCTCCTCTCTCCGTGCTCCTCCTGAAGTAGGACCGCTCCAAGGCCAACTCCTGATGCGTCCTGCAGGGTGAAGGGTTTCCTAAAATCTGGACTGTGGAGAAGTGCTTGGGTTGAGTGCTTCCTTCAGGTCTCTGAATGCCTTATCACACTCCTCCGTCCAGTGCACCTTACTGGGAGCTGAATTCTTGGTCAGGTCATTCAGCACTGCTGCTCTTCCTGAAAAATGTGGCACAAATTTTCTGTACCACCCCACTAAGCCCAAAAACCCTCTCACCTTCCTTTTGGTGGTGGGAACAGGGAAGGACTGGATGGCCTCAACCTTCCCCACTTGTGGCTTGATCTTCCCAAAGCCAATCATGTAACCCAGATACTCGACCTCTCTGTGAGCTATATGGTCAGCCCTGCAGCACTGTAGCACCTGCTGCAGGTGGGATACGTGTTCCTCCCAGGAGTGGCTATATACCACGATGTCATCCAAGTATGCTGCAGAGAACTCTCCTTGGAGGCCAAATGGCATGTCCCTGAACTGATAGATACCGAACGGTGTCTTGAAGGCTGTGAGCTCCTTAGCCTCTGGTGCCAAGGCTAGCTGCCAATAGCCTTTGCTCAGGTTGAGTGTGGTGATGTACTTCGCTGCACCCACTCTCTCCAACAAGTCATCTATCCTGGGCATTGGATAGGGATCAAAATTTGAGATGGCATTCAAGTACCTGAAGTCAATGCAGAATCGTAATGAGCCATCTTTCTTTGGCACGAGAACAACCGGTCTACACCACTCACTACTGGAAACCTCAGGTTCAACATCAATTTAATCTCCTCCTGTAGCACTGGTACCAACTGCTCAGGAATTCTGTAGCTCCTCTGTCGGACTGGCGCATCCTCCTTCAGACAGATCTTGTGCTGGACCAGGGAAGTAAATCCTGGTGTCTCCCGGAAAAGTTCTGTATCCAAGAATGGCTTAACGTGCTCCTGTTGGGTGGGGGACAGATGAGACAGAGATTCAAGATTCGAGAAGATTCAAGAACTTTATTTGTCACATACACACACGGGGTGTGCAGTGAAATGAAAAGTGTCAATGCTCGACGGGAATGTGCAAAAGGGCAATAGTACACAGTATTTACAGTAAAAACCAACACAATATTTACAGTATTACAGTAAGAGCTCTTATATAAAAACAACACAATATTTACAGTAAGAGGACTTAAAAATATAATAGAAATATGAGAAATCGTATGTATGTATATAATATAAATTATGTGTAGTCATTACCTAAGTGTGTTTGTGTGAGTGTATAAGAGGGGCAGTGTGTGGGTCTTGGTGGGAGCCCTGGTGAGGTCAGAGTTCACAGTCCTGATGGCCTGAGGAAAGAAACTCCGTCTCAGTCTCTCTGTTTTGGCAGCGTGACTGCGGAAGCGCTTGCCTGACCTCAGAAGCTGAAACAGTCCGTTGTTGGGGTGGTGAGGATCCTTCATGATCCTGCAGGCTCTGGTTCTGCACCTCCTGGTGTATAAGTCCTGCAGGGTGGGGAGTGTAGTTCCAATAGTGCGTTCAGCCGAACGCACTACCCTCTACAGAGCCTTCCTGTCCCGAGCGGAGCTGTTGCCAAACCAGGCAGTGATGCTTCCTGTCAGAATGCTCTCTACAGCTCCAGAGTAGAAGGACTGAAGGATCCTCCGGGAGACTTTAAATTTCCTCAGCTGCCTGAGGTGGTAAAGGCGCTGCCTCGCCTTTCTCACCAGAGTGTCAGTGTGTGTGGACCATGTAAGATCTTCGGTGACTCCCAGGTATTTATACCTGCTCACCCTCTCCACAGTAGTCCCATTAATCCCCAATGGTGAGTAGGTCCTCTGTTGTTGTGTCCTCCTAAAGTCCACAATCAGCTCCTTAGTTTTGGTGACATTCAAGAGGAGGCTGTTGTCCTGGCACCAGACAACTTCCTCCAGGTAGGCCTTCTCGTCGTTGTCGGAGATCAGGCCCACCACCAGTGTCATCCGCAAACTTGATGATGGAGTTGGAGCTGAACCTGGCCACACAGTCATGTGTGTACAGGGAGTACAGTAGGGGGCTGAGGACGCAACCCTGGGGGGATCCTGTGTTCAGGGTGAGGGGGTTGGAGGTGTGTCTGCCCACCCTTACCACCTGGGGCCTGGCGGTCAGGAAGTCCAGGATCCAAGCACACGGGGGTGTTCAGTCCCAGCTCAATCGCTGTGGTAAATCTGGACACACTGCATCTGCGTGTTGGTGTAGACTCTACACCAACACGCAGATGCAGTGTGTCCAGATTTGTCCATACCTGCTCAGCTGTTGGCCTTTTTTTCCTATAGAGAGATAGTCTGTCATAACTAAGGAAAAAAAGGCCATGTAGAGTGGGCATGCTGGAATAAAAAGCTCAAAACCTCAAGGACTGAAAATAAAAGAGACATTGTAAAACACAAACAGAAAAGACATATTCGCACAGTCCAGCATGGTAATGAGAGCAAAAGTGATTCTTCAGAGGCAAAGTCGCTTGCTGCAGTAAATACTGTACAGATAATGAGTGTGGATGAGAGTTCAGAAGGCTACTGGGTTAAACCTGTCACGGCTGTTCAGCCTTCACCCTCACTTTCCCCTGAATTGTAGTCCTGTCTTCTTGTTGTGATGTGATGTCTCTCTCCCTCACACTCTCCTCCGTGCAGTTTGGTGGGCGTGTCACTGAGAGCCTCCATACCTGCTCAGCTGTTTCCAATCACCTATCACCTGTGTATATATGGTCTGCCCTCACCATGCTCTGTGTTTGTTTGTCAGTTTTGCCTGCAGCCACTACGACTGCGTTTGCCTGTTTTGTACCTCATTCGCTATTCCACCAGTAAAGCTTGCTTTACCCTGCTTCCTGCCTCCTGTCTTGTCTGCATCTGGGTCTGCTAGTACTAGCCTTAGGGACATAGTTGGAGGAACATTTGGTGAAAATGCAGATAGACACTGGATCGAGGGCATCACTAGTGTCACACAAAATCTACAGGAAATTCATGAGGCACATTCCACTACATCCTTCGAACACAGTTTTTAAGGCGTATACAGGACATCAAGTGCACATGAAAGGGATGACAGATGTGACTGTTCAGTACAACATCCAAACTGGCTAAAGGAAATCCGACTGGACTGGCAAGCAGTAAGGAAGCTGTCATGGTTCCACTCACCTGCAGGCGATATTAGAAAAACCCAAAGACATTTTCTGTGATGAATTAGGCAGCATGAAAGATATTACAGTGAAGCTGAATGTCAAACCTGATCGCAAACCTGTGTTCATGAAAACTAGACCTGTGCCATATGCTATGCCAAGGTGGTCAAGAATGGGGTTTTGGAGGCTGTGACGGTCAGTGAGTGGGCCACGCCCATCGTTCCGGTACCCAAAAAGGATGGGGGAATCCGGATCTGTGGAGATTTTAAGGTAACACTTAACGATGTGCTAGCAGCAGAGCAATATCCGCTTCCTCTAATTGACGACTTGTTTGCTGGACTGAGTGGGGGACAAAAATTCAGCAAGATAGATCTCAGTCAGGCTTACCTACAAATGCATGTAGAAGAACAGTCACATGAAATGCTGACCATTAATACACAAAAGGGACTTTTCAGATACTACAGACTGCCTTTTGGCATTACATCAGCCCCGGTACTGTTCCAGCAAGCTATGGACCAAATCCTCAGTGGGTTTCCTGGAGTGCAGTGCTACTTGGATGATATTTGGTGCACCGGAGCAACCGATGAAGAGCAACTTAGATGCTACTTTTCAAAGTTTTTCCAAACATCTGTGGAATACCTGGGGCATGTGATCGACGCTAAGGGGCTACACACTGCACCATAGAAAACTGCAGCTATTGTGGGTGCACTTCCACCCCAGAACGTCAGTCAGTTGCGATCCTTCTTAGGATGACGTTTCATTCCCAACATGGCATCACTGCTACAACTGCTGCACAAACTGCTACGCCAAGATAAAGCATGGACGTGGACAGCCAGCTGTCAGGAGGCTTTCAAAAAGGCAAAAGAGGTGCTGACTATGTCAGCGGTCCTGATTCACTTCAACCCATCACTTCTGCTTCAGCTCGCCTGTGACGCCTCTCCTTATGGAGTGGGGGCGGTTATCTCTCATGTACTGCTGGATGGTGAGGAAAAGCCAATTGCTTTTGCATCAAGGACATTGGGCAGGCAAGGTAGAGACTAATTATGCTCAATTAGAACGGGAGGCACTGAGCATTGTTTTTGGAGTCACAAAATTCCATCAGTACTTGTATGGAAGTCCACACACTCGGTCCACACACTGGGATACCGTCTCTTGCTGGATCCCGACATCGCAAGTCAGACTCTCACTGCAACACGGATGGTTTATCCAGATTGCCACTCCCTGTCAAACACTGTAGACATATTCTACTTAAAGGAGGTAGGGGAAGTGCCTGTTTCAGCTGTACAGGTAAAAAAAAGAGAGACCTGCAATGACCCTAAGTTATCTGCTGTCATGGACATCATCGTCAGGGGTCAACCTGTGGGTGATAACTCAAGCCTGAAGCCTTTCCTCGGGAGGAGGTTGGAGTTGTCTGTCCAGTCCGGGTGTTTACTGTGGGGTGAGGAGGGTGATTACCACTGTCACTTTGCACCAAAGTGTTGCAGCAACTTCATTCAGCACACAACAACCCACCACTAGCTCCTCTTCACCCCTGGGAGTTCCCACAGGAGCCATGGCATCGTGTGCACATTGATTCCGCGGGACCATTGGAGGACAGAATGTTCGTCGTTGCTGTTGATGCACACAGTAAATTGCCTGAGGTGTCTATCGTGAGATCAACCACCACAGAGAAGACAATTGACAAACTAGGAGAAATGGTTACTCGCTTTGGATCTCCTGCACAGCTAGTTTCTGACAATGGACCTCAACTTGTCTCACAGGAAATGATTTCTACAAGCTAATGGAGTGCAACACATTAAGTCAACTCCCGCAACAAATGGTCTTGCTAACTATTTGTCCAGACCATGAAACATGCATTGAAAACATCACAAGGGCAGCGTGTGCTAAAGAGAGACCTGTGTGCAACACCTTTGATCTCTTGAAGCCCTCAGCGGTGAAGGACATTGTTCAACGTCAACAGGAGAAACAGATTATGCGCAGAGAACAACAGGCCAAAGACATAATTTTCACTTCAGGTGAATCTGTGTTGGCGAGGAACTACCGCAGCGAATTTAAGTGGGTTCCTGCCACTGTTATTGCGCAAACTGGACCAGTATCTTATACAGTCCAAATAGTGTCTGGAGAAGATACATTGATCAACTACTACAGACACCAGTGCCTGCGGAGCTGTCTTTTGGAGATTCTTCAGATGCATTTGTCAACACACTGGTTCACCTACCAACACAAGAGCAGAACTCAACCACAACCAAGACAAAAGGTTCAGTTATGGATGTGACGGCAAAAGTGACTGAGATACCTTCTTTTGCATCAGTACCTGCAACCAGTTCACCATGTGAGGAAAATAAGACTCATGTTCCTTCAGATCGGCGATATCCTACAAGAGAGCAATGGCCTACTGCTCGCCTGAATTTATAGGATAGATTAGTGACTGGCTCAAGTCCATGGGACAGAATAATCTCCATTGTAGCACGTTCTTCCATAGACACAGTGCGACACATCTTATATCAACTGGTGGCACAGTGCTGCCCTGGAGGCTGTCCCTGGAGGAAGGTCGGCTGGGATGGGAAAAAGCAGAGAATCCATTCAATTCGGACACTCTACCCTGCATGTGTGTGTTGTGTTCGGTGGCCACTTCCCCCCAGCATATGTTGTGCGTGTTGGTGCATGTTTGTGCATGCACCACCAAGTTGCAAATAAAGTCTAATCTTAATCTTATTTTAACTAAACAAAGCATTACATTTTGTTGAAAATCACCTGGCAGCACTCACTGTTACATAAGCAATCATAAGACATTTCTATCATTTTTGTTGAAAAACAATTGAATGCCTAGGTGTGTAGTTAATTAATAAAATATCACCTCATTCGACATGTTTCAGAGTGGGAACTGTATGGTTAGTAGTTTCCTTACATCAGGTAATCTGTAATGTATTAGAATAGGCAGAAGTGATAAACAGCAAGACCCTCCCCGTCTCAGTTCACTGGATAAGCCACACTTCCAGGCATGTGCATTTCAAAATGTTACACCTCAACAGGGGTGGTAAAAAGTAGAAAGTAAAGCTTCAGAAAGTAGAAATCCTAACCACATATTTGCTCCAACTTGGCTCTTACCAAAATGAAGAGTTGTGCTAATTAGAATCACCTGGTATATGGGATGGGTGGAGGAAAAACATGGTCAGTACTTGTTTTTTACACCCCTGCACCTCAACATGTTAATCTTGGGGGTATTGTATGGTGCTGTACCTTATGGCAGATATAGTGTGGGTGTAAAAGTATATAGTATGTTGATATTAGTTAATTGGATGATAACATTTCCATGTCTATTCTGATGTATTGTAATCACATGCCTCAGTCAAAAGAAAAAACACAAACATTGGTTTCAATTTAAAACTCTGAAGTGGTACAACTGTATTCATATTACAAAATAATTTTCTGTTAAGTTCACTGAAAATTGCAATGTGAATTGACTACAAATACTACTGAAATTACCCCCGTAGCTTGACAGCTGATACTTTTAAATTCAACCAACAAATTGTTTTTTTTCCCTATTGATGGTGAATATGAAAAAATGAAGGAATGTATGGGTTACCATGCTGGTAATTGAAAGCCAAATAACGCGTGTCCATCTGTGGATCTTACACATTGATATAATTTCTGACTATGAACGTAAAATAGGGACTTGACTGTCAATGCTCTGAAAGATTCCATCTGTACTTGTCTGGATCTTGTATCCACAGGAAGATGAGAACCTTTTGCTGTCAATGTCAGTTAGAACTGAATAAGATCACTGAATAAGAAAACTAGAAAAAAAACATGTTTCTCTCAACCAGCAGGCTCAAATTTGACTGTTCCTAACTCTTATTATTTAACATCACATGCAGTTAAAGGGACTTCCATGATGGCAGCATCCATACAAGATATGTTTGTGGAACCAATAAATACCAATTTTGCTTAATATTCCTACGTTCCCCTAATAATTCTATATTACATAAATGTTTGTGTGTGTGTCAACACAGAAAGCTGGCCAAGTCAACCCTGGTGCTCGTGCTGGTGTTTGGCATCCACTATATCATCTTTGTGGGGATGCCGCATACATTCCAGGGACCGAGCTGGGAGGTCCGCATGTACTGTGAGCTGTTTTTCAACTCTTTTCAGGTACTTTACAAGTCATTTTCAGATCATTTCATACATGATGCACACAATATATCTTCTTCTTAGGAGCCAATCACCAATATTTGTGTTGACACAAACAACAAATCCTGAATTGAAGAAAAGCTGACTGTGGACTCACAATGTATGAGCCTTCACAGCAAAATTAGGTTAATTTCAGTGCTAACGGTTCTGAATGGACTCGCTGCTTCTACCTCCAGTAAATTCCTCCGGGTTACTTGTCAGTGTCGGTATCATTATTCAGCGGAGCAGTTCCACTGATAATGACTTTTATTCATACTGGCACACGCTTAGTACACGTACATAATTACAACAAACCATTGATCCATGAAAGAGTCTGTCCTAAACTGCAATTTTGCTGTAATGTTTTCCATATAATATACATGCTTTGTTTCCACTGATCCAGAGTTGGTGGTTTAAACCAGTTTATTTTGATCTTTTATTGGCAAGTATCATTTATATTTCTCCATTATTTCTGAAGGTTTGTTCGTCAGTTCAAATGAAATATCTATACCCCAAAATTACCTTTATCTTGTCGCTGAGGTTATTCCAGAAAACCTCTTTTTTAGGGCAGTCCCCAAAAATATGTGCATAACCCCCAACAATACCACATCCCCTCGAGCGAAGTACACTTTATTTCTTATCTGGGGTTCTAAAATGCCTCATCCTAAGTTTCCATCTAAACTCTCCGGTACCTAATTCCGAAACAGCAATTTAACGGCATGTGTAAATATGGGCTCCTGTAAATAAACAAAATTATATTTTAAACTTGATTAGTGTGATGAGTGTCTATTTCTGCTAAAAACCCACCCCTAATGAGGCGAACTAACCAACTTAGCTTTTGTTTTCTAATCTCCGTCCCTAGTGGCCGCGGCTACACCACCTGCACATTCCATTACACTTCCTTGTTCACTTCACTCAACTCAACAAAATTAGCATTTGAAATGGCATCCCAGAATTCCACTGTGACATTATGGACGGCTACACATTTTATAGTGTTTTAGCAGACTGTATAAGTATTATGGATTGCAGGGTTAGGGTAAATTTGGTCTTAGATGTTTATATTTGTTTTCTGCATTAGTGTTTTGAATTACCACTTTTTATAGTAATTTGATTTCTTTTCATCTCATTATTTTTGAAAGCATCTTTGCTTTTTTAATTTCTTTTACATGCTTTACTTTTACTGTGTACTGTACATCACAGTGATAGTTTAAAGAGTACATTATCATATCCCTGTAAGGCCTGGTAATGATCTATTTACTGAGCTTTTTTTCACCAGGACAAAGAGGCTCTGTTATGTATTCAAGATGACACAGTCAAGTATAAAACAGGCTAACATGTCTAATGTTCTGTGCCAATAAAGTTTTCAATTTGAAGATCTTGTGGAGTTAATTTTGCTGTATTGTGACATAGGCTAAATAGATGCAGACAGAATGAACTTGCAGGTTTGTCAGAGTATCTTCCATTTGTTTACCTAATGATTGTCATTGTAGATAAAGTGAGCATTGGCATAATCAAAATTCCATGGCAGCCATGTAAGGTAATGATCCTACATCATTACCTACAAGCACGAGGTAGACACATTAACCTCGGCGAAGCTGGGTAGCTGGGGACAGGTCACGGGGCTGGGCTTGAGAAGCGAGTATGCAATGCAAACTGGTACATGTAGGCTCAGTGGTGAAAGGAGGGGGGGGGGTATTTAAAACTGTTCCTGGGGGTCTTGACAATATGTTTTTGAAGTCGATATGAAAAAAATCCTAAAACCAGCTTCTGTGGTGTGTGTTTCAGTCTCTCATTTTCTCCATTGTAAAGAACAGGCTGTTTTGAGAGCGTGGAGGTTGTATGTAATGAGCACTGCTCTGATTCACCTGGCGGAGGCAGAGAGCAGAGCACTCATGCTGCGCAAGGTAAACAAATAAGCTTGACGCAGAAATGTACCATAACCATGAAATTTCTGCTCCTGAACCAACACTGAGACCATACATGTTTGAGTCAGAGTCTGACCCAGAATGGGAAGAGGCAGCTGAGCGGTTCCACTTCGTTTCTCAATGATAATTCCGTTACAATTCTGTGTAATATTGTACTTTCTGGCTCCAGTCCCGACCCCAGGTTTTCCCTGTGTTTTTACCTCCCTTGTGTCTCCACCTCCCCTGTCTGTCTCTCTGTCTGTCTGTCTGTCTGTCTGTCTCTGTGTGTGTGTGTGGCTCCCTCTCCCGGCCTTGCCTTTCCTCCACACCTGCCGCCTATCAAGCCATCAGCCCAGCAGCATATATACCCCGGCTCTCCAACCATTCGTCACCAGATTGTTCCGCCAACAACCGTGGTAGTCACTCTCTCGGCCGCTCTAGACCTACAGTCAGAGTTATATTCCCTTGTGTGCCTCCGGGCTGTTCTAACTGTCTTTCTTGTCTCCCAAGATCCCCTGTATGCCTCATTCCTTGTGTCTCCTCGTCAAAACCCACCAGCCTGCCTGCTTCCCTCGCTCCTGTCTCACCTGCTTGCCCCAGCCCCTGCCTGCTTCCCTCGCTCCTGCCTCACCTGCTTGCCCCAGCTCCATCCAGCCCTGCCTCTGCACCCCCCACCTTCCCTTCACCAGCTTCACTATTAAAAAACACTTATTTTCTACTCCGTCGTCCTGGTCTGCATTTTTGGTCCTACACAAACTGCTATCCCTAACAGAACAATCTGTCCAGCATGGACCCAGCAGACTACGACACCCTGAAGCAGGCCATCTCCAACCAAGGACAACGCTTGGGTCAACACGAGCAGGCGCTGCAAGCGATCCTGGACCAGCTTAAGGACATTTCCTCAGCTCTGGCTCCTCTGCCGCGGATTCCTCACCACCCCTAGCGACTTTCCCCCCAGGTCCTCCTGCCTCCTCTACTTCGGAGCCACACATTCCACCCCCGGCCAAGTATTCCGGCAATCCCAACACCTGCCATGAGTTTTTAATCTAGTGTAGACTCACTTAATGCCCAACCATCCCGCTACGGGAGCGAAGCAGCGAAAATAGCTTTTATTGTTAACCTGTTGGAAGGAGCCCCGCTTAGCCTGTACTACGCTCTCTATGAGCAGGGTTCTCCCACAGTACAGTCATTCGCAGCTTTCGCTGCCGAGCTCAAACCTGTGTATGACCACTCCATAAGGGGACAGCAAGCAGGGCAGCACCTACTGAGACTTTGACAGGGCAAACTCAGCGTTCGAGAATATGTAGGCAAGTTCCGCAGTTTAGCCATTGAGTCCGGCTGGAATGACAGCGCCCTGATTACCACGTTCCAGGGCGAACACAACCCGCACATCGACTGGTCCTCTGGCTCTGTGATCAGCTGGAGCATGTTTTACCACTCCCACTGCCTCCTGTCTGCCCTAGCCCCGAATAAGTCCACCACCGTTCCCGTCCCGGAGCCTCCCGCCCATGTATCAACTTCTGGGGTCTGAATAACATCACGGTGAAAAAAAAAATACCCCCTGCCACTCCTAGACCCTGCCTTCGAGCCTCTCCATCATGCAACAGTCTTTTCCAAGCTGGACCGCAACGCTTGCCACCTCCATCCGGATCTGGGAGGGCGACGAGTGGAAAACGGCCTTTAACACCGCCCTTGGCCACTTTGAGTACCTGGTCATGCCCTTCGGCCTCACCAACGCCCCAGTGGTATTCCAGGCATTCGTCAATGACGTCCTCCGCGACATGCTGAACCGGTTTGTCTTTGTGTTCCATGATGACATCCTGATTGTCTCCCGGGACAAGGAGGAGCGCGTCCAGCATATCAGGTTGGTGCTCCATTGGCTACTGGAAAATAAACTGTTGGTCAATGCTGAAAAGAGTGAGTTTCATGTTCCGTCTGTCAGTTTTCAATGGCTACATCATAGAGCAGGGGCAGGTGAAGACAGACCCGGCCAAGATCCAGGCTGTGGCTGAGTGGCCGACAACCTCCACCCGGAAACAGCTCCAGCAATTTCTTGGCTTCGTTAACTTTTACTGGAGGTTTATCCGGGACTTCAGCAGGGTCGCAGCCCCGCTTACTCAGCTCACCTCCACCCTCTCCCCGTTCTCCTGGACCCCCGAGACGGATGCAGCCTTCGCCCACCTCAAGCATCTCTTCACCTCCGCCCCGGTCTTGAGACATCCGGACTCCTCTAACCAGTTTGTGGTGGAGGTGGACGCTTCCGGCATTGGCGCGGTCCTGTCCCAACGGTCCTCAGAGCACCAGAAGCTACACCCCTGCGCATTCTTCTCCCGGCATCTCTCTCCTGCTGAGCAGAACTATGACGTGGGGAACCGGGAGCTCCAGGCGGTGGTCCTGGCCTTGGAGGAGTGGAGGCACTGGCTGGAGGGGGAAGAGCAACGATTTGTGGTCTGGACCAACCACAAGAACCTCACCTACCTCTGCTCTGCTAAACAGCTCAATTCCTGGCAAGCGCGGTGGGCTTTGTTCCTGGGGAGGTTCAATTTCACCCTCACCTACTGCTCCGGCTCCCGCAACATCAAGCTGGACGCCCTCTCCCGCCAGTGGACTCCAGAGAGGTCCGCTCCCGAGCCGGAGACCATTCTCCCTTCGTCCTGCGTGGTGGGGGCGGTTACCCAGACCCAGGTAACGGCCCCGCTAACCATCTTTTTGTGCCTGACTCCACCAGGTCACATGTTCAAGATTCAAGAACTTTATTTGTCACATACACACACGGGGTGTGCCGTGAAATGAAAAAGTGGCAGTGCTCAACAGAAAAGTGCAAAGGGCAACAAGTTCACACTATTTACAATAAAAAACCAACACAATATTACAGTAAGAGCTCTATATAAAAAACAACACAATATTTACAGTAAAAGCACTTAAAAATAGCACTTCTCCAGTGGAGCCGTCCTTGGTCGCATATCACCGTCGACTTTGTCACTGGTCTCCCTCCATCAGCCGGTAATACCACTATTCTCACAATTGTCGACTGATTTTCCAAGGCGGTCCACTTTATCCCTGTCCCCAAGCTTCCCTCTGCCAGGGAGACTGCGGACCTTCTGGTGCTCCACGGGATCCCCCAGGACGTCCGCAGTTCTCCTCGCAGGTGTGGAAGGCCACCGTCAGCCTCACCTCCGGGCTACCATCCCCAATCCAATGGGCAGATGGAGCGGGCCAACCAGCACCTGGAAGCGGCCCCCCGCTTCATCACCATCGCCATTCCTCCTCCTGGAGCTCAACTGCCATGGATCGAATACGCCCACAACTCCCTCACCAGCACCGCCACAGGTATATCCCCCTTCCAGACCTCGTTGAGCTACCAACCTCCCCTCTTTCCCGTTCAGGAGGAGGAAGTGGCGGTGCTGTCTGTCCAGGTCCACCTCCAGCGCTGCCGCCGGGTTTGGAAGGCTGCGTGGCGGTCCAAAATCAGCGCCTTGCCAACCCCCGCCAAATCCCTGCGCCCGCCTACCAACCTGGGCAGAAGGTTTGGCTATCCTCCCGGGAACTACCCCTGCAGGTCGAGTCCCGGAAGTTGCCCCCCCGGTACGTGGGGTCCTACAAAATCATCAACCCTGCCGCGGAAAGGCTCAAACTGCCCCCGTCCCTAAAAATACATCCCACGTTCCATGTTTCCCTGCTCAAGCCTGTCTCCTCCAGCCCATTGTGCCCTCCAGCCGACCTCCCTCCATCCCCCCAGATCATCGACAATCATTCTGCCGACACAGTTAGGAAAATTATGGACATTTGCCGCCGGGGTCGGGGCTTCCAGTACCTGGTCGACTGGGAGGGTTACGGCCTGGAAGAACGCAGCTGGATCCCTCATCACAACATCCTGGACCCCTCCCTCATCCGTGACTTCCACCGGGAGCACCCCAACAAGCCCGGTGGGGCGCCCGTTGAGGGGGGGAACTGTCACGGCTCCAGCCCCAACCCCAGGTTTTCCCTGTGTTTTTACCTCCCTTGTGTCTCCACCTCCCCTGTCTGTCTCTCTGTCTGTCTGTGTGTATGTGTGGCGTGAGTGTGGCTCTCTCTCCCGACCCTGCCTTTCCTCCACACCTGCTGCCATATCAAGCCATCAGCCCAGCAGCATATATACCCTGGCTCTCCAACCACTCCAACCACAACTTGCAGACAAGCTAGGATTGACAATTTTGTTGAGCTAGTTAGCAAATATATTATTGGATGCAACCTATTTGCAACCAAACAGCGTAGCACACACAACCAAACGCGATTGTACAAATGGTGGCTAAAGTTTACCAAGCCGGACACGTTCGACAGACTTATAAAACAGACACTGGTCCCAACAATAACTTTAAGACGAGTCCTGACTTCAACCAATAACTTTAAAAGACAAGCCTGTGGCTAGCCCCACTAGCTTGTTAGCTATCCAGCAGTCGAATATACTAACCAGACTAACTTGTAAATTAAATCAAAACATGGTGACACTTACAGATTCCAATTTTGCAGATGGGTCAAGTACTGTATGAATTGCTCCACCTTTAAGATTCAATTTAGATGCTAATCCTGCCATTGCTCAAGCAGTCCGAAGAGTGATCATCACACACAGAAAACATTAGCTACCTGTAGCCAGGACGTTGCCGTTAAAAATAAAATTAATCCGCTCTATCCTGGCATTTTCGCGTGTTGGAGACTGTGCAAGGATCTATGTTGCTGCCTGCATCCTACAACAGAACAACTGGAGAGTTGGGATATGGCAGTAGACATTTGATATGGCCGTAGACATTGCTGTAGTTGTAGCTCCAGTTGTAGCATTTGAATGTGATATGCGCAGATTCTGTTCACTAATGGCACTGTAGTAGTTGATGTAGGTCCTCTTTAGATGCTTGTAACATTCTGAGACTTGCCATACAAACATGAGTTTGCTGCAGGAGATTATGTTTTCCCGAGCAGATGCACTGGAACACATTTAGATTGGAAGTTAGGAATACCGACTCGGAATTATGGATTTCCGAGTACAATGGAATGCACCATAAGCAACGGCTTGCGGCTGCCAGGAGCTGCATTTTGAGACTAGGTAAATGGGAGTGGTTGTTCACCTGGAGGTGGGCAAGGCGACTCACCTGAGTCGCCTTGGAAATATTGCTTTAGTGGATTACGGTAGCCCTCCAAATTGACCAAAAGTCCACAATGGCAGCAGCAAAGATTCCCTTTAATGAATGAGGAAATTAGGGGGTAAATTGAAAAGGATGGAGTTAGTCAGAATTGAATTACATCTACTCCATAAATGATATAAAGTAAAATTCATTATGGAAAAACATGGCTTATTTAAGATATTTGTAAAATACTATTTTGAGAATGAAATCATCTGGATTTTTGATGTATTCAGTAATGAAATACACACTTTTTCATACAATGTGTTAAACTGAAACCCTTAAACCCTTATTTAGTGTGGTATACCATAGCAATAACATACTGTTTTGCTGAGATCACTATGAATACACAATAGGCCCCAAGTTAGAGGTTTTAGCCCCAAACAGCATCCATGGATCACTGATGTTACCGTGATATTGCCACGCCAAGAAAATTATAGGTGACTAGAATTCCTTTGTTAATTATTAAGGGTGGGCATTCTTACGTCCCGGTCACACTGGACGCGGAAAGAAAAGGAAGCGCCGCGATCAGTGCCGATCGAGCTAGAAGGAGTTTGGTTGTTCACACCAGACGTGCCGTTTGGCGCCGATCTCCACTGGTTTTAATGTAGGGGTTTGGTCTTTCTCTCTCTCTGCTCGTGCGTGTGCCTGCTCGTCTCTCTCGCTCTACTTGCGTGCGTGTGCCTGCTTCTCTCTTTCTCCTTGTGTGCGTCTCTCTCCTCTCTCTCTGCTTGTGTGCGTGTGCCTGCTCGTCTCTCTCGCTCTCTGTTTAGACACAGACAGTAAAAGTTTAGACACAACTGAGAAATATGTATATATATAGACTGGATATCCAACGCCATCATCAATCAGGGTGTTTTATTTTGAAATTTGTTCCATTTTGGAAATTGACCGGATGCTCTATGCCGTTCCTGTGTCTGACTTCCTGCCCAGCTTGACACATTCGCTCACAAATTGAGAAGATCTTAGACCAGACGCTCGCTGCAGGGCCATTCGGCACGGCCACATTGGTTAACATTGGCGCCAAAAGATTTTTTGTCGTCAGTCGTCGCTGTTCCGCGTCCGGTGTGAACCCGGCGTTAGTCTATGTCTATGAAGAAGAGTGACAATGGTAAGGGAAGTTCATTGCATTGTCTCAATTTTCTGTGAGATGTGCGAAAGAGATGTGCCATTTGGCAAAATTATAGATCTCAGTAGTGGCGATGCAGGAAAGATGATCTTTAGCTGTAATGACGTGGTGTGTTGAATCTTGACAAAACTTATGCTGACTACAGGCACGGAAAGTTTGGCACACATTCCCAAGGCACAAAATATGAGTTAGTTGCAGTTGCATGTGGGCATGATTTTTCATATTTTTGCTGATTCCTCCATGTGCACTTGAACTCTTCAATCACGACTTGAGGCTGTATTTTTTCACCCCCGCCCCCCTGGGTTGCAAAGACTATAAATGAAACCCTATCGCTGCAGACCAATATTTGTGGACTAATGATGCTAGATTTGCTGTGTTCTCAACAACCCTGGTCCTCTACCTGGGGAGCAGATATCTCATCTCTGTCTGATCACAATGAAACTACTTTAGAGGCACATCTTGAGAAGTGTGTGTGTGGGCTTTGTGACAGTCGTAAACATAACAGGTGAGCCTGCTTTCCCTAGCAAATTCAGATGTCTCTAAAAATGCATACAATGACAAGTGAGTTGTGTCCTGTAGACATCTGGGGTTGCAGCATCATAACAGTATCACAAATTATAAAAATATAAAATACAATGCCTAAATAGGCTACAATAAAATACTCAATAAAGTAGAACCAGGATGTACAGCGAATGGATGGCATATTTACATATATACAAGTTATAAGTATAAGGACAGAGAAGAGCAGCTTGTGAATGAATGGATGGTGAATATATACAGAGATAATAAATGGCTAAGAATGAATGTAAAAGGGAATGAGAATGAATAAAGTACTCTGCAATGTATTGGAACATAATTGAGTGAGCCAGACCACGGCAGGGATGACATTGGTTTTGGCTCTCTATTGAATTCCATTTGCAGCAGCAAAGTGTGAGGCAGACTGAATATAAGAGTCTAATGCCAGATAGTCGTTGGCAGCCCAGGACCACCGAAGCAATATTTCACTTCAGTAGAACATTTCATTATTCAGCACCATTAAACCGATCACCTTGTGGATCAAGTCAGCTCTGAGTAATCATATCACTCACTTCCTTCCATCTGAAAAATGTAGCCCAAAAAAGTATTTTTTTTTCATGTACATACTATGGTGGGGGTGGCGAACCTGCGGCTCGCGAGCTGCATGCAGCTCTTTGCCAGTGTACAGAATTTTCATATTGTAAAATAAACATCTAAAATGCATATGCATATTTGGCAATACAGACAAAAAGCTGCTAATATTTATATATTTTTTTGTCATCACGCGATCATGCGAGATGTCTTGCAAGTAACGTTAACGTTCCAAACATGAAACTTTCTAATCTGCACAGTCTCAAAGGGTTACTAGCCACACTAGCAGTAGCTACTGACAGAATCGCCATGGATTTAGGAAAGCGTAAAGCTAAACGAAAATATGAAGATGAACACCGGACGTTCTTGCCTGAATGGGAGGAATCATATTTTTTTTGTGGATCTAAATGGAAAACCCCTCTGCTTAATATGCCAGACGTCACTGTCGCATTTTAAAGCCTCAAACTTGGAGCGCCATTTCTCCACACACCATGCTAACATAGCGCAGGAGTTTCCCAAAGGCACAGAGCTACGCAAGCACAAGGTAAATACTTTGAAACGTCAGTCAGAGAAACAGACTCAGCTTTTTCGAAAATTTACGAAGCACTCTGAAATGGTCACGTTGGCATCGTATCAGGTGGCATGGAATATTGCTCGAGTAAAAAAGTCATATAGTGAGGGAGAGTTTGTGAAGTCTTGCATAGGTGATGTCGTTGCTACCCTCAACCCTGACAATGACGGTTTAAAGCGGTCTGTGTCAGACCTGCAGCTGTCACGGCACACCGTTGAACAGAGGATATCTGACATTAACAACGTAATTGAGACACAGTTATGTACAGATCTTGAGAAGTGCCGGTATTTCAGCATTGCTCTGGAGGAGTCTTGCGACATTCAAGATAAGCCACAGTTGGCAATATTTGTGCGGTCTGTGTCAGAAGACTGTGCAGTTAAGGAAGAGTTGCTTGAGGACCCGTGGCATCGATCTCAAAGAGACTCTAATGATGGTTGACTGACCGCAATAACTACAGACGGCGCACAAGCTATGTTGGGGGCTGCAAATGGCCTCATAGGGCTGTGCAAAAGTGTTGATCGTTTTCCAGATTTTTGGACATTTCACTGTATCATCCACCAGGATCACCTGGTGTCCAAAAAACTGAACATGGACCACGTTTTCAAACCTGTGCTTGAGATTTCAAACCTGTGCTCTGAATCACAGACAATTCACAAACCTTGTTGCCGAACTCAATTAAGACCTTCCCAGTGACCTATTTCTCCACTGCTCTGCGAGGTGGCTCTCAAGAGGCAATGTGATTTCCCGATTTTTTTGAACTTTTGAGCCCTGTGAAGCTGTTTCTAGAAGAGAAAGACAAAGACTATCCTGTGCTACATGACCCCCAGTGGATTTCAGATTTGGGATTTTTGGTCGACATCCTGTAGCATCTGAACAAGCTTAATGTGGATCTGCAAGGGAAGATAAAATTGCTGCCTGACCTGGTGCATAGCATTTTTTCTTTTGTCAACAAGCTCAAACTCTTCCAGACTCATCTTCAAAAGAGAGAGTTCATGCATTTTCCCTCACTCGTCAAGGCGTGTGGAGAAGTAGCTGAGGTCACAGAAGAGAGAGCGGCATACTATGCAACACTGATTGAAAAGCTGCAGCAGAATTTTGAGGATAGGTTCTGCAACCTGAAGCAAAAACGACCACAGATCACATTCCTCATCAGCCCTTTCACTACAGAGTCAGACTGTTTGAAAGCCCCTTTAGTGGCAGATGAAGCAGCATCTCAGATGGAGATGATCGAACTCTCTGAGGATGACAGACTTAAGTGTGTTTTGCGGGAGTGAACCATTGAGTTTTGGAGAGATGTGCCCACAGACAGATATCCCAATGTCAAACAGGCTGCACTCAAGCTTATATCAATGTTTGGATCAACCTATGTCTGTGAATCAATTTTTTCTACATTGAAACATGTCAAATCAAAACATCACTCTGTTCTCACGGACACACATGTGAAAGAGTTGTTTCGAGTGGCCACAACGGAATACACGCCAGACCTGAAAAAGATTGTGGAAAAGAAAGACTGCCAGGTGTCACACTGAGTAAATTAAGGAAAGAAAATAGCAATAGAAACTGTTAGTTAGGCTCTTTATGAAGTCACTAGGCCTGTGAGTCACTGTTGTTGTTGTTGTTGTTGTTATGTTGGCATCTGCTTAATTGTGGCTCTTCGAAATGGTGTTGGGTTTTGTTGTGGCTCTTTGAGCTGAACTGGTTAGCCACCCCTGTACTATGGCATCATCACCAGAATATCTTTTTTCTCTGTGGTTGTAGGGTTAGCATGTAAAACCTACCATCAGGGATGGTAACTGCTTTTCTGGATGTGGTGGTGTGTGGAAGAAAGCCGCATCAAACCATAGGTTAGAGCACTCTTGTTTTACTTCTTTTTTAGCTTCATGGCAACCACAAGATGATACAAAGAATTTCAATTGCTGAAAATGGCACAGCCTGAACATACCCGACCAAAGATGTTAAAGGGGGGGTATTGTACTAATTTTGGGCTATTTAAAATGTCCCTGGGGGTCTTTACAAGACGTTTGTGAAGTCTATATCAAAAACAATCCTAAAACCAGCTTCTGTGGTGTGTGTTTCAGTCTCTCATTTTCTCCATTATAAAGAACAGGCTGTTTTGAGGGCGTGTGAGTGAGGCGGCCAATCAGAGCAGTGCTCATTACATACAACCTACACGGAAAAGCTTGATGCAGAAATCTACCATAACCATGGCGGCCGCTCCAGAACCAACACTGAGACCGTACGTGTTTGAGCCGGAGTCTGACCCAGAATGGGAAGAGGCAGCTGAGCGGTTCCACTTAGTATCTCAATGATAACAATTCTGTGTAATATTGTACTTTCGTGCCTTGTGTTTGTGTATGTGGGTGTGTGAGCGACACTCTCTGCTGTAGCCGGTCTGTTTATGGCTCATGTCCATAAGCTTATTGAATACAACTTGCAGACAAGCTAGGATTGTCAATTTTGTTGCGCTAGTTAGCCAATATATTATTGGATGCAATCTATTTGCATCCAAACAGTGCAGCCAAACAACCAAACGTGATTGTACTAATGGTGGCTAAAGTTTACCAAGCCTTACACGTTCGACAGACTTATAAAACAGACACTGGTCCTCCCCGTTGGACATGCCTGGAACACCTCTCTAGGGAGGCGCCCAGCAGGCATCCTGACCAGATGCCCGAACCACCTCAACTGACTCCTTTCGACGCAGTGGAGCAGCGGCTCTACTCTGAGTCTCTCCCGGATGACTGAACTTCTCACCTTATCTCTAAGGGAGACGCCAGCCACCCTCCTGAGGAAACTCATTTCAGCCGCTTGTATCCTGGATCTCGTTCTATCGGTCATGACCAATCCCTCGTGACCATAGGTTAGGGTCGGGACAAAGATTGACCGGTAGATTGAGAGCTTCGCCTTCTGGCTCAGCTCTCTCTTCGTCACGACAGTGCGGTAGTGACCTCAAAACCGCTCCTGCTGCTCCGATTCTCCGGCCAATCTCCTGCTCTATAGTCCCCTCACTCGTGAACAAGACCCCCAGATACTTAAACTCCTTCACTTGGGGTAAGGACTCATTCCCTGCCCAGAGTGGGCAGTCCACCGGTTTCCTGCTGAGAACCATGGCCTCAGACTTGGAGGTGCTGATCCTCATCCCAGCCGCTTCGCACTCAGCTGCGAACCTATCCAGTGAGTGCTGGAGGTCACAGACTGATGGTGCCACAGGACCACATCATCTGCAAAAAGCAGTGATGTGATCCCCAGCTCACCGTACTGCAACCCTCTCCCCACATGGCTACGCCTCGATATCCTGTCCATGAAGATCACAAACAGGATTGGTGATAAGGCGCAGCCCTGGCGGAGGCCAACCCCAACCGGAAAAGAGTCCAACTTACTACCGAGAACCCGAACATAGCTCTCACTTTGGGTGTATATAGATTGGATGGCCCTGAGTAGTGGCCCCCTCACCTCATACTCTCGCAGGACCTCCCATAGGATCTCCCGTGGGACCCAGTCATAAGCCTTCTCCAGGTCCACAAAACACATGTACACTGGTTGGGCAAACTCCCAGGCCCCTTCCAAGATCCTTGCGAGAGTTAAGAGCTGATCGGTTGTTCCACGACCGGGACGAAATCCGCATTGTTCCTCCTTGATATGAGGTTCAACTATCGGCCGAACCCTCCTTTCCAGCATCTTAGAGTAGACTTTCCCAGGGAGGCTGAGTAATGTGATGCCTCTATAGTTTGCACACATTCTCTGGTCCCCCTTTTTGAAGAGTGGGACCACCACCCCAGTCTGCCACTCCTTTGGCACTGCCCCCGACTTCCACGCTATGTTGAAGAGACTTGTCAGCCACAACAGTCCCTCAACCCCCAGGGCCTTCAGCATTTCCGGACGGATCTCATCCGTCCCTGGTGCTTTGCCACTGCGGAGTTGTTTAACTACCTCAGTGACTTCCTCCAGGGAAATTGATGTTGATCCGCCATCATCCTCCAGCCCTGCCTCGATCGTAGAGGATGGAACTGTCGGGTTCAGGAGTTCCTCAAAGTGCTCCTTCCAACGGCCGATGACCTCCTCAGTAGAGGTCAACAGTGTACCATCCTTGCTGTAAACAGCCTGGATGTTCCCCTGTTTCCCTCTCCTCCATGTCTTCTCCGAACCTCTCCTTCACCCGCTGCTTTGCTTCAGTCACGGCTGCTGCCGCCGACCTGTCGGTACCTTGCAACTGTTTCCGGAGTCCTCCAGGATAACATATCCCAGTAAGCCTCCTTCTTCAGTCGGACGGCTTCCCTGACCACCTGTGTCCACCACGATGTTCGAGGGTTGCCGCCCCTTGAGGCACCTATGACCCGAAGGCCGCAGCCGCAGCTTCGGCAATAGAGGCTTTGAACACCGACCACTCATGCTCGATGTCCCCAACCTCCACAGGGATGTCCGGGAAGCTCTGCCGGAGGTGGTGGTTGAATTCGGAGGTGGTGGTTGGATCTTCCTCCAGACATTCCCAGTTCACCCTCACTACACGCTTAGGTTTGCCAGGTCTGTCTAAAGGCTTCACCCTCTTCCTAATCCAACTCACCACCAGATGGTGATCGGTGGACAGCTCTGCCCCTCTCTTCACCCGAGTGTCCAAAACACACGGCCTCAGATCGGATGACACGATAACAAAAGGTGTACTTATGGGCAACCTTGTGTTCGAACATGGTGTTTGTTATGGACAATCCATGACTAGCACAGAAGTCCAGTAACATAACACCACTCGGGTTTAGATTGGGTGGGCCGTTCCTCCCAATCACGCCCCTGCAAGTATCTCTGTCATTGCCCACGTGCGCGTTGAAGTCCCCCAGTAGGACAATGGAGTCCCCCGCAGGAGCCCCGTACAGGACTCCATTTAGGGTCTGCAAGAAGGTCGCGTACTCTGAGCTGCTGTTCGGTGCATATGCACAAACAACAGTCAGAGTTCTTCCTCCCATTGCCCTAAGGTGCAGGGAGGCGACCCTCTCGTCCACCGGGATAAACTCCAGCGTAGCGGTGCTCAGTCGGGGGCTTGTTAGTATGCCCACACCCACCCGGCGCCTCACACCTTGGGCAACTCCGGAGAAGGATAGAGTCCAACCCCTATCCAGGGGTTTGGTTCCAGAACCGACACTATGTGTGCCTCGAGACGACTGGTTGCCCCGTCGCTCAGAGGTCCCTGCAGCCGATCTACCAGGTCACGGCTCTTCTCTGTCCTGGCCCCGCAGTGGTGGAATGAACTCCCCACTGATGTCAGGACAGCAGAGTCGCTGCCCATCTTTTGCCACAGGCTGAAAACCCACCTCTTCAGGAAACACTACCCTGACCCTTCCTCCTAGCCTTGCCTATTTGTTGTCATTTATGTGCCTGAGCTCTTGTTTATTGGCTCTTGGATACACTTATTTGTCTTAGCTCTTGTCTTAGCTCTTGTTTATTGGGTTCACTTATTTGTCTTAGCTCTTGTTTATTCGATTCTCTATTTGTCTCATTTGTTTAAGATAAGTAGGTTGCTAACTTATTGCACTCTTACATTAACACTAGTTATGCTCTTAGTTGCTTGTTTAGGAAGGAAATGCACTTACGATTTCTGGTGACTAGTAGTTTTCTTACCTACCTTTGTTGAATGCACTTATTGTAAGTCGCTTTGGATAAAAGTGTCTGCTAAATGACTGTAATGTAATGTAATGTAATGTGTGGAGGTGAGCCCCACCAGATCTAATCGGTATCACTCCATCTCCTGCACTAGCTCCGGCTCCTTCCCCGCCAGTGAGGTCACGTTTCATGTCCCTAGAGCCAGCCTCTGCAGCCTGGGTCCGGTCAGTCGGCGCTCCCTGCCTTCACTGCCACCTTGTTGGCAGTGAATGTGTAGTGGCTGTTCACCAGAGAGTTGAGGGGGCAGATTCCTCACCCTCACAGTGGTGTGTCAACATTTCATTAAATAATATTGCCTTTAATAAACAGAGCCTGAAACAAAGTCCGATACCAATGGGGGGCATGGATTATCAGGAAAGGAGGCTGTCTGTTCAGGAATTCAAATTAATGTGTGCATGCCGAAAAAAGTACATATTCCATCAACGATGGATCAGTATCACAGTAAATTTGCCATTATCTTGTGTCTTTATCTGCTCCATACTACTACTCCATAATGAATGCATACACGCATACAGAGATGAATGGAACAAAATGGTGAGAAAGTATGTGTTGAATGCTTTTCATGAACCTTCTCAATTTGACAGTCAACTTCAAAAAAAGCCACAAATAAAAGATGGATTACACAATGTAGAATAGAATACACATATTCAGCCACCAACATTGAGTGATGCACAGTTGCATGCACACACACTTTCTTATGTCTCAGTTTCCTGTTGTTGCTTTAGAATTTAAAGTTCTTTAAACCCCCTGCACTGTAAACAACTGAACAGTTCACAACAGCCTTCACAAGCAGAGAAATTAAATTATATTATCTCCAAACGGCTGAGATAAGTTGTGACAGACAGGAAAGCTAGATTTAAAAGAGAGGGGTAGGGAGGCAGAGAGAAGGAAAGAAATTAATCCTTTACTGGAACTAAAATTGGAATTCGATTCCAATATGGTAAAAAGAAATTAGGTAAAATGTTTAGATAACAAAAATATCTTTATTTTTTTAACCGTTACTGATCATTAACAAAGTAAATACATACAATAAAAATGTATGATCCACAGACACAAAAAAAATCTTAAATAAATAATAGATAAGGATTAATCTAGAGCAGTTAATTAAACTAAGGTAGACAAAAGGAAACCCACACTCACAGTCACAACTCCTCTCAGAGCCTTATCAGACATGCTTAATGACTTAAACCACGTAAATTATTAGTACCTGAGATAGAGGCAACGTTGAAACTTTTTGTCTGGAAAATACTGGTTTAAACAAATGCCGTTACTGCTCTGTGACACTCGTCAGTTTTCTCTTTGAGGTCATGTTCTCTTTGGCAATGACGGGAAAAATGACCAGAGTGTTGCAATATGGACTTTGGTGTCCCGCAAGGCTCTGTCCTAGGACCACTGCTATTCTCTATCTATATGCTACCACTTGGTGGCATCATTCGCAAATTTGGAATTAACTTCCATTGCTACGCCGATGACACTCAAATTTACATACCAGTCAAACCAACCGATAACACCCAATTCCAAAAACTAGAGGCCTGCCTATCAGAGGTCAAATATTGGATGTCCCTAAACTTCCTACTTCTTAATGGCAGCAAAACTGAGATGCTGATTGTGGGACCAGCTAGACATAGACACTTATTTGAGAATACTATTCTCAATTTTGATAGTTGTGTAATCTCCCAGAGCCCATACGTTAAAAATCTTGGGGTAAAATTCGACCCTACCCTCTCATTCGAGTTGCACATTAAGGAGATCACTAAAACAGCATTTTATCATCTTCGTAATATTGCCAAAATTCGACCCATGCTAACAGAGGCTGACGCAGAAATTTTAGTACATGCCTTCGTATCATCCAGAATCGATTATTGCAATGCCCTTTTTTCAGGCTTACCTACTGGGCGAACTAAAAAATTACAATTGGTTCAGAATGCTGCTGCCAGAATCCTGACCAAGACTAGGAAATTCGACCATATAACTCCCATTCTATCCTCATTACACTGGCTACCAATTCAAGCCAGATGTGACTTTAAGGTGCTTTTACTTACATATAAATCATTACATGGGATGGCACCGTCCTATTTATCCGATTTGATTATACCATACAAACCGCCACGTGCCCTTAGATCTCAGGACGTTGGCTACCTGTCTATCCCAGCAGTCAAAAAGAAAACTGCAGGTAACAGAGCCTTTTCTTACCGGGCTCCCTATCTATGGAACAGTCTGCCTGCCTCAGTCAGAGAGGCAGGCTCTATCGACGTCTTTAAGTCAAGGCTAAAAACCCATTTATTCTCTCTGTCATTTGACCAGCCCTGAGGGAGTGGCTCAGTCTCGTCTCAGAGTAAGGCTAGCCTAGTAAGGCTAGTCTAGTAAGGCTAGGCTCAGTCTCTTCTCAGAGTAAGGCTAGACCAGTTAGCTTATCCTAGCTCAGGGTCCTGCCGATGGATATTAGCATCCTGCCTGCATGTCCTATTGTTCTGGTCTACTTGCTGCTGTCCACTGACGCTGGTCATGTTTGTCTGTGTGAGCGCGTGTGTGTGTATGGGTGTGTGTGGGTGAGTCTCCTATCTGTTCCAGGCTGCAGCCCGGCAGAGTTGGCGTCCGAGTGGTCCCGCCTCCTAGGACGATGCTGACTGAGCAGGCGTTGCGTTCTCCTATCTGGGCAGAGTTGGCGTCTGCATGGTCCCCTAGTTCTATGATGACGTCGACTGAGTTGCCGTTGCTGTGATGCCCCATCAGATGTGGATGTCCCACCAAAATGAACTTTCATATATTGTGTATACTCTGCTGCCCAACCACGGCATTTATTGCACGCCCAACCGTCCTGGTAGGGGGATCCCTCTCTGAGTAGCCCCTCCCAAGGTTTCTCCCAATTTTCCAATAAGGTTTTTGTGGGAGTTTTTCCTTGTCCTCTGTGAGGGTCTAAGGCTGGGGGATGTCATGTACTAATCATTTATTATTTTCACATGTTGGGCATTGTGAAGCCCTTAGGGACTGTAACGGTGATTAAGGGCTATACAAATAAATGTGATTTGATTTGAGAACGGTGTCTCGCGGCTTGCTGTCCCTGGCTCTACTGGAGGCATGATTGGAGGTGCTTGCGAGGTGCTCACGCTGGCTGACACACTCGCACTCAAAGACCGCAAGACATCAAACACGGTACATTCTTTCAAATCGATGTTGTGCTGCCTTAAATGTTTGGTCAGATTTGAGGTGCAACCTGCCTTGCAGCTAATACATTTCCCACATTTACTGCACTTAGCCTTGTCGTTGCTTTCTTTTACAAAGTGAAGCCACACTTTTGACCGTTTACCGTGGTCCATCTTTCACACTGCTGACATTAGCGTGTAAGTTATACATGCATGCTAACCGCTAGCTTGTATCAAAATAAATGGACACTTTGCGTTGTTGCGTTGATGCGTGACCTAGACAGACAACTTTTTGTTTTTTTGGGTACCCGGTACTCGGCATTTTGGATTCGGTTCTAATTTGGAACCGAGTTCAACCTCAACCCTAACGTCCGGACACACTCCTCGGCCCCTGTAGTAATGTGACTGACAGCAGGGGCCAAATGTATAAAAAACTGTCGATTTAGGTGTAGAAATCTGTGTACGCACAAAACAGGAAACATTCACACCCCACGTACATCAAATTGTGCGCACATACACAAGCCTTCTGACCATGCCCACAATTTACTATAAATGGCTTCCAACACCCCCCCAATTGCCTGGTTTGCCAGCATTTAATTTAGTTTTGAGGAGAAATGCCAAAACAATTGAAGAAAAAGAAGCGGAATTTTACGGACTGTGAACTGGAAATGATGGTTGAGCAAATTGAAAGAAGGAAATTAATATTATTTGGTAGCTTGAGCTCTGGCATAACTACCAAAATGAAACACACTGAATGGCAAACACTAACCGAGGCAGTGAACGCCGTGAGTTCTGAGCAACGGACCCTGGAGGAGATGAAGAAAAAGTGGTCCGATTTCAAGTGTGAGGCCAAGAAGCGCATTACTGTGCACATCGTTAGTGTGGAGCTACTGGATGAGGAGAGGGGACCCCAGTGCTCTCTCCACTTGATGAGCACATGGCCTCTATCCTGGGCCAAACTGCCACTAGTGGCTTTGTGAGGTGGGAGACACAGATGCACCTGAGCAAATGGAACTTGGTAAGTCGCCCAGTTTGAATTTTATTGTAGTCGAAAAAAAGACTAGTTTGTCCTTTGTTACAATGTAGAATATTTTATTCACAAATTCTGACCCTGGTGCCTGCAGCGAACAGGTTGGGGGAGAGAATCCGGTGCGTGTGTGCCACCGCCTGCTCCGACACGTGCACCTCTTCTCACTGACAGTGTCCTAGAGTCACAAAGGGAAATAATAAACTCTGTTGATAATGTTGCCATGAAACTGAGGGAATTACAAGTGACACTCATAAACTGTACACTAAAAGAACTTGTTCACTGTTCACTTGACTTAACATGCTTAGAGTTGCTGCATTACATCAAGATGCATTTGGACTGCTGCTGCAGCTGGCGGGTGTTGGGGGGAGGGTGCATCAGGTCTGAAACGTTCAGGTGGGAAGGGCACTGCATTCCTCACCGCCAGATTGTGCAACACAGCACACGCCCTTACAATTTTGCTGACTTTTTGTGGCTGGTAGAGTAGTCTTCCACCACATTATAGTGCGTCTGTTGTACGCTCTGGGGGTTAGTAAATGGCCATGGCTTCAATGCATACCCATGGTTTAAATTGTGTGAAACGGAAACAGCATAATTATTAAAAGTCAGTAATTAATCACATCTTACCAAGAAACCATCCATCTGGCACTGCTCCAGCTTGAAGTCCCCCCCACACACAGCTTTGAGACAGTATAAATCAAGCATCCTCAAAGTCCGGACTGAACCACAACTGTCTCCGGACTCTGAACAAATTATACTTTTCATATGTATTATATGTATTATCTGCGAGACATCGCCGCGACACAACAAGTCAAAATTCTCTGAATGTAAATGTAAATCTCCGCTTTCTCCACTGCAAGCAGCGCTCCGCTTGTCCGACTGCTCCACTGTCTGTGATAGGACGTCTACTCTGCTTTGGTCCAATCACATTCAGCGTACCGTCATCTCCATGACAACGGAGGTTTTTTTAAAAACACAATTGAATTTATAGCTGTCAATCTGCGCTGTCAGCTGTAAATTCCATTGTGTAAATAAAGTTTAAAAGTTAAACAGCGCAGAAGAGTTGACAGCACAGCTAGTTTCATCAGCAGTTAGCTAGTAGCCTAGATTTCGAACGTGAATCAATATAAAATGGCATGTTCAAAGGTGGCCAGTAAAAGAAAAGTCGACAGTGAAAATCGGCAATTCAAAGAGGAATGGATTGAAAAATATGCATTCATCCTCCCTCCAACAAGCACCAAACAGATGTGCTTAATATGCCAAGAAACAGTAGCGCTTGTGAAGAGTGGCAATTTGAAACGCCACTATGAAACAAAACACAGTTATTTTGAAGCAACTTTTCCTCAAAATTCAGAGGTAAGAACCACAAAAATAAATGGGATGAAATCATCATATCAAGCCGCAAGCAAAATTCTTGTTACATCTATGTCACAACAAGAAAAAGCAAGCCGCAAGCAAAATTCTTGTTACATCTATGTCACAACAAGAAAAAGCAACTGAGTCCTCACTTAGAGTGGCATGGGTGTTGGGTAAACACAAGAAGCCATTCTCTGATGCAGAAATAATAAAAGAATGTATGACTGAAGTGATGGAGACCCTGTTTGAAGGCAAACAAAAAGAGGAAAAATCAAGCAGATCCCCCTCTCAGATTCCACAGCAACCAGAAGAACTGAAATACTGGCTGGTGATTTGATTAAACAGCTTTGTAATGGAATAAAAAATGCAGTGCATTTCCTTGGATGAGTCCGCTGACACCACTGACAATGCTCAGTTGCTGGTGTTTGTGAGGTTTTATGATGAGGCAAAGGGGGAGTTTGTTGAAGATGTGTTGGGCCTGACAAACCTCAGTGGACACACAAGGGGGGAATACATTTATGAAGCAGTAATGGGAATGCTGAATGAAAGAGGGATAGATTTGAAGAAAGTGGTGTCAATTGCTACTGATGGAGCTCCAGCCATGATGGGGAGAGAGAGAGGACTAGTTCAGCGCCTGAAAGATCACCACCCTGACCTGATATCTTACCACTGCATAATCCAAGTGCAAGTCAAGTGTACTCTGAAATCATGGTAACAGTGATGAGACTCTTTTTAAGGTCGTTTTATGGTTAACTTTTTGAGAGCATCATCTTCACTGCAGCATCACTTGCTGCGCACATTCCTGACAGAGGTCAATGCAACTTTTGATGATTTGCTCGTGCACAACAATGTCAGATGGCTGCGCAAAGGCAAGGTCCTGGAGCATTTTGGGCCATTAGGAAAGAGCTGCAAGTGTTTCTGTCAGAGCAAAAGAGTGCAAAAGCAAAACAGTTCATGGAATTCATTCAAAGTGAAGAAAAGATGGAAGCTGTTGCATTTTTGGCTGATATAACATCTCATCTCAATGACCTAAATCTCAAGCTACAGGGCAAGAACACAGTGTGTTAGCTGATGTCAGCAGTGCGTGCTTTCCAGAGGAAACTGGAGGTTTTCAAAAGTGACCTACAGGTAAGCCTTTTTAATCTTTTCTACCACACACATTCCCTGGGTTCCAATGAATACCTTTTTGATACTTCATCATACCCTTTTAAGCAGTGCTCCTTATTCCTTTTCATTTTTTACCTACAGGAGGGACGGCTCCACTTCCCAAAACTTTTGGAACAGACCAAAGGAGAAGAACAGTCTCAGAATCATGTGGAATTCCTGGAGAAGCTGATCGAAAATTTCAAGACTCGCTTTGATGACTTCACATTTGGAAAATATGTCCTACTGTACATTGAAAACCCATTTTTGGTCAGAAATATCAGAGAGTTCTCTGCAGAAGCACAACAAATCTTCCCATGGGCCAGTGCTGCTTCTCTGCAAAGACCTCCAGGAAAACCTTGCACTGAAAGAGGCTGACTGTCACCTTTGTCACCTTCTGGACAAAGATGGTTACTGCAGCTAATTTCCCTCTCCTGCATAAGATGGCACTTCACATTCTTACAATGTTTGGCTCAACCTACAGCTGTGAGTCTGCATTCTCAACAATGAACATGGTGAAGAATAAGTACCGCAGCCGAATCATCAATGAACACTTGCATCAGTATCTCCACCTGGCCATCACACCTTTCGTGCCAAAGTTCAAAGTCTTGGCAACAGACCAAAGGTGCCACTTCTCTCATTAAGCAGCAGTGTTTGACACAATCTACAATAGTTCTGGACTTATTTGGACTTTGATTCTTTGTATGGTTTTTAATTCACCTTTGGTGGGTGGGTGTGTGAACTGGTTGGGGGGGAAATGGGGAAATGGTGATTTGTAGATTCTATTATAATTGTTTAAAAGCTTGACTGACCTTAATAAATGGACCTTTGTCTTATTGAAAATTTTCTTTGTGGACCTTTAAGATTTGTATTTGAGTACCCCTGGTATAAATGAATCGTGCCTTGACCCAGGCCATTTGGCAACCACATTTGTTAGCAGCATTTACGCATCACAAATGATCTGGACATTAATGGAGTGAAAATGTTTCCGATTAAACGTAAACAAATTCATCCTCCCAAGGTGCCCTTATTGCAACGTGTGTGCAGTCGATAGCTCCGAAACGGCCCCGTCGCTAAAAATACCTGATTGTTGTCAATACCTGTAGATGGACGGGGATGGCATGGTTTCTCCAAGAGTGCCATTCCAACACAGGGCCCAGTTCAGCACACAATTCCAAGAGCTCTTGGGAATCGAAAGCGGCGCATTAGCCAGACATCATCATGGGCCAGAAAATCACTACGGTCTCTGAAGACTCGTTCATGCCTAAATTGCTCAATATCTTCCAGCAACGCCAAAGCAGCCATTGTATAATTTAGCACAGCCATTACACACGGCTACAGCCTTTATATAGTGATGTTTTATGAATGTGTATCCCCAATAATAGGCTACAGAATACTAATCTTTATTTATATGGAGATCATGTATTTATTTGTTTATTTATATAAATTCTAATATAATTATTAGAATGCATAGTGACAAACATAATTTTACTCAAGCTAGAACAAAATGATGGCTTGTCAAAAAAAGATTGTTAACCATTCACACATCACTATGTAATCATAGTGAAGGTTTTTTTTTAAACTATAGATTACATCCTAACAATGTAGTGAAAGAAAAAAGCTCTAAATAAAATGTCACCCAAATTCACACTTTTATTATCCTTTTTTGCCAACTCGCAACATCACACTAATCTGACTCAAAAAAATGCGTATGGTACGCATGGTGTGAAGGATGCGTACCAGTACACACAGTCTCGCCGCCCCTGGATTTTTATACATTCGGAACCTGCGTGGAAAGTGGCGTAAGTACACTTTTCATGCGTATGCATGGTTTATACATTTGGCCCCAGGTGGAGATGATAGAGCGCGCTTGAGAAACAGTTTAGGGAAGAGGAATCAATTTAAATATAAAATTATTGGTCATGTTACGGACATGCCATTCCCCTTGGAGGATATTTGTATAGTTTATCCCCAGTTATCATGTTTTGGTTTGGGTTCCCATTTTCTTTGGTGAGGCCATCATAAGAAAAGGGCTTGCCTGGGATGCATGGGGGGGAAATGTTTATGGGGGTTCAAGGAAGTCTGTGACCCGGAAGTGGTGAGGTCACAGGGTCAGGTCAGGGGGAAGATGCCGCCTGTTGAACTGGGTCACTCCTGAAACCGCCAACACGCGCACACACGGCAATTGACCAGTGAGAGAAACTATTTCCTTCAAACCCTTCCTTCCCCAAGCAAGACAGCAAGCTCAACAGCAACAGATGTTTATTGATGATTGCCACTTTTTAAAAAATAAAAACTGAACTCCCGCGATAACGCCGGGGCTGGCCGCGTCGAGGACGCACCGACGGAGCTGGTTTCCGGGCGGAGGGACGCGGGGCCAAAACCATCACCTGCCAACCAGTAGGAGAGTAAACATTTATTTCCCCTATTGTATTCCCAGGCAAGCCAGGTGTTTTCTAAAGGTGCAGAGGTACTCTGGGGTCTGTTAAACAGAGGACAACCATCACTCCTAGACTTTATTATTATTATTTACATAAGTTTACGTTATCGTTATTATAAGATAGCAGTCACATTTCTAAATAATAATTAGATATAAATAAATCAAAACAATGCATTGCGAGTTCATCCCAAATTTTATCCGGTGCACACTTTTTTAATCGGGGCAATCGCATCATGAACTTTTATGCCGGAACTGAATCTTACCATCCCTAATGCACACAGAATGAAAGAAGCCTGAAAGACAGATTCTTCTTTTTTTTAATGAGATAAGTGAAAGGACAACAGCTGGTGACTGTGATCAAGCTTATATCAGAAAAACCCGTCTGATTTGACATTAGATGATTGTAGAATTGTACTATGAGAAGAATAACATTTGATAAATTCCCTTGACTTGACTACCACTGTAACCCAAGCTCACCATCTCTTTTTTTTAGGGTTTCTTTGTGTCCATCATCTATTGCTACTGCAATGGAGAGGTGAGTGGATAATCTTCACTGTGGAACTGACTATCACTGTCACTATCACTATCACTAAAACCATCATGCTGGCAGCACAAAAGTTCCAAAAAACGACGTTAAAAACTTAAACCAATTTCGGACCAATTTGAATACAGTTTTTTACGATCACTAACAAGCATTTAGCTATACTTAAGATACTTTTAAATACTAGATACTTCTAAACTCCTAACACAGCAATACACCTACATCACACAATTAGCCAAATAGTTAATTTTCTGCTCAAAACCACATTTTGTTAATTAAATACTAAATCTACATTTCAAAATGCTAAAAAACGTTGTCTACATACACCAACTCTACCAAAACACTGCAAACCCGACTCAAAATCAAATAATTCTTTCAAAACAGTAGCACATGTTTTCTATCCAAGAGGAACATATAGTCAATCATAGCACAACGACTTTCGAAATACTAAGTTGATGGCGTTAGAATCATTACAGCTCAGGTTGCTCTATGCCATTATTACCTGCCGTAATTTAATTACATCTATCATTACTCTTCGTGTGTTTATTCAAAATACTAGCACGTTTTCTATGCAAGAGGAACATATAGTCAATCATAGCACAACGACTTTCAAAATACTAACAGTTGATGGCATTACAAAAACTGCACTACTTTTCATGTTTAGTTCTACCTGCATACAATAGACAATATGAAATCCATTGTTTTTTATAATTCAGTTTCCTTTTACTGTAAACCACTGTTTTGGTTGAGTGTTGAATGTGTGCATTTTTGGCAACATACTATCTAAAAGTGAATGAGTCATCTTTACTTTATTAAATGTACAGTAGGAAAAAAATAGTAAGTGACAGAATCGCTGCAGTAAAAGTTTTAGTAGCAACATGGAATTGCTGCCAGTGATGAACAAAAAATCCAACATACATGGCCTTTGGTTCCAAATGTGTAAAAATAAAATACACAAATACAGTAAAAAAAGGCACAGAAGGGAAAAAACTGAACAAAATGCACAGTCCTGTTCTAACATCCTTTTGTCCAATCTGTAGTCATTTTCAAAACTCTAAACACAATTAGCACAACATCCATCTGTTGTGGACTGTAATCTGTAATCTGTAAACTGTAATCTATACGATCTTCAGCATTTGGCCACATGTTCTCTTCCACATCACATCTATGTCATCTCTCGCTATGCACCTTGGATAGAAATGCTTGGCATGCACAATATGTATAAACACAGTATGTGTAAATACTTTTCAGTGTGTCCTACTGTATGTACTGTAACCCATGTTTACATGTAGAGTAGCATTAGCATAGTGTAAAACTCACTATAGAACAAGACATATTGGATCGATACCATACCTGAACATATTGGTGCCGGTGCTGGTGACCCACTCACTGTTCCTTTCAAAAGGAACTCTGTACAACTGTTTCATTCAAACTCTATGTTTGGTCTAGTTTACACAATTTAGATCAGCTATTTCTCAATGTTTCAGTGATCTGTTCATTCAAAAATGCTTATCAGCTCTTTCAATAAAGCTTTTGAGCTGCTGTTGTTGCAGAAGTAGAGGCTTTATACTGTACTTAAGGTTTTGAACATTAGGTTTTCATTTCTGGCATGTTGTGTGCAAACATTTGTAAATAAGACAAGAAAGATCCATCATTTTGGTATTGGGTGAGCTTGTATGTCAAGAAAATCTAAGCATTTTAGAAACGTGTTGACTGCTTATTGTGTGAAAACAACATGAATTGTGTTAATGGTATGGTCCACAACTGACGGATGTTGCGCTAATTGTGTTTAGAGTTTTGAAAATGTGACTACAGATTGGACAAACGAGTGTTAGCGACTGTAAAAAAAAATTTTTGAAATGGGTTTCATATTAAATAGAGGGTACAGTGTTGGAACCAGGTCAATTCAGCTTATTTGGTTTAAATTGGGAATTAAAAAAAAGAAAGAAATGTAACTTTTAGTTTTCAAATGAACAAAATGGCATGGAATGTTTCTCTAGCTCTTTGGTAGGTGCTTTGCATGATATATACTGTCCTAAGACCTTGAAGGGGCTGCTGCCTCTGCTTTTCCTTAAATTTGCTGCTATTTTCACCAACTCTTCGACTTATCTTGAAAAGTGTTGGTATATGCTGAACGTTTTCACATAAACGGCGCATTCAAGAAGAGCGGTCCTTGCACATGGAAAAAGTGATATCATAGATGGATGTAAAACCATCTGGTGGTAAAGTCATAATAAAATGTGAACAAACAAACAGCCACCAGAATATTCACAAAATATTGTGCTGGCCTATTCCTTATGCTAATTCTCTGTCTCTTCAAACCTGTAAGGGCCAAACATGCATTTTAATGTAACCTGCCAATCTCATCACCTTTGTACTCTTTGTTCTCGTCAATCCCCCGCTCTTTCCCTTGCTAATTATGCTCATTTCATTTTCACAAAGCATCTAGCTGTTCTTTATGTCTGCTTTTTTTTCTAACCCTCATTATTGCGTTACTCGAGTTGTTGCCAGTTGCTACTTTCACCCGCAGAGACACTTTGCGGTGAGCGAGACAATCACACTGGGAGGGAAAGAAGCATTTCCATTTCTTGTGGTTTTGTTATGTTGCACTAGTAACTGTATTTAGTTGAAGAAATAAAAATGAAAACCAATCACTTTGGCCTGTATTATCCCTTGATGTTATCCCCTCTCCCCCTTCCCTCCCCTACAGGTCCAGACGGAGATAAAGAAAACATGGACACGCTGGAACCTGGCCGTCGACTGGAAGGGCCCAGTGGTGTGTGGCCGCTACCGGTACGGCTCCGTTCTCACGGGCCTCAACAACAACAGCAGCAGCAGCCAGTCCCACCTGGCTGGGGGCGGGCCCTCTACCCGCTCCACCACGCTCGTCTCCAGCCGGGTTTACCGGAACACCGCTCCCCCCACGGTGCCGCGGCACGCCAGCCTCCCCGGGTACGTGATCAGTAACTCAGACCCGGACAGCCTCCACCCATCCATACCGGAGGAACCGGATGACAGCGGGCCCAAGCAGGTGGACGATATCTCCCTGAAGGAAACTCTGCCTGTTCTCAATAGCAATGCCACAGCTGAGGACGAAGAGGAAACACTCTAGAAGATTTCGGGAGGTTAAAGGATGTCGAAGGTTGGAGTTTAGAGGCATTTCTAAACAGGATGGTGTTGCATGGACTGCATGGAACTTGGCAGCATGGTAAAGTGTTGTGTTATTGTTGTCCCCCTCAAAGTTGTTTCATTACGGAGGGCTCTATCTGAAATCTATCGGATCAATGAACTCTGACTGTGCTCTACAGCAGCACCACACTCAAGGATGATGAGCCACTAAAGGAAAAAAGTTTGAATGGCAAAGACTGGTTTAGAGAACAAAAAAAGAATTGCACCAAGTACCTTGAATCTACGTAACTTGTTTCTTGAAAAAGAAAACAAAAAAAAGATATGGAATGTGAATGGTCTTCAACTGTTGATTGTAGACACTTGAAGGCATTATGGTTTTAAATGAATAGCTTGTGTTGCAATGTGGAGGACTGGAAAACGATAGATGTTTGTTTTTTTCAATTCAGGAGGCAAAAGTAATGGTTGTCCGCGGTTCACATAGTGAGTGCAAATCTTTGTGTATAGAATTGGATTGGCTCTTTTACTTTGTGTATGAAATGGACGTCCATATATTAAGCATGGCAGGCGAACGCACCCTGAACAGCACTCGAAAGCACTTAGCATTCAGTCAGTAGACACTGCATTGACGTCAGTCTCCTTATCGTGTTTTGTAGCCTTTCATAGACTTTAATTGTGGACATGTAAAAGTCAGTTTATTAAACTCAAGGTCAGGATCCAAGCTGGATCACTTGCTTTTGTCCCAATGAATGTCTCAAATTTAGATCACAGACTGAAAATGAACCCAGATTTACAATACAAGAGTAAAAGGTGTGCAAAGGAGGGCTTTCGTTGACAGGCCTCAATGAATAGTTGAGCTACTATACTATACTGCAGCTACTATTTCCAGTTAAATGGTCTGTATTATCCTGTGAAAATCAGTGAAAATAACTATTATCAGAAGCTGATTTAAGAATAACTTCAAACTGTAAAATACATATGCAAGGATGGGGCACCAACACTACAGTGCTGTGAAAAAGTATTTGCCCCCTTCCCGATTTCTTCCATTTTTGCATATTTGTCACACTTAAATGTTCAACCCTACCTGGCCCTATGTGAAAAAGTAATTGCCCCCTTAGTTAAGTCAACCACTTAACCAAATTTAATTGATAATTGGCTTCAATTTCACTAGACACAGGCATGTTTACTGCCAGCCCTGATGAATCTAAACATCACTTAAATAGAACCTGTCTGGCAATGTGAAGTAGGTTAAAAGGTCTCAAAAAGCAGTACATGATGCCGCAATCTAAAGAAATGCAAGAACAGATGAGAAACAAAGTCATTGACATCTATCAGTCTGGAAAGGGTTACAAAGCCATTTCTAAGGCTCTCAAACTCCAGCGAACCACGGTGAGAGCCATTATCTACAAATGGGGAAAACTTGGAACAGTGGTGAACCTTCCCAGGAGTGGCTGGCCTACCAAAATTCCTCCAAGAGTGCATCGACAACTCATCCGGGAGGTCACAAAAGAACCCAGACTAACATCTAAAGAACTGCAGGCCTCACTTGCCTCAGTTAAGGTCAGTGTTCACAATTCCACAATCAGAAAGAGACTGGGCAAAAATGGCATCCATAGGAGAGTTGCAAGGCGAAAACCACTGCTGATCAAAAAGAACACAAAGGCTCATCTCACATTTGCCAAAAAACATCTTGATGACCCCCAAGACTTTAGGGATAATATTCTGTGGACTGATGAGTCAAAAGTGGACGTTTTTGGAAGTCATGGCTCCTGTTACATCTGGCGTAAAGCTAACACAGCATTCCACAATAAGTACATCATACCAACAGTCAAATACAGTGGTGGTAGTGTGATGGTCTGGGGCTGCTTTGCTGCTTCAGGACCTAGACGACTTGCCATAATTGATGGAACCATGAATTCTGCTCTCTACCAGAAAATTCTGAAGGAGAATGTCCGGCCATCAGTTTGTGACCTAAAGCTCATGGGCAGTTGGGTTATGCAGCAGGACAATGATCCGAAGCACACAAGCAAGTCCACCTCTGAATGGCTCAAAAGAAACAAAATGAAGGTTTTGGAGTGGCCTAGTCAAAGTCTTGAATCCGATTGAGATGCTGTGGCATGACCTTAAACAGGCAGTTCATGCTCGAAAACCCTCCAATGTGGCTAAATTAAAACAATTCTGCAAAGAAGAGTGGGCCAAAATTCCTCCACAGCGATGTAAAAGACTCCTTGCCATGTTATTGCAAATGTTCGATTGCAGTTAACCAGTTATTAGGGGTTTAGGGGGCCAATTACTTTTTCACATGGGTGATATAGGTTTTGAATAACTCTTTATAACTCACGTCAATAAATGAAATGATCATTTAAAAACTGCATTTTGTGTTTACTCACGTTGTCTTTGTTTTATATTAAAATTAGTTGGCTGATCTGAAACATTTAAATTTGACAAATAAGCAGAAATAGGGGGCAAATTACTTTTTCACAGCACTATATGCACACGGTTAGGCATCCACATAAGTTCATGTGAATGCACACACAACATGACAAAAAACAACTGTGCTTTCTTGTATTGTCAGTTCACTTTGGAAACAATCACCGATACTCACAGCCTGTGATGCTCAAAGCACACAAGACCAGGGGGGTATTCTACAAAGCAAGCTTACCACCTTAGCCAGGCTTATTTCACTCAGACTAAGTGAAATGAGCCTGGCTAAGGTGGTAAGCTCGCTTTGTGGAACACCCCCCAGGATTGATGACAATCACATGTTGACGCCACACCTCATAACTGATGGGTTTGACTAAACAAAGGGCTACAAATGGCGGCTGCTCAAGTGTTCCCGTTCACTTTGTGAATGTGTGTTGTCGTGCAAAATATCCTGACTGTATTGTAAATGTGCCGCTTGAAAAAAATGACTCTCGTCAGGTATTGTGTCAGTTGTATATGGCTGCAACGCTGTGATGTTTTTTGGTCTCTCTCTCTCTCTTCTTGCCCTTCCTTCCTCTCTGTCTCTCCCTGTTGTTTACTGTTAATATTGACTTCAATTACAAATTAATGTATTGTGTACTATTGTGTCTTTGACATTCCAGATGTCATTCATGGGATGCACTATTAAAGATCTGTGCTTAGAAAAGCAATTTGTATGTGTATGTACATTGCAATTATAATCCACAGTATGATATTTTTCCACAATAAGTACAATTACGATTTGTGGTTTTTCCCTCACCCATATTGATGGCTTGATCTGAACGCATTTTAGCAGGATCTGTCTGAATTGATTCAACATGTCCTCTGTGTATGGTTTATGATTACTGACAACAGTTTCATCAGCCCAAGATAAATGCGTGCGGCGGTGGTTTGATGATCACAAATGTTCTCCTATTTTGTTTGGCAATTTGTCCACTTCTTCATCCATCAGCTTTTTAGTTGGCAGCAAGGTCCCCATACTTTGTGTTTACAGACTTCCAAAACTGACTGACTTAATTTGAGAATCCTGTAAACTCCTGTCGCTTCTTGGCCATTTCTACCTCCATGTCTGCTACTGATTCCCATTCCCTTAGATTTTATGAATCTTATTGGGTCATTTACTCTGGTCCAATATGTTAAAGAGCCCAGGACATCCCCTCAGTCTAGCTTTTCTTCTGACTTTGGCTTAGGGGGTTGGGAAACAATAGATGTATGATGTAGATGTGTCTGACCACAAAGCTGCTGCCTCTGATCACAGAGCTTCCACATATACAGACTGAGGAGCTGAGTTACAGTAAGTTAGTTACAGACTATATACTAGGCCTACAGCTCAGTGACCTTTGATTCAGTTTGTCTATAATACATTTGTTTCACTGCTCTGTCTAGGAAGGGTTGAGATTGGAAATAAAACCAGGTTAGGAGAGGACAGAGAAGTTTGAAATAAGGTGAGAGGTCACAGGAAAAAAAAAAAAAGAAACCGGAAGAAAGACTGAGAGAAGATAGAGGAAACATTTGTTTTAAGGAGTAGAATCTGTAGGATCAGAAGGCTGGGAGAAAGCTACTAAAGGAAATAGTACAGCAGTACCTGACTTCAAATCAACCTATATGCTTGAGCTGGAGACTGCAGATCAATATATTCAGGTTTCCCGTAACGACCATCAGACCCTTACAACCTTAACGACAGTTGGGATCCAACCAAATTTTCCCCAATTGAGTATATTTCAATGTAGAATTACCTCATTAACACCCCCAGACCATGCACAGGAGAGGCTCTGAAGGCATTTGAATCCCTTGACGTATACAGCTACTGTGTATGTGGGTGAAATACATCAAGTGGCACCGTCTCACAGATTAAATCCCTGTTTTTGTCAAGGACTGAACTAGTGAACCCAGGTGCAGACACAAGGCAGGAGATGAGGGTAGACGAAGCGGTTTACTAGAGACAGGAAAACAATACAGAAGCTACAACAGGTAGCACAGATATGGGCATACGTACTCTACAACTGGTAGTTCGGATAGCTACTAGAGCAGTGGTCACGACTATGGCTGTAACAAGACAAACTAGCAGCAAACAATGAGGAAAGCAGGGCTTAAATAGGGGATGATGGAGTGATTGAGATTGGCAGCAGCAGCAGTGTAGCAACCAGTGATACTCCCACCAACTGATGGCAGGGAAGAAGAATGTGGGTCCACCCAATTAAGCAAAGAAAGAAAGAACATGGTGTGTTTCATCATCTTGTGGCAGAATTGCGTCTTGACAGAGATCGCCATCTGAAGTATTTCAGAATGGACGCCGAAAAGATGGATCATCTACTTTCTTTGATTGGACCAGATCTGAAGTAATGCACAAAAGTTGTAAAACTAAACTATACAATCCTACACCTGCAATATGTTGAAAATGTAACTTTTACAAAATATAAAGCTCTTATTTAAATATGTAACAAAATCAACACCAAAAGACATAAATAAATGAAGACAACAAAAAAGATCAGCATTCATTCAAAATGGTGGAATTTTCTTGGAGATGAGGGGTCCTCTAGCCAGTGGCGCCTGGTGCATTTTTCTCCAGGGGGAGCTATACCAAAAATCAAGCAAACATATACTAAGGTATCATCAGTATATTTAAATAAATATTTGTATTTGCTGAGCTGTAAAACATTTAATTGTAAAGTAACATGACAAGGAATCAGGTGTGGGCTGCTGATGAAAATGCATTCTCATCATCTTGCAGATGCCTCCTTGTTTTTGAAAAGGTCTGCAGTGGAAGCTTCCCTGCTTTGGTAGCCAATGGATCAGCCCCAAATCAAGACTCTATTTCTATTTCCATGAGCATTAAGAATCTCTTTTTGTCTGTAAAAGGTGATCACACACTGCCCATCCAAAGCCCCCCAGGCTCATACTCTCATACAGACTAGTTATAGTGCATACATACAACATGGGTGTGGTCGGAGAGGCTGACTTAGACAGTTATGCAAATTTTCCAGGTTTCACAATCACAATTCTGCAATCCAAATTTCAGTCAGAAGTAAAATTAAAGAGATTAAAAATGTTGTATTCACATTGCATCATAAACCTGAAATTACAACATTTGTTGTAATGAAACGTGCTTACGGTAAGTTAAGGTACTTCAATTAGTGCAAATTCTTTATAATAATTATCTTTTATACTACAATATGTAATGGTAAAAGACTAAAGTAAGCAAAACAACAACAAACACAACACAAAAAAATTTACGAACACAGTAAGTCCTATTAGAAAATAACATTTGAAATACCCAGTGCCATCAAAAAGCTGAGTGAACTGGCTCAAAGTCATATGACTTTGCCACCTTGTGGCTTAAACTTTTTGTACATACATTTTTCTCAATGACTCTATGGCACCACAGAACTTGACACAGTTTATTATTTTAGACAGAATGTGCCTGTTTTTGTCAACCTCCTTATTATGCTTACGGATCCCTATCCTGTAGCCTTCATCAAGCTGAGCAGCTATGTTTACTTTCCCAAACATTTGCTTTTGTTTTTTCTGATATGTGGTATAAATCATTCAAACCTGTCTGAATCCATGCTGGGTCTGAGACCTGTCATTTGAAAAAGGATGCAGGGAAAGTAAAATAACGCATTGGCATCACTACATACAGTTAGCCAAGCCTTCCTACTAAACCAGCTCCTTGAAAATGACCTAGTATATTGTCTCATTCTGGCACATTTTATATCAGATGTACCACAAGCCACTCCCTCAATTTTAATCTACATTTTATTGCAGATTATACATTTTACTCACTAACTATATAATATTTACCTCGCTCATTTAAAAAAAAAAATTCTAAGTAATTTTTAAAGTCTTATTCAATGAAGTCTAGGATGTGGGGAGTGGTGGGGCGGCACCCTAGTGCCCTCTATTGGCCAGCTGCCACTGCCTCTAGCTCTTCCAGCATGGATGAGGACCTATTCACACCTCCATGTTGGCCCGGGTGTTGCATACCATGGTATCTTTGTCCTTGGTGGTGGTGGGACATTTTTGGGGGTTGTGCTGGCCCTTGATATGTTGTCGGGGGTGGAGTGTGACCTGGCTGGTAGTGGGACATAGATGGGTAGGCCTGAAAAGCAGAGGTTTGTGGCTGGGTTGTTGGAGGAGCTTGGGTATGTTTGTTATGTTATTCCTGTTCCAAGTCTGTGAGGTACTTAAGTCTATGTATTTGTGCACGTGTCTGGGTGCTATGGGGCAGTCGGTTCAGCCTGGGGACAAGACTGAGGGTGAAAAAGTACATTTCCTCCTCATCATTTGGGACATGGGGTGGCAAAGGGATTTTTTCTGCTGTCAAAAGTTCTAACAGCTGTTGCTCTACAGCCACTTCAGTTGTGGATCCACGCATTTTCTTTCTGCTCAACTGTGTGTGTTGTGTTGCAGACCCTGATGACAAGACCTGCACTCTGGGGTGTGGTGGGGGGGTGTCAGACCTCGGTATTTCATACAGCTGTTGGGTAGGGGTGGCAGAGCTCTGTCCAACTTCTGTGGGATGTGGCGAGGAGGATGTGGACCTCAGTGTGGGAGTGAGTGGTGTGCCAGGCCTTGAAGCCAGTCAGGATGGTCCTGCCACCACCTCATCTTCCCCACAGAAGAGGTCAACAAGTGTGTCTTCCCCCAGGTCTAGAGGCTGGAGACTACTTTTAGAGCTGAAAATAAAAACAGAATTATTTCTGTTATAAAAAATGTATACAACAAAATTGTGAATAACAGCACAAAGTACAAATGTGATTTAACAGGAATTGTTATAGTGCCAATATATATGTTGAATGGATAGGTGTAACTACATTTATTTATTTATTTATTTTTTAAAAGCAAGAAAAAGGTACTCTTTCATTTATAAAATCAACTACTAACCTTCTGGGCTGCAAGTGTGGCAATAAGAAGGACATTACATTCAAGTATTTCCACTCCTTCACACTGCCACCAGGATATGTTTTTTTTGGTTTTTCAAAAAGCTGTCCTGTAACTGCGTCCACCTCCTCTTGCAGTCTTCCACTGTGACAGAGTAACAAACATGCATTAGTAACACGTAATACAATTACAACTTTTTTTACTTATTAACTATTTATATTATTAACTATTTATTAATTATTTATAATTTACTCATAATTTTTCTTATTTCCACAGATTCCTAGGCACAGGAGAAAGCTTTGCCAGCCTGGCATTCCAGTATTGACTAGGGAGGAGCACTGTGTCTCAGTCGGTACACATGACCTGCTGGGCTATAGAGAGGCGGATGATGGCAACACAGTTCCCCAGGCCAACAGAGCAGATGTGGAGAGTCACAGCATCTAAATTCTGGAGGAAGTGGAATTTCTCAAACTGCTTAGGGGCCATCGACGGAAAACACGTGACCATAACAGCACCACACAAATCAGGCACTTTATACTACAAGACAACATTTTCTATAGTTCTGCTAGCTCTGGTAGATGCTGACTACCGGTTCATTACCATCTAAGTGGGGGACTTTGGAAGGTCTAGTGATGGAGGTGTGTACACTAGCTGGGTCTGGCCAGGGTCTGGCCAACAAGGTGATACACCATGGCGGGAGATGCTGCTTTCCCACTCAAAATGAATCTCATGAGGCCATTCTGAGGACAGCGCCTTCCAAGATGGAAGCACATCTACAATTACAGACTGTCCAGGGCCAGAATGGTTGTCAAGTGCGCCTTCAGGATTCTGGCAGCGAGATGGAGGGTGCTTTACACTCGTATCAGCATGAAGCCAGAGAATGTGGACTCTGTTGTTATGGCTGTGTGCATTCTGCATAACTACCTGCTGAACCCATCACAGAATCAGAGGTGGTTGGAAGAGGCAGAAGAACAAGGGGAACGCCTACAGGATGTGAGGAACATGGGTGGAAACAGAGGATGCAGAGAGGCATATGATGTAAGAGAGAAGCTCTGTGCTTTCTTCATCTCCCCTGAAGGAAAAGTGCCCTGGCAGGACCGCATGGTCTAGTGCAGGGGTGTCAAACCGTGTGCCATGGAGGGCCGAGAGTATGCAGGTTTTCGTTCCAACCCAAGAATACAGCAGGTGATTTCACTGATTAGTCCCTCCTCTCTGGTTGAAGGTGTGATAATCAGTGAAATCACCTGCTGTATTCTTGGGTTGGAACGAAAACCTGCATACTCTCGGCCCTCCATGGCACACAGTTTGACACCCCTGGTCTAGTGTGATATGCCAATTTCAGCTACATGTAAATTAAAGACACATACATGTACGTGGACACATTGTGTACATTATATATTGTGTTAAGCCAAAAAACAAATCTGTGAAAATTGAAATGATATTTTAGAATTGTTCCTCTGTGTGCTTTAAATGAATTTGAATGATAATCCCTTCTAGAAGTAGGAATTGCATGTACTGAAGTAAAAGTTGAGTCTTGAACTGCTTTGCCGCAATATTATTTTTACACACTATGAAACCATCACTTTCATTACAGAGGCTAAAATGTAGGTTATTGTCAGCCACAAGTGCCCATGAGCTGATCAGATTATCAATGGGAGGATATAAATACCAAAGTTGTAATTACACTTGTACATCAACCACAATCGGTCATAAATACAAAATACTTCTATACTGCCAGTTCAAAATGTGCTTGATGTCAGTATTTCTGTTGATCTTGAGGCCTACACAAAAAAAACTGCCATCACACCAGTTCAAAGTACTTGCAACATTATTGTAGTACTTTATGTTAACAACTTAAATTACTTTATAAAATACTGTCAGCAAATATGGTTTCACAATATGTAATAATATGACATGTTATTGCTGTTATGAGCATACAGTAAAAAAGGCATTGAAGGTTTTTCTTCTGGATTTGGAGAATGTGTTTTTAGGTGAGGACAGTTTTTCTTGGGAACTGGTAATGGGGCTGGGGGAGGGAGAAAAGATGGGCAAAGGCCTCTGGTGGGCCCTGTTCTGCAATATATACTACCAACAATCTGTCTTCTGTTTGGGATAATTTTGGACAATAGAAAACGCACTGAACTTGTGGGAGACCTGTTGACACAGTAGATAAACATAGCACATACACAGCCGTCGCAACAGCATCCCAACATTTATCTTTTTTGCTGTTGTCTTTGTAGAACATGTGCTGAGGGTCATACAACTCCCTGTAGTTCTTCACTTCAAGGATTAACTTTATGTTGTCCAGCTTCCAGAATTTCTCTGCTGGTTTTCAGTGTAGGGGTTTGGTGTCTCTCTCTGTGTGTATATATAGCCACCCCACTCCCACCACTCCCACCTCTCTCTCTTTCTCTGTATGCTTGTGTGTGTTTGCCCCCGCCCCCCCCCTCTCTCATATGTGTGTGTGTTCCTGCTCGTCTCTCTCGCTCTCTGTTTAGACACACAGACGGTAAAAGTTTAGACACAACTGACAAATATGTATAGACTGGATAGCCAATGCCGTCATCAATCAGGGTGTTTTATTTTGAAATGTGTTATATTTTGAAAATTGACCGGATTATCTATGCCGTTCCTGTGTCTGACTTCCTGCCGAGCTTGACACAATCGCTCGTGGCTCGCGTAAAAAGTAGACGAGGCGATGAAAAGATCGCTGCAGGGCGCGGCCATTTGTGTGTGAACGGCCACATTGGTTAACATTGGCGCCGAAAGCAGCCGCTGGAGGACCCGACAGACATGGCTGACGTGCTCCTGGGGAGACTGGGAGAAGATTAGTATATTGTCAAATGAGACAGAGACACTAGGGAACAGGGGTGGTGGATGATGCAGGCTGGGCAGGTGTGACAGTTTTATAGAGAGAGTGTAAGGCAGGGATGAATCTACGCCCATCTTCAAGGTTCTTCTAAACCCAGTGGGAGTAAGTTTTAAACAGCGTGTGATATGTTTCTTCTTTTCCAGGCAGAGTTCCATTGAGCCATAGGTCATGTTATTATACAATATTAACATTATAATATCACTTTGGTTGAGGCATAATGGTTAAGGCATAATTTCTTCCACATAGCTATACTTTTTTTGCCGTTGAAGGCCATAGGTGCAACAGGTGAGCTTTCTTGTACTAATGTGAAATGCTGTATAGCTGAAAAAATTGCACATAAATATAGCTGGTTATGTGCTGAGGAGGCAAGCCACCGCTGAGCTGAGGCGCATTTTGCCTTCTGCAGCTGTTCTTATAAGAGAAGTGTAGTGTATGCAGGTGTAACAGTTTACTGGTCGGACCCAAACGCAAACTCAGACTCAGAGGTAAAATCAACAATGAGAGTTTATTTGAGGGAAAACTGGAGGGTAGGGTGGGTGCAGGGTGAAGCAGGGAGACAGGCAGAGGACACGGCAGGCAGGTGGTGGACGAACAGGTAGTCAGGTTGGCAGGCTGGTAGACGGGGAATGCGCAGAATGGCTGGTGATGATTTAGATCCTGGGCAGAGGGAGAGCAGGGTTAACAAGGCGGGGAACAAGATGTACCACACTGGCTGAATCAACGATCTGGCGATGAATGACTGGAAAACCGGAGAAGATATAATGGATGTCTGATGAGTAGATGGGGATCAGGGGCCTCATTACAGAAACTTCCTAAGTCTGAAATCCTATCTTATCTCAGTTTAGGATAACATTTAGAATTTTTGGTATTTCAGAAACATGTTTCCTAACTGCATTTAGGAAAAAATCCTATCTTATCTTAGGCTAGGAATTTAGCTATTACAGAATCGTCCTAACTGAAGAATTTCCTAAATTAGGAATCCTAAGTTAGGATGGCATAGACCCTGTCCTAAATTCAAAATAACTGCCAAAAATGGCAGCACCACTGTTGTTAGGTCTGTATGGCAATGACAATGAAGATGGGGAACAACATGAACACTAAAATATTATGTATTTTTAATAAATACTATTTAGAATATAATATAATATTATTATTGTTATTATATAATATCAATATTATTAGTATATATTATTTTAATCTTTATCCTGGGCCGATAATTGGGGTGAAAACTTCCCAAAAAGGTGGGGTTTCCTCCCCTCCCCCGACACGATTAATGCCTCCGACTCATCGATATTAAAATTGAACGCCCATCTTTTCTTGTCCATTATATCTAGCCAGTGACAGCTGAAGTGAGACAGCCATTGATATTACATTCTAATCATGGATACTGGCAGTCTCGTGTACATTCTAAACACAGATACAGACATGACAGGACAAGTGCCGATTGAATAATCGAGTTTACACTTCTAGTTAGGATTTCTTAAGTTAAGATAAGATATGAGGTCTGAGATAGCATAGGATACAGGCATGAGTTTAGGAATTGCTTCTGTAATAGGAAGATAGGATTTTTCCTATCTTTGAAACTTAAGTTAAGATAGGACAAGCAGTTAGGAAATTATTCTGCAATGAGGCCCCAGGTGTGTAGCCAGGAACCGGGAGGATGATTGGAAAGCCACCACACATACACACACAGACAGGGACAGACAGATAGAGACACATAGGGAACACAGGGGGCACGGCTGAGACCGTGACAGCAGGAGACATCAACCTTCCCCTCCTCTGGACTATACAGAATACAGATCAACATCTAAAGGCTATCGCATTCCGTTCCAGGGTGTTACAACAAGACCTCCACTGGGCCCCCCAGGACCCTAAGGCCTCCTCCCTCTAGCAAAGAGAGATTTTCCCCCATAAAACCATCAAAAGTAACAGGTTCAACCAGCCCACTTCAGTGCCATTAGGAGATGGGACCAATGACAAGGGCCGGGGAAATTTACAGACCCTTTGCATTGTAAGAGCAACAAAAAGCAAGGGAACAAAGAAACACTGGAATGTAATGTAAAAATGTACTTTCTGTATGTATGTTCTAATCTAATGTTTAAACCTCACATTCTGCAGCATTTTGACTATCTTGTTTGTACATAATGACACAAGCACTTGTCATTCTGATGGCACTGACATGTCATTGATGTAAAGATTAACTTTTGCAGGTAATCCATTGTGTGGTGCTATTTGAAAGAATTGTTTAGAGAAATGCGCTTACTGTTTTGCAAATCTTAAGGATGATCCGAGAAATGTACCAAAGCGACCGAGAAAAACTGTAAGACATTTAATTTACTCTCCAGCAGTAAATGGTAAAGTAGTAGTCTTTGATGTCATATGAATCCATTTGTTGTGAGGTGATCAAAGATGTTACTTTCAATCACATGTTAGCAAGTGATGTGATGTTTTCTGAACCTGAGCTGTAAATGCAGTTTTAGGAGATTTTGATCCCTGGTCATTAGGTTGTAAATCTGTCAAATGTCAATGTGAAATGTGAATCTTGCCAAGACGGCCAATTAAGTTCACTCAAGCTGATCCAGAAACCAAGAAGCCAGCTGCTCACCTGAATGACGTGGGTCTAAGCATCGGTCCATCTCTATTGCACGTGACCTGCCTGCTTGTGCAACGAGTCTGACCGAAAGCTGCCACAGCGCCACTGTGATCAGGACCAGCCTGATTCCTGACAGAGTGACGTCCACCACAACACTCAACTACCACCCTCCTGGCATCGCCTTCGCCATACCGGCACATGCTTGTGTTTACAAGTCCACCGCGACTGCGCGCCTATTTGCCGCGGCGATGAAGATGCTGGTGCCGTACCACGAACCAGACGGTAACCAACGTTCTTGTTGATGCACGGGTGATGCAAAGTTAATGTTGAACTTGTGAAAGTAGAACATCCTCTGTCACTTCTATCATCTGTCCTTTCTATTCTGTCCCAGAGTCGTACGTAAACTGTCAGCTGTCTGCCAAGCCTTCCGACCGCCATAGCATAGCGGTTAGAATCATTACAGCTCAGGTTGCTCTATGCCATTATTACCTGCCGTAATTTAATTACATCTATCATTACTCTTCGTGTGTTTATTCAAAATACTAGCACGTTTTCTATGCAAGAGGAACATATAGTCAATCATAGCACAACGACTTTCAAAATACTAACAGTTGATGGCATTACAAAAACTGCATTACTTTTCATGTTTCAGTTCTACCTGCGTACAATAAACAATATGAAATCCATTGTTTTTTATAATTCAGTTTCCTTTTACTGTAAACCACTGTTTTGGTTGAGTGTCAAATGTGTGCATTTTTGTCAACACACTATAGAGTCATCTTTACTTTATTGAATGTACAGTAGAAAAAATAGTAAGTGACAGAATCGCTGCAGTAAAAGCTTTATTAAGCAACATGAAATTGCTGCCAGTGATGAACAAAAAATCCAACATACATGGCCTTTGGTTCCAAATGTTTAAAAATAAAATACACAAATATAGTAAAAAAGGCACAGAAGGGAAGTACATTTTTTTTTTACAGTCGCTAACATCCTTTTGTCCAATCTGTAGTCACATTTTCAAAACTCTAAACACAATTATCACAACATCCGTCTGTTGTGGACCAAACTGTAATCTATACGATCTTCAGCATTTGGCCACATGTTCTCGTCCACATCATCTTATGTCGTCTATCGCTAGCACCTTGGATAGAAACGTTTGGCATGCACAATATGTGTAAACATAATATGTGTAAACACAGTATGTGTAAATACTTTTCAGTATGTCCTACTGTATGTACTGTAACCCATGTTTACATGTAGAGTAGCATAGTGTAAAACTCACTATAGAACAAGACATATTGGATAGATACCATACCTGAACATATTGGTGCCGGTGCTGGTGACCCGCTCACTGTTCCTTTCAAAAGGAACTGTGTTTCATTCGAACTCTATGTTTGGTCTATTTTACACAACTTAAATCAGCTATTTCTCAATGTTTCAGTGATCTGTTCATTCATAAATGCTTATCAGCTGTTTCAATAAAGCTTTTGAGCTGCTGTTGTTGCAGACGTAGAGGCTTTATACTGTATTTAAGGTTTTGAACATTAGGCATGCTGTGTGCAAGCATTTGTAAATAAGACAAGAAAGATCCATCATTTTGGTATTGGGTAAGCTTGTATGTAAAGAAAATCTAAGCATTTTAGAAACGTGTTAATTGACTGCTTATTGTGTGAAAACAACATGAATTGTGTTAATGGTATGGTCCACAACTGGCGGATGTTGTGCTAATCGTGTTTAGAGTTTTGAAAATGTGACTAGATTGGACAAATGGATGTTAGCGGCTGTAAAAAACTATAATGAAAATGACTAGAATAATTATCAATTTTCATAATTGATCAAGTAGTCTCATTGTTCTGACTCCTGTCATCCTGTCATTTATATATTCTTAGTTTAATCATTATTTCTTATTTTGAATCTACTGGCGGCAGGGGTACTGCACCTTTAAGAAAAATGTTAGAACGGAGCCTCTAGAGTCTAGAGGCTCCGTTCTAACATTTTTCTTAAAGGTGCAGTACTAGAGTCTAGACGCAGCCTCACGTAGCCTCCAGACGCAGCCTTCAATTTAGCGTCTCTGTAGCTAGTTCAAGTGCAGAAGCAGGCATGGTATGCTCGTGGTCTACTTGAGTTATTTGTCCGACCCATGAAGTAGATCTGTCCGTAAGTAGTCTCTCTCTGTTTTTATTTAAGTTAGACATTAAAATGAAACTTTGAGAAAAATGTCGATAGTGTTTGGACATGTCACGATTGCCAGCTAGTCTGTTGCCGTGTGTAGCTTGCTGTTGCTAGCTAGCTAGCATAAATTTATCTCCATGTCGGCACGTGTTTGGCCTTCGAGTAGCCTATGTAGTTGGGTATATCTAGCTACCTATTTTCTTTATGTAATTACTTTCTCCTGTAATTATTGTAATATTTGATTACATGCTTACATTCTTTGGTTTCATTTATCTTATTGCGATTCACCAAGATGTGATTCTTTTCTGTTGTCTTGAAACCTGCTGATTGTTTGATGTACATTTAATTGAGAGATATGTAATGTGTGCATCATATTTCTGTTACAGTTTTACCAAATCCTAAAGACCTTCAGTAAACACACTCAATGAGGAGTCACGCCTGGAGTCTTTATTGTGTTCACTATCTGTCTAAGCATACAAGAGACGTATAGCAGAGGGCAGAATACTCATAGTTCATAACAACACAACACGCTAAAAGAGCAACACAGGTAGTGCATCGGAGTCTGATGGATATGGCAGAAACCTGTAGGCTTCATGTCTTCATGTCCCTATAAGGATCTGACCCCAGAGTAGGCCCTATATGCTGATAAAAACTCTTTTTGCATAGATGATAATGGCCTACAAAAATCCCACAAATTCTATGCACATTTACAAACATGATGTTTGCTACTGTGATTAGTGCAATTTTATTGTCTGGACAAAGTCTGGCATTGAAAACCACCAAGCAAATGACCCACAGGGAGAACCAGTCTGCTCCTGCAAATCCAAAGTTTGGGAGGTTGATCTACTGCAAAACATGAAAAAAAAAGAAGCTTTCATCACACTTGTGTTGGCATCAAAAGGAAGACGACCCTGTGGCTCTGTGTGACATTCTCAGAAGCAACCAGCACAGTAGACATGTCCCAGAAAACACTATGCCTTTGTATTAGTTTAAATGACAGAGAGAGAGAGAGAGAGTATTGAAGAGAATGAATTACATTACAGTATATATAGTTTCTGAATTCATATGCAATGGCATGCGTCAAACTGTACAAGTTTACAAAAGTACAAGTATGCACTGAAACCACGTTGGTTCTATTGTTGTGGCCATCTGTAAGCAGATGACGTTTACCTCCGCTCCATCAAAAGTATAACTAGTTGACTAGTTTTTGACAGACTGTGATATTTTCACACACTGCACTCCGCCAATCCATGTCATCTTCTACTTGAAATACATGGGATACTGTTTGCTTTTTGATGTATTACAAACACTCACCAGTGACCAGCTAGTTTGTGCATCCCCTGACACACACACACACACACACACACACACACACACACACTAACCAACCTCCCATTTCTTACTCGTGAAAGTAAAAAAGTCCTTATCAGTCCTTTTACCTTGATCACATCACTAACTAATGCCTTTGAGAAACAAGAATGGTAAATGTCAAGATCATTATTGGCAAAATGCGAGTATTGGTTTGACTCACATACTTCCTGGCAACCAGTAGCGGTTTTGGGCACGGGCGAACCGGGCACCTGCCCTTGGTGGCATTTTTTCATGACACATGGAGGGCGGCACGAGCACTTAAAAAAAAAAAAAAAATCATCTTGGCTGCGAAGCGGTTTTCTATTATCAATCATAACACTGTGTGGGGAATTGGCAAATTGGCGCCCCCTGCAGCTGCAGGCGCCCCTGCTTGCTGAGAAGGTGCTGTGCACAGAAGCTGTGTGAGAAGGGGAAAGGGGAGGGGACAGTTCACCTCTGGGTCTCCCAAATGGAACGGACGAGGGGGGGAACGGGGGATCCACTGTATAGAGCAATAGCCCACTCTAATGAAATTAGTGGGCTAAAGTCAGTCACACCTCAACTTTCTTCCAAATAACGCACATTTCATTCATAATATTATAATTACAGGCATAATTCCTGCACGTTTTTGTTTTTGTGAAATGGCTAATACAAATAGGTAATACAAAACGATTAGGCCTATGTGGTCACCAAGGTGAATTGGTTTAGTCTTGACTTCTGGTTGTGAGTGACAGTGTTGGGGGATGGGAAATCTGTTGATTGTCGAGTGCCAAATAAACACAGAGATGGACAGGAAAAGGTCAAAGCCATCAGGTGCCCAATTTAGGAAAAAAAGAAAAGAAGAAGAGGAGAAACGAGCAAAAGATAAAGGTATGCCACTATGTGCTCTCTGTATGATTACGGTATCCATGTCATGAATCATGAAGGGCTAATATTAATTGGTGGGTATAACTCACGTTTGTTACTGTTAGCCTTCTTGCTATGATGCTGGCTATGCTTATACAACAACAAGAGAGCTTGTGCAGGAAATTAAGAACTTCCCTGACCTGCCATCAAAAACCATGAGCCTCCTTGAGCTTATCACTTTTATGCACAATAAGGATCTATCGGAGATCTACCCCAACTTTTGGACTGCTCTCAGGATTGCACTTACTCTACCAGTCACTGTGGCTCAAGCAGAGAGGAGCTTTTCAAAACTAAAGTTGATCAAGACGTACCTTAGGTCAACCATGTCTCAGGAATGGCAATATCAATCACTCAATAGGGGAGCAGATCTCGTATGATGACATTATTGATGATTTTGCATCAAGGAAGGCCAGAAAGGTTAGGTTTTAGTTTTAGTTTGTGTTTTCTGTTCTTAGTGCAATAGTGTAATAATTAGATTTTCTTTAGTGTATTTTTACATTTGTGCTATTTAGAATATTTATTCTGTATTTTATTTGCATATTATTCTTAATATTTTATATTATTGTATCTCTGCTCTTGTTACATTTTTATATATCTGATTGTATATATTTTGCCACTTTTATGTATATAGTGTATAGTGTTTATTTAAGTTCTGATAACTTATACTGTTTTGTGCAGAATTGTGTTCATTGAGTCTCTTAAGTGTGTTATCACTTATATTGTTATAATAAAACATGACTGTTTGTGCAGAATTTTGTGGGGTTTTTTTTTATTTCGCGGGGGGGGGGGGGGCGCTCAGAGGGGGTCTCGCCCGGGGTGTAATTCTATGTAGAACCGCCACTGCTGGCAACAACAGCTCCTTGATTGGAACCTGCGTGGGTAATAAAGAGTGCGCAGAACAGTATGTAGGTCAATTCAGGTAGGTGTGGGGAAAAGATAAACAAGACGGAAAGATTGAGATGAGATGGGAGAAAACAACAGGTGGGCTGCAAAAAACAACTCGCCACTAAAAGGAGAGAAGGGAGAGAGAGAGTGTATGTATCGGGGGGGGGGGGCTGTTGTGGAGTGTCTGCTGTGAATTACTGGAAGCAGATCAAAAAGCAACAATTATCTGCAGAGTGGGGTTAGCGTGCTCAGCATCAGATTTTCCCTTTGACAGATCTGTATTGGCCCCGGTTGTAGCGAGCATTGCTACCATTGGGTACCCATTTTTGATTTTTTTCCCCTTATCTTCCTGCAGTTTTCTTTTATATTGATTGTCTTTTTAATGTTATATAAGCCAAGGGTAACAAATGCTCACATCCTTTGACCAAATAAGGGAGGTGTGGTGTAAAGACTTTCTCTACCATGACAAAAGCTTCCTGAGAGCTGAAACTGAAGCGGTGAATAAATACATTTTAAAAAAGCCTTAGTTGTCTTCTCCACAGTTCCATGATCAGTAGCTCGCTACAAAGAAAGATTGCGTGTTTTGCACATGAACTGTATTACAACCCAGGTAAAAATGCTCCAGTAGCACATTATTGTTGTAACAAAGAGATTGATGAAACATGTTTTCTTTGTCAGTGTCATCTATCATCTCTTCTCCATATGGCGCCAGGCAGAAATGGAGTCATTCCGTTAGACTTTAGTGTTTTTAGAATTTTCATTAAAAACAAGCATAGTTTTCATATTCCACATCATGAAAGACATGTCTAACTGCACAAAGATGGCGGCCGCCGCCGGATCAGAAGATCCACTGCTCACCAAAGCCAACAAAAGGATCGCTTACCTGCTTGAGGAATATCTCCGACTATCTGCGGGGCTCAAAACCAGCGAGTCTTTGCTGTCACAGTTTATGGATCTGGCCCACAATCAGTCACTGAAGATCCTCACGCTCTCCGCAACCAACCAAGACACAGTTCCCTGGGAACCCTCTACCTGCCCACATCCGTCCGTCTGTTCGACTCCGAACCGGCCAGCAGCCCAGCCACTCTGGACGGATGTGGTTCAGGGTGCTAGAAAGTATCCATCTGCACCCGGATTCTGTCTGGAGCTCTCAGGTCGTTATGGGCTCCTGTCCACTGAAGCCGCCGCAGCTCTATCACCCCCAGGCCCGACCACCTCGCGGACAGGATTTGGCACGGATGCCTCCGCAGCACCAGCCGCCACTGATGCTGTCCTCGCCTCACCTAACGCGGGTGTGGGTCGGGCATCTGCTCCCCTTGCCGCTGCTGTCCTCGCTCCACCTGTTGCTGCTCCTGATCGAGTGTCCGCTTGGTCCACCGCGGGTCAACAAACCTCCCAGCCATGGCACTCACCTGGCCAGCCTCAGCTGCCGCTGCAACATCCTCAGGCTGAGCTTCCCTCGGAGCCGGTCACCTCTCCTGTTCCACCTCCTGCGCGCGGAGCGGGCCGTGTCCGGCCGGCCATCAGAAAGCGCTCCACCCCCCCCAGCTTCAACTCGTCCACGGGCTCGCCGACCCCTTCGTCGGGCCCCCCCGGGTGCAAACGTCCCCGTTTGTCACTCCTGCAAAACCCTGACAACCTGTTCCACTCTGTACCAGCTCCAGTGACTTCTTCTCCTTCACCTCAGCCACCTGCTGCTATCACAGTGCCTCTCCCCACGCATGCATCTGACCAGGTAATCAATCACTCAGCTCACCTGCATTCAGTCAGCTCATCAACTATCAGCCATAAACTTAGATCAAAGCTCACAGTTTACAAAGACAACCCTGAAACTGAGCGACCTGAGATTTTAATCATTGGTGACTCTATCATCAGATTTGTAAAGCTTCCTGGTGCAATTACATACTGTCTGTCAGGGGGCAAGACATCTGATTTTATTGAGCTAATTCCAGCTGTCCTTGACATTCATTCCTCCGTCCACACTGTGATAGTGCACACTGGCACTAATGATGTCATGTTCAGGCAATCTGCAAGGCTGCATTATGATCTGGAGTCTCTGGCCTCCACAGTCGAAAGCCTGGGGAGGAGGTGTGTCCTTTCTGGTCCCACTCCCACTATGACCAAGAACTCTGAACGTTTTAGCCGTCTTTTTAGTCTGCACCTGTGGATGCAAAATTTTACTACTGCCACTGGACTTGGTTTTATTCGTCATTTTGACACCTTCTGGACCAAGTGGGACCTTTTTAAATATGATGGGCTGCATCTTAATAGGAAAGGAACAGGAAAATTGATTTGTAATTTTATTAATTTTATTGCTTTTAGCCTAGACTGATGGTTTCCCCAGCAAGACCCTGCCCAGCATCCTGGCTCTGTGTTTGTTAGACCTGTCCCAGACAATGCGGGTCCTGCTGGCGCTGGTTTTGTCTCCGTCTTTAAATCATTAATTCCCTCTATTGTTGGTCTCCCAATTCAAACTACTGTGTCTGAAAGGTTTCCCCATTTTTGTGGTAGTCTTAAAGCTGTGAATTGTCATAACCTCCATCATATCACTACTTCACTCCAGCCCAATATCACTAAGAAATTGCCCCCTGCTGTTGTGAATCATTTCACCCCACCGCTAGTCTCACAGATTACTACTGTGATCACTGTCAGGAAACGTAGCTCATCTTGACTATCCACTGCAAATCCTTCTAATCGAGTATCAGTGTTCACACAACCTACTGTATCTCTGCCACCAATCGCAGATCATACCCCAATTCTCCTTAATAATCCACAATCTTTCAAGCAAAGAAAAGGTTTAGGATTAATTCATCTGAATATAAGAAGCCTTCTGCATCACGATAAACTAGAACATATTAAAATTCTACTGTCGCAGGCTAATCCTGATATTCTAGTTGTATCTGAATCTTGGCTGAAAGAATCTGTCAGTGACTCCTCAGTAGCTCTGGATCACTTCAATATTTTCAGATGTGATAGGGTTGGCAAGGGTGGCGGTGTGGCAATATATGTCAAATCCAACTTTGAGGTTTCAGTTCTAAAATCTGTCACCATTCCAAAATGTTTCGAACTGCTAATTTTGAAGGTTGCTTTGGGGAAGAATAATACTCTGTGTGTTGTTGGTGTATATAGACCTCCTTCAGCTGATTCAAGCTCTATTGATTGTCTGGCCAAGGAACTCTCACTGTACTTGGATTTTGAAATGATTGTGATGGGTGACCTTAATCTTGATTGGTTGAGTGGCGCCTCAAATTATCTCAAAGAGGTCAGTGGGAATCTCAGCCTATCCCAGCTTGTTACTGAGCCTACCAGGCCAAACCCCATAAACTACTCAAGATCTACCCTTATTGATCTGATCTTTTCAAACAAAAGTAGCAGAATCTCTGCTTGTGGGGTCTTTGACCAAGGTATCAGTGATCACTGCCCTATTGTGTGTGTCAGGAGCGTGCAACTGCCAAAAACAAAATCACACACTGTTGAAAGGAGGAATTTCAAAAACTTTGATAGCCAAGCTTTCCTCAACGACCTTGCTTCCATTAATATCCATCCCATAATTCAAGCCACTGATGTCCAGATTGCTACAGATACCTTTGTGAAAACATTTAACTCTTTAGTGGATAAACATGCTCCCCTTAGGAAAATTCGAATTAAGAACAGGGTAACACCTTGGTTTTCACAGGAACTGTCCAACATGTTCAGAGACAGAAATTTAGCTTGGTCTCGTGCCAGGCACTCTGGTAACCCTCTCCACTGGCTAACCTTTAGACAAATTCGTAACCGCTGTACTGCAGCTGTGAGGACAGCTAAAACCAAATACTATGATCATCTTATCTCCAGTTCATTCTCCAACCCGGCTAAATTCTGGAGTGCAGTAAATCTTCTTAAACCTAAAACTTCCAGTGCCTTGCCAACACACTTATGTGTAAATAATCATGACGTCTCAGGTGAGACTAATATCTGTCATGCGTTCAACAGACACTTTGCCGATGCTGGCCTTCTGTTTGATCAGAAATTCGGGTCTGCAGTAACCCCATCAGTTATCAGCTCTGATTGTTTGTTCTCTGTTTGTTTTTCTTTTAACCCTGTCTCCCAGCAAAAGGTACTTCATCAGTTACTATCAATCAACCCTAGATGCTCTACTGGTGTAGATAATTTAGAACCTTTTTTCATTAAATTGGCAGCCCCACTTATTGCTGAGCCACTTACACATATATTTAATCTTTCCATCTCCTCTGGCAAATTTCCCCTTGCCTGGAAATCCGCCCAGGTGACTCCCCTGTATAAGGGAGGTGGCAGAGATAACTTGGACAATTATCGTCCCATTTCTAAGTTACCTTGCCTCGCTAAGATTCTGGAGACGTTGATAAACAATCAACTTAGGGGGTTTCTTTCTACCTATTCAGTACTTAGTCCCCATCAATCAGGATTTAGAGCTAATCACAGTACAATTTCAGCCATCATATTGGTTACCAATGACATAATCACAGCATTAGACAAGAAAAAACACTGTGCTGCTTTATTTGTTGTTTATTTATGTTAAGTCTGGTAATTTTCAATCGGAATTCTTGCCTGTAACCAAAGGTGTGCCGCAAGGCTCTGTCTTGGGTCCTGTCCTTTTTACCATTTACATTAATGATATTCTTTCTTCTCTGAATGACTGTCATTACCATTTGTATGCAGACGACACAATTCTGTATTGCATTGCTGACTCTGTACAGTTGGCCACCGAGAAACTGCAGCTGTCTTTTCATATTCTTCAGGAGGCTTTTATTGGTTTGAAATTAGTCTTAAATGTAAAAAGACCAAATCCATGCTGTTCTCCAGATCTCGAAACCTGGAATACAACAACACACTTTTATCAACCATTGATGGCTCACTCGTAGAACGAGTCACTGAATATAAGTATCTTGGCCTCTGGCTTGATGAAAAACTAACTTTTAAATTTCATATTAATGTTCTTGCCTCCACCCTGCGACAGAAGGTTGGCTTCCTATACCGGAACAGATCATTCTTCCCATTGATCAGCAGGAAGAGAATTGTCGAGTCAGTCTTTTTATCAGTTTTGGATTATGGTGACATCATTTACAGACATGCAGCAACATCAACCCTCAAACCTCTGGACTCCATTTATCACTCTGCTCTTAGATTTATTACCGGAGATAGGTATGACACTCATCATTGCATCCTTTATGAAAAAGTTGGTTGGTCCTCCCTTTCTGACAGACGCATGAAGCACTGGTTTATGTTTATTTTCAAGGCCCTTACTGGTAAGCAGCCCCCATACATTTCATCCCTACTTGAAGAGCGCACCGGATGTTACTCATCTCGAACCAGTGGTCTGATGGTTCTTAAGGTCCCATTTGTACATTCAGAGCACGGTAAATCAGCCTTTTCTTTTGATGCTCCAAACTCATGGAACACACTCCAATACGCGTTGGGGCTGGAGAACATCCCCCCTCTTGCTGTTTTTAAATGTATGGTGTCAGACTTTTGCAAATCGCCCTGTGATTGTTTTTAATGTAATTGTATTCATGTATTTATTGTTTGTTTGTTTTTTATTGTTTTTTTATGCTCTGTTGTTGCTTGTAAACTCGTCGTCCCTGTAAATGAGGGAAACCTCAGTGACCAACGAGCTAAAATAAAGGTTTAATAATCATCCAATAAAATGCATTTTCCCACCCCAGGCATAAAATCCTTAATAAAATCCATTAATATTATCCATTATTTTCAGACATGGAAGCCATTCTCTTTCCACCACCTCACGGACAATATGTTAACCACCTTGTGCAGTAATTCATTTTCCTACTAGTAAAATGTCCTTTTTTGAAAAGAAACAATAGATAAATACGTAATTTAATCACTTTTTCTCATTTTCAGATTCTTAATGTTGAAATAAGAATTCAACATGTCAACGGCTTCATTGTTTCGACCAAAAGTACAATTTCACTTCAAAATTCCCAATAAAAGTTGTATTCATTTGATTAATCCACATAATAAAACTTTGTTCAACATTCATTTATGAATCATTTCACTCCTTTTCCTTTTTTAGGAAACAATATGATCTTGTGACAGGGTGGCAAAGACAAACTGTACCTCTGTACTATCTGTTGTTTTTAGCCTCCAACTAACACTAGAAACCCTTGTTATTACTGTAATACTTGAAATAAATATAGGCATGAATTTATGATGCACAGCAACGGCCACACCCCAGTAAACCGCGTTGGCTCGCGGGCTAAACTAGGTGAGGGTAGCATACAGAGAGTCTCTGTGTGTGATGGAGTATGTCTAACTCCATTTTCGAAGTGCATGAAGTCAACAGAAGAGACCTTGTTCTACATGTATCTGTCTTATAGGAGTGACTGTCTGGCACTACCAGGGCACACTGGTGACATCACTGCTGTGAAACCCAGAATGGGGTTCGGCTAAGGAAGATTCAGTGTCATACTGTCAAGAGTACTTAGTGTCCCAAATGCTGTCTGACCAACCCCAGATCAGTTAGGCAGCCGCGCCTGAATTGACAGGATGTGCCAGCGCAGGAGAGCCGAGCCAAGGATAATGGGGATTTTGTTATCCAGATGGTGTACAGATCGGACGGGAATTGAACAACATTGGACGAACAATCGGGCTAGGTGTAGGGCAAAACGCATGAACCTAGCTGTATCCCATACAGTGCCCATGATAATACAGGGTGGTAAAAGGATCAACCCTCAACTCTTACAACATGGCAATGACCACAAAATCTGCAAACAGATTGTGGTGCACTAACTGGGAGAAGTGTTGTCTTTGTCAAAAGGAGACAACTGAAGGTCTCACGTCGCCACGTACAAATCCCACCAAAAGGGTAGACGATGGGTACAGCCTCTTGACACGGAACATTCCTCGGTTTCACTCACTCAACCAGCTACCAATCAAGCTTGACCCAGCAAGACTTGATGACGGTGATGGCATAGAAAAAACCTTGAGGAAAAACAATGCCCAATATCATGAGAGTTGTAGACTTCTCTTTAACAACACAAAGCTGCAAAGAGCTGAAAAAAGTTCTATCCCTGCAGCTGCAGCAGATGAGAGCAGTAGCAGCAAAATATCATGGAGAACACAAGACCCCAGAGCAACAGAATGCTTCCTATGCGAGGAAGAAGGAGATGACCTCAGAGAAGCAATGACAATGAAGCTCAACACGAGACTAAATGAATGTGCCAGTGATGGCAAGCTCCTTGCCAAGTTATGGCGATGTCATTGCACAGGAACTCAAGTACCATCCCCACTGTACAACCGAGAGAGAGCCCACCTCTCAAGAGCTCAAGAGCAGAAGAAAGCAGAAGAGCTGCACCAAAGGAAGGAAGCCTATCCGATTGCTTTCTCTGAACTGGTCACTTACGTCAATGAGACAAAAGCTGCCAGTGAGAGTACAGATCATCATCACCAAGGGTGTGATGTCCTACTGGCATTTGAGAAAAATGTTGGGTCAATCCTTGCACAGGGAAGCAAATATCAATATCCATCTAGCAATGGCCGCTGGGATGATACGACGTGATATGCTTGAACACAAGACACAGCTCAAGAGCACTTTCAGTGATGGCTGTCTTGAACAGGCTGTCCCATCATCCCTTCTTCAATTTGTTTGCATGATAGAACACGGCGCAGACATCAAGTCACAACTACAGCATGGAGCATCAAAATCCGACCTTGCAATGTCACAGCTCTTGCAGTACAACTGCTATGCCAAGTACAAGGAAGGGTCGCAGGTCCACAAGCACTCCAAGAACAGAGAGACACCATCGGCCATGTTGAAAAATAGCCATCTTGGATTTTCAAGTGGCCAATTGAGCAGATTTGTAAAGTATACTATAGAGAATCACTGTGCTAAATTTGATGCTTGTATCACCATTTGCACGATTTTTCTCTTATCTTCCCCACTACCTTGAAAACGACCGAGTATATTGTCTCATTCTGGCGCATTTTATGTCAGATGTACCACAAGCAACTCGCTCTCTGCTGCCAACCAGTGGTTGGTGGTGTGTAAATTAGCAGCATTCAGATAAATGCCCAGGCCGGAAATATGTGACGTAGCAGTAACTTTAGACAACGTAGAACAATTTTAAACTACATTTTTTTGCAGATTATACATTTTACTCATTACAATTTACCATGGAAATGTTTACCGTGCCAGCGAATGTCTTGTCAGGTAACGTTACAGTTTTTTACAGTCACTAACACCCGTTTGTCCAATCTGTAGTCACATTTTCAAAACTCTAAACACAATTAGCACAACATCCATCAGTTGTGGACCGTACCATTGAAACAATTCATGTTGTTTTCACACAATAAGCAGTCAATTAACACATTTCTAAAATGCTTAGATTTTCTTTACATACAAGCCTTCCCAATACCAAAATGATGGATCTTTCTTGTCTTATTTACAAATGCTTGCACACAGCATGCCAGAAATGAAAACCTAATGTTCAAAACCTTAAATACAGTATAAAGCCTCTACTTCTGCAACAACAGCAGCTCAAAAGCTTTATTGAAACAGCTGATAAGCATTTTTGAATGAACAGATCACTGAAACATCGAGAAATAGCTGATTTAAGTTGTGTAAAATAGATCAAACACAGTTTGAGTTTGAATGAAACAATTGTACACAGTTCCTTTTGAAAGGAATGGTATGGTATCTATCAAATATGTCTTGTTCTATAGTGAGTTTTACACAATGCTACTATAACAGACTTGATAGGCTTCAAAAGGACGACTCAATAAAGTTGTTTTCCCAGGTTTTATTCTCTGCAGAAGACAATATCAATCAATCAATTGGCTTCTTTCCCTTTTCTTCACACATCCTCTACAATGCAAGCGGCACTGTGCAGACAGACAGGGGGGAAGCTACCAAGGCCGAATCCCAATTCTCATTTTCACCCCTACGGCTTCGGCTTGGCCCTTGGAACAGCATGGAAAAAAAGCATGAACAGCATGGACACTCGCGATTCGTTCACAACTTATATGTTTCACGCTACTAATCGATCAAACAAGTCATCAAGTAAAAAAGACCACTGCTTCATTACAAGACCACTTCATGACAGAATAGCGTTAGCGGTGCTCTGTAGTCTAGCAAGCCATGCTCCTACCGTTACCCTGCCAGTCTGCACTGATATTAGAGGAGCCGTAACAAGTGCAGCAACTTCGCTGCTGGACTTTAGTTATATTTCGAGTCATATACCATCAAAGGGGGAAATGCGACATGTAAATATGTCAAAATGCGGGACTGTCATGCACAAATCAGCCTAAAAACAATGTTGTAACGTAACTAATGAAGTAGAGACATCGGCATATTAGCGATTTTTTTGTTATGCTTGTTATAAAGAAACGGTCCATAATACATTGAAACGACATTAAACTAAGATAATACCACGGTTAGAATATTTTTTAAATCTTTATTAACGAAGAAAATACTACATTTGTGGTTCACTTCGGATGGTAGTGTAGCGGTCGCCATGATCTTCCTATTACTTCCAGAGATTCGCAGGGCATTCTGGGTAGCCCTTGGTTTGAAGTGTGCCTCTGAAAAATCTCCGTTTCGAGGGGTATCTAGCCCTACCCCTTGGCCCTACCCCTTGGCCCTACCCCTTGGTCAATAGAGTATTGGGACAGCCCTAGGGCCAAGGGGTGAATTGGGATTCGGCCCAAGTCTCAGTTAGAGCAAGAAAGTTGAGGGAGAGCAGGGATGCGTAGCCTGAGATGAACTCAGCTTTCGGCACAGCCGACTGGCAGTTCCACAGACCCCCTGCCACCACTTGCTCAACATGAGTTGAGAGTAGGTTAGATGAGATTGGTGGGGTCGCGGCATCTGTGCGACCACCGGAAAGAGGAGAGGACAGGAATGGGAAGCAAACACATGGTAGATCACAATACAATGATACGGTTTATGAAGAGAAGAAGCATCTAATCTTCGAAGGTCGTTCTTTGAAGAAGTCGGGCTTGAAAAAGTCGCCTGTTGCCTTTGTTCAGAAGTTAAATACACACTGGAGTAAAACTCTGCCTGGACTGACTATAAACCTTGAGTTGTGCAGGCCCCTCTCAGACAATTAACAAGGCAATTGGTCTAGCTTGGTGAAACTACCTTCAGTAGGGGCTATGACACAAACAGAAACTGACCAACTAGCAGCTAACAATAGACTACTGATTAAAGCACTAATACTTAAGCAATCAAAGTACAGCTAACAGCAACCTGGTAAGCAAGAAAAATATACTCAGACTATTCTAGATGAGTCAAGTAGTTCAGAATCCCTCCATAAGTTAAATACACACTGGAGTAAAATTCTGCCTGGACTGACTATAAACCTCCCTCCCTCCCACTATAAAACTGTCTGCCCCTCCCAGACAATTAACAAGGGCAAGTTTAGGGCAAGTTCAGACCAGATTTCTGAAGAATAGCTTGTATCCCTGTTTGAAATATCAACACTCCTCATTGCTTTTAGTAAAGCTTCCAGTCCACCAGTCATTGCCCACAAATCTTTCCTCTGAGCTCTGTTTCCTTTTTTAAATCTTCCCATTGTCTTTTACCTAGTGAAAGAGGGACAGGTAGAGCTAGAACCTTATATGTGATAAACACTATAAAAAAGAAAAACATAATTCCATTTATAGGTATAAGTTCAATACTTTAACAGATGGTGAACAGTTTCAACACATAATGGCCGGGTTTCCCAGATTAATTTAATTAGAATTTAGCGCTAAGTTCTTAGCGGCTAAACACGTGACCCGGCCAAGGTCTGTAAAGAAGGCCCATAGAGACTATTTGACGCTAGGCTACGTGGAGCTTGTGCATTTTAACCTGCCAACTTTATGGAAACCCTTAACAAACCTTGGCCGGATCACGTGTTTAGGCGCTCAGAAGAACTTAGCGCTAAGTTCTTCTTAAATGAATCTGGGAAACCCGGCCAATGTGTCTCTGTCTTACTTTGGATAAATATCTTGAAAAATAATGCAGTTATTTATCACTCGAATTTCTTAACATTTCTTTAGTGATATACAAAGAAGATTGTAGGGCAAATAGCCTGCAAATTTCAGAGTTTGAACAGGTCTTAAAGGAGGAAAAGAAAAGGACAAAAAAAAAAAGAAAAGACAAAGGGATAGAAAAACAAGATTACACATAAAATACTTACAATTTGATCCTAAAGGTTTCTTTTTCCAATAGTAAAGTGGATTTGCAGATAGAAATGATCACTGCAATTAAGCTTAACTGAAAGTTGCTCCTGATTGGCCACCCTATGTAGGCCCTTTATCTGATTGGTTGCTTCATTTATTTGATGTGTGAGGTGATTTTGGAGGCACTACACTTTACAGACATTAAGTTATTGCATATTATTCCCAATAAAAATTCCCTAAAATTACATCAAAGCACATTTCTCCAAAGTAAGTGCTGTAGTACAAGCTGCAGGTGATTGGTGTGTGAGGTGATTTTGGTGGCACTACACTTTACAGACATTAAGTTATTGAATATTATTCCCAATAAAAATTCCCTACAATTACATCAAAGCACATTTCTCCAAAGTAAGTGCTGTAGTACAAGCAGCAGGAGGTGATTGGTGTGAGGTGATTTTGGTGGCACTACACTTTACAGATGTGAAGTTATTGGATATTATTCCCAATAAAAATTCTCTAAAATTACATCAAAGCACATTTCTCCAAACTAAGTGCTGTAGTACAACTAGCAGGAGGTGATTGATGTGTGAGGTGATTTTGGTTGCAAAACATGCTATTAAAGTGAAGTTATTGAATATTATTCCCAATAAAAATTACATCAAAGCACATTTCTCCAAAATAAGTGCTGTAGTACAACTAGCAGGAGGTGATTGACTTGACTGCTCACTTTGTCCTCTTCTCGCCTTCATGTCTTCTAACAATTTCTCCTTTTCTTACTATCCCAAGATCTATTCGGATTTTCAGCTTACATGTCGAACTATTCACAAGCTTGGCTTCCTATCTGCTCTCTGTTGTCACATCACACACCTTTTAAATTCCTAACTGCTTGCATGTTTCTGTTCTGTCCTCTTCTCCTCTTATGCCATGACTTTTCAGAACTTTTCCTTTCCAAACTATTATCTTACTGTGCAGCTTCCTTTTGATTTCAGTTTTGATCAAGAACTATTTACAGTCTTTATGCCTTTTCTTTTAGACATTTGTGGTCTCTTCCTCATCTTGCGCGCACAGCAGGCGGGCGGAGGTGGATCCCGCGTGTGTCCGCGCGCGCACCTCATAGAAATACATTGTCTATGCACAATATCTGCATCATATCACCACATATGAATGTTTTTCAACCTACTAATAGTTTTACTAGTGTTATTAATTATTTTAATACACAGGCTATTTTAATTTAATATAGGCCATAATGAAAAAGGGAACAGAAACAATCACCATTATGGGATGAATGAAGTTAAATGAAGTCATACTTTTTGCATATAACCAGTTATTCCCGTTTTTATAATGCTTTTCTTTATTATAGTATACAAATATATAAATATATTTGTTCAATTAAGTAAGATTATGCTTACTTCTATTTTCATAATGCGCTCTGAAAAAGCAGTAGCCGACTTGAGTGCACAAACAACAGGGCTTTGGTCTTTTAACTGCTATAGTTTTAGTGCTATTTTTTTTAGTGCCGGAGCGCAGTCAATCAAATATGACTCAACATGTCTATGTGCTCTCTTGTGCCATCTACTGACCATGACTACAATGTTCGTTTGAATGGGGTTAAATGAGAATGGCCGGGTCGTTCCGTCCAGCGCCCCAAACGCTGTCATAGACCTCAAGCTAAAGTGCAGTCCTTCCAACAACCGCTAGTTGACAATGCATGTCAATGTAGTGTGTGCAGTGTTGCCAACTCCTCAGTAAGGAAAGTAGCTATTGGCTGTCCTAAAAGTCGCTAAATGACGCCATCACCTAATTTGCATAATTTACCATGTGCATGTAATTGTAATGGACGCTGTAGGAGAGAGAAAAAGTGAGTAAAAAAACACCCTAAATATGTTTAGAACTACAAATGAACTTTCTTCTGTCGATTCTTTACATTTACATCCCGCCCTGACTGTAAGCCAGCCTGCGGCGGCTTCGCACATGCGTGATTCATTTGCAGTCTGGATGCGGAGGGGTGAACATCTCCCATGGCAGCACCCGCTGCTCGTTGAGAAGAGTAAGAACGATACGTGCTTTCACGTCAGAGTCTCCAAAAGTCTCCAATAACACCAGAAAAAGTCGCTAGATTTGTCGCTAGTCGCTTTTTTGAAAAAGAGTCGCTAGAGGGGTCTGAATACTCGCTCAATATAGCGACAAAGTCGCTAAGTTGGCAACACTGAGTGTGTGAGGGGCGTACAATTCGGTGCCAGCAACAGAGACGGTAATGAAGTCCGCAAACCAACCAAAGCCAATGATTCAACATACACGTATTGACTAGAACACATTTATATTAATTATAAATACAATCAATGAAATGTGTTCACATTAAAAAATATATACATATTTATATTTATTTTTTTCTCCATCAAATCAAGTGGGGCAGCGCCCCTATGGACGAGCCGCCACTGATGCAATGTAACGTAGCTATCAACGCTTTAAATGACATGAATTCAAACCGCACCACCCACTTGCGCTCTCTCTCTCTCTCTCAAACTCCTGCAGCCCACTGTACGTGCCTATCTCTGTTCTCTGTCCTGAGAGGTTGCCAGATATTCAACATCATGTTCAACACACATTCATAAAACGCTCAAATAAAAAAAATTCTGTCACTTTTGGCGACCGCAGTCAACTTTGAAAGTAGCCCAAAAAACCGCACACCGCGACTGTAATTTTTATCCACGACTGCCTTTTCAAACTAGCCCAATTTGGCGGGAAAACCGTGAACCTGGCAACTCTGTTGATGTGTGAGGTGATTTTAGTGGCACTACACTTTACAGATGTGAAGTTATTCAATATTATTCCCAATAAAAATTCCCTAAAATTACATTAAAGCACATTTCTCCAAACTAAGTGCTGTAGTACAAGCAGCAGGAGGACATTGATGTGTGAGTTGATTTTGGTGGAACTACACTTTACAGATGTGAAGTTATTGGATATTATTCCCATTAAAAATTCCCTAAAATTACATCAAAGCACATTTTTCAAAAATAAGTGCTGTAGTACAACCAGCAAGAGGTGATTGGTGTGTGAGGTGATTTTGGTGGCACTACACTTTACAGATGTGAAGTTATTGAATATTTGTTTTTTGTGTCTTTTCGGCATGGCCATTTGTAGACGGTCCCTGTGCTCGCGGTCTAGCTGCCGGCTGCACATAGAGACCAATGTAATTCATACAGCACAGAGGACGGCCCCTTTTTTTTATATATAAAAAACTAGGTTGTAGCTCATTATTTGTCCAGCTGCGGTTGAAAAGAGGTATCGTTTACTTCCTAACAACCTTTCGTTTATGAGTTATTGATCCCGGAAGTTCGAATCTGTGAATATCTTTCTAACTTTACCGCAGTGATAAACTGAGCCTATGAAACCTAGTGAAACAATTATTCATTAATTTTATATGATTCAATTTAGTTAGTATTAAACAAACATTTTTTTGTTGGTTCTATTAGATTGTTTCTAATAGACTGTGCTCATTTGAATACAATTAACATAATATTTTTTCTTAATACCTTAGAGGGTCAATGATCATTTTTTTGAGTGTATGCTTCCACAGTTAAAATAATGCCCCAAATTGTTTAGTTCCTAACACAATGACCATACTCTATCAGTAACAGCTGTACATCTGAACTATTTTATAAATCTGGAGTGCATCATACCATACACTCGATCCTTATGTGGACTTAAATAATTTGATGTTTGTATGTTTAGATGCACTTACCCATTTTTGTCTGTGGATATCAGTCAAGTCTATGTTATCTAACAAAAAATAAATATTTTAAATGTCAAAGAAGTTTAGCATTGCAAATGTTAGTTGAGTTATAACCGTAATACATAACTAGCAATCTGAAATCGTGAATTTGAGGAATATTACCTTGTTAAAATATCATGGCCTCGGAAGTCAGCAACTTGGTCCAACTCGTGGTTTTTGAGGTTCAGGACCTGTAACAAAGTTGAAACATGTTTGCGTAACTGCGTCAACCTGAGGAGTTCAGGGTTCTGAGTGCCACACTAATTGGCATAAATCCTCAGACAGTCCTGTCCTCTGTAAGGAGTCAAACAATGAGGCCTTGCGAACAGGAATTGGTTCTCTTCTTTTGCTTATGAGGTGTGTTAAGGCATCAACCATGCCTGGTGAGCAGCACCGGAACTTTTCGCCCTCTTTTACCCCCAATTTCCACAAGACTGAAATGTTTACAAAGTTTTTGTTCAAACTTTGTAAGGCCAACAGTGACATCCTTATGTCGGGCAGTTGTGGCCCTCTCAAGGAAGCCATTTAGTTGCATTTTTGCAACTTCTCCTCCTCGTCTTTGTTTGAATAGTATTCTTTTTGCCAGAGTTGCTTTGCAAAGTTCACCATAGACTTGTGGTGATGGCATCTTCTCAGATCCTAAACCTGCAGTCTTTTCAAGATGTTGGTGAAGACGTTGCACGTCTTCTGTCAAAGGCTTGTTGAAGTCCCTCTCATTCAGTCACTGTACATTTATATATCATGACTGATTTTTTTAAAAATGGTTCAGTCTGTTACTGTTTGTGAGACCACTAACCCCTTCAACTAACTTGGGAGCTTTTATTTGTCATAGAAGAGAAAGCATAGGTGGAAATAATAGCATTAGTGATAGTTGTGTTCAATTTAGTTGTACCAGTAAGCCATGCCAGTGAACTGGCACAACATTCTGAACCTTGACTAAGTTAAGTTAGTGCAGCAGGCATCTATGAACAAGATGTGCTTGAAGCATCAAGTTTTCATTTGCGGCTTCTCTCACTATCTCAACCATACTGCGTCTGTCACAACTGTCACTAAAGAGACACTGACACGCACGTCGTGTGTAGGTTAAATGTACACTATCAATATACAATATCTGATAGTTATTCATCTAAAATGTGTGTTTTTATAATATTAGAAATTACTCGTTCTTACTTTACCTGTCCGGAAGACTGTAAATAGAAAATTCCAACCGTCCAGATTACTGTGAGGCGTCATAGTGTAATCCGGACACCGTTTTTTTAAAAAACGATTGGCTCAAAATGTGTCAATCAAACTTTGGTATGACCTGTCCCCAGAGACAGATAAACCGATTCAGGCATATCTTTCCTCCCATTGATATCTTATGGGACTTTTTACTGTGCTAAGTGTCCGGAACACAGTGAGTCTACGTTAATCATTTCCACTTGTGGTCCGTCTGCCACTCAGTTCTGCATTTGGACCGCCTCTTTCTTTTTAAGAGTGGATTTGAGCTGGAGGTATTCGCCGACATTTTTAAAAAACAGCACGTCTGAGTCTCCGTAACCAGGGCAATGATGACGTTGAGTGACAGACAACTTGCCTGTCATTCTGGGGTGCGTTCAGCCCTGACAAAACATAGCAAAATGTTTATTTAAACGGAAACGGTGGTGCATTGAACACCCTGTTGTGTTACGCAAGCGTTGCAACTATGGCAGCTAAGAAAGCCATTCTTTGCGTTCTTTTTGAAGGAGTTTCGGAGCCTGATGAAATCGGTTTAAAAACGTATTTAATACTACAATACTTTAGTTGGATCCATTGTGCGCACTGCATTTTTAATATGGCAGGGTTTATATACACATCGCTGCTGATTGGGTAACACCTCTGACACACCCACCAAATGAGAGAAAATGTATCTCAAAGCCTGTTGCACACCGTTTCACACTGTTTTGAGGAAACATGTCGTTCAACCCGGAAAGCATAGCAAAATGGTGCACACCGTTTTCAGATTGAACGTGCCCCTGATTTAATACTTCTCCACCATGTCTCTTAAATTTCTTGTATTATTTCTCATGTCATTCCAAGCATGTGAAAACGTAGGGTGTGCACGAAAATATGGGACAAATTGCGTCCCGTATTGATTCAGTAAGGGACAGTGCATTTTATTTTTCAATATGGGACGATCCCGTATTATACGGGACAGGTGGCAACCATGCCAGACTGGTCACTGGGCGTCTGTTCTTGCATCCAACTCCAAACTGTGTGATACAAACTCAAAATTGAAAGATTCACAGGAGCGGGATGAGAGCAAAACTGTCGGAAGCAGCCGGGAGTGAAATGCTGACTATAATGTTCTGTGCACACTATCCAAAGACTATGGCCAATATCAATAGAGAAAATGAACAAATATCACAAATACCCTCTGACAGACAACGCTGAGGGCTCATAAAGCCTCACAAAGAGTGCTTCTCAAGCTGTCATCATGACACACACAGCAGGGCATTCTCCCTCACAGTCACACTGTCACTGTACAGTGATTATTAGCTGTAGTTCTATGGCAAGCCGTTTTTAACATTTAATCAGTAGGGCTGACTAGTAGCGATTTAATTTTCACTAGTGGAAATGACATTTCGACTAGGGTTGAGCCGAATACTCGGATGAAACGAGTATCCAACCAAGGGACCAAGGGATGATCCAGCAAAGCCAAGTCCCAGTATAGCACTCCAGAGGAGTGTAGGAATTCCCCTGACTGATTCTGACTCCTGCTACAAGGTGGTGTTTTGATGTGCCAGAGGGTATCCCTGATGTGCCCCTGCTGTTTTGCCTTAGTTATATTTATGGTTTAGTTTTTCCTTTTGCCTTGAGCACCTGACGTGGTCCGGCATTGCCACTTGTGTGGTGGTAGTTTGGAGCTACCTCCTGTCTGGTCTGGAAATACCTTTTTTGAATTTGCTTTGTGTATTTTTTCACTTTATTTGACAAACCAGCTGTAGGTTAACTGCCCTTTGTGGACCCTATTGAGAGTGTGACCCGACCTGGACACAAGCACGTTTAGTGTGGTACGTTGTTGGCCTTGTCCTGTTAGCAAGTCTTCCCCTGTCATTGGCGTCCTCCCTCAATTCTCCACTCCCCTTGGGTATGCAAATCCTCATTATATGAGAAATTCTCTATTTTTGTACTTTACCCATTTTAATATAACGATTTTAAGATATTTTTATATTGTAGTTACAAATAAAGTTATTAAATTATTTTTTCCATAGCAGCTTCCAGTGTCCCTCATTCCCAGGTTAACATTTAATAAATATACTTTTTTTTGTAAGCTTGAAACCACGTGTCTGTTTCATTACAAGTTTACCTGTGTGTATTTCAAAGAAAAGGAGTATTGTATAGAACATTATTTCCTGGAATGCAATTCCCTAGGTGGCGTAGTCGGTAATTCAAGGTGTCAAAGCCCCCAGTAAGTGGGTTAACCCACCCCAACCCCTTACCCTTCGAACTCCCACCCCCCACACTCACACACATTGTCTAGTTGTGTTGTTGTATCAGATAGACAAGTTTGTATTGGTATGTTAATGCTGAGTCAAGGCAAGGGTAGTGCTAGGTTGATGGCAGGCATTAGATGGCATGGGGAGTTGTGAGGTGGTGGCATAGAGGGGGGTGGTTCCAGGATGCTGGAATACACCGTTGAGCCTTCTTGAGGTGTCGTGAGCCCAACTCAACGAAACATCAGTGAAGGAAGGTGCCCACTTGATAACCCCAATGACATGCCGCATACCTCTGGTGTCATCTGATGAATGACTCTGTAGATCTATGACGGCATAGCCTGATGTCTGCTATGGTGTTTAGTAGTGGTTGATCGTAATTGGACACAGTTCCGATATATTTAGCCTTTAATGTTGCTTCTTTAAAAGTGGATGGTAAAAATGTTAGTTTCTTGTAGAATTTAGCAATGTATCAGCCGCAGTCGCTGGATGAAAAAATGTCCCACCCTGTACAAAGGTGCCCAGATGTAAGAAGAGTTAGAAGCACTGCACAAGGCTCTGAATGAATGGCAGTACAGGAGGACTTGAAACTGCAAGAGCACTCAGGGCTCATGAGTGCCTTTCCATGTTATACAATATATTAGTGGCTACCCTTCCATCCTCCCCTGTATATATTTTTTAATTTGGTTGTTTTTTTCCAAAGACATAGCTTTACAGCATGGCACTTTATTTCCTTTGTACATTAGGTAATTAGATAGCTGTAACGATGCGTGGTGCGTGGTGTATTGCCTTCGCTTGGCTGAAGGGGTTCAAAAGTTCAGAGCTAAAAATTGAATTGACGCTACTTGCTCACCTTCTGAAAAAAATAATCTTTCCATATTCGACCGAGACTGCCCTCCTGGCAGTGACAGAGTCGCTCCATGCCGCTAGAGCGAACTCTCTCTCCTCTGTCCTGATACTCCTGGACCTGTCTGCAGTGTTTGACACGGTGAACCACCAGATCCTCCTCTCCACCCTTGAGGGGATGGGTGTCTCAGGCTCTGCACTCTCCATGTTTGCATCCTACCTGACGGATCGCTCCTACCAGGTGACGCTGAGAGGGTCTGTGTCAGAACCACGCAGGCTCACTACTGGGGTTCCGCAAGGCTCGGTTCTAGGTCCTCTCCTCTTTTCCCTCTACACAACATCTCTTGGTTCTGTTATCCATTCACACGACTTTTCCTACCATTGCTATGCAGATGACACCCAGCTGATCCTGTCATTTCCCCCTTCTGACACACAAGTGGAGGCACGCATTGCTGCATGTCTGGCAGACATCTTGGAGTGGATGTCGATGCACCACCTGAAGCTCAACCTGGACAAGACTGAGCTGGTGTTCCTCCCGGGGAAGGGCTGTCCGCACCAAGACCTGGCCATCACCATTGATCATGCTGTAGTGACGTCAACTCGGACTGCGAGGAATCTGGGTGTGACCCTGGACGACCAACTGTCGTTCTCGGCAAACATCGCATCAGTGACACGCTCCTGCAGATTCCTCCTCTACAACATCAGGAGGATTCGCCCCTTCCTCACTGACAAGGCAGCGCAGGTGCTCATCCAGGCTCTTGTTATCTCCCGCCTGGACTACTGCAACTCCCTCCTTGCTGGTGCCCTGGCGTCTGCCATCAGACCTCTGGAGCTTGTTCAGAAAGCTGCAGCTCGACTGGTGTTCAACCCCCCCAAGTTCTCCCACACAACTACCCTTCTCCGTTCTCTACACTGGCTCCCTGTAGCAGCTCGCATCCAGTTCAAGACCCTGGTGCTAGCCTATAGGGCAGTGAAAGGAACAGCTCCTTCTTACCTCCAGGCTATGGTCAAGCCTTACACCCCTGCCCGACCACTTCGCTCTGCTGCCTCGAGGCGACTGGTTGCCCCGTCGCTCAGAGGTCCCTGCGGCCGATCTACACGGTCACAGCTCTTCTCTGTCCTGGCCCCACAGTGGTGGAATGAACTCCCCACTGATGTCAGGACAGCAGAGTCGCTGCCCATCTTTCGCCGCAGGCTGAAAACCCACCTCTTCAGGAAACACTACCCCGACCCTTCCTCCTAGCCTTGCCTATTTGTCGTCATTTATGCGTCTGAGCTCTTGTTTATTGGCTCTTGTGTATTGGATACACTTATTTGTCTTAGCTCTTGTTTATTGGGCTCACTTATTTGTCTTAGCTCTTGTTTATTCGATTCTCTTATTTGTCTCATTTGTTTAAAATAAAGTAGGTTGCTGACTTATTGCACTCTTACCTTAACACTAGTTATGCTCTTAGTTGCTCGTTTAGGAAGGAAATGCACTTACGATTTCTGGTGACTAGTAGTTTTCTTACCTAGTAGTTTTCTTTCATTATGTTGAATGCACTTATTGTAAGTCGCTTTGGATAAAAGCGTCTGCTAAATGACTGTAATGTAATGTATTCCTCGTGGTATACATATGGACAAACTTTTAATCACGTTCCTGTGTTGGCTTTTGCAGTCTCAAAAGCGATTCCCTAACTAAAAAAAGAATGACTTATGAATGTTAGGCTATGCAACTATGTGACAGCACTGTTGTTGTTTCATGCTGGAGAACATTTGCCTTGTTGCATGGTTTCAAACCTTGTCGTCAAATTCAAGTTTAATTAAGTATTCAGTCATTTTAGTGCTGGTAATATACAGTATGTACCACTTGCAACAGTGTGCCACACATTTGGGAGTGTGCCAAGCTTTCTGCAGCACCTACGCCCCATTGACTGGTTGAAATGGACTTCGTAACACGAAAATACAGTAATAAATCTACATAAATTAACAATTTCCTTTAAATATGGGCTTATTTCACCCACAAAATGAAAATAGCATTTTCAATTCCGTCTATGAAATTACAAGTCACACGCTCAATCTCGTGAACGAAATGAAGTGTTGTTTCTGCATTCTGTGGATGAAATCAAACAAGGTGTTTTTGGATTTCTTGTGACGAAAATGCATTTTATGCCACAAAATTAATATTGTGGACAAAATTCACAGAGTGAAATTTGCCCCATACAGGAGCTTATCTTGGTGACACTGGTGATGAAACAATATCGACAACTCGCATTTTGACCTACTGGAGGTACAAATTGGCAACAGGACCTCACATTTAGTTTAGTACATTACATACAATACAAAGTACATACAAAGTACACTACACAGTCATGTTATGTTATGTTGCAATTACCCAATTTCTCCACAGGGATCATTAAAGTTACATTTAATCATCTTTGCAGACTTGCATTCATATTAACCTTTTTCATGAACTTAAATAGATTTGGGCAGACTTTAAGTGTGTCAAATGAGTTCCCATTTCTTCTGAGCATGGATCTGAAAAGGAAAGTGACTCAGTAAACAGAATTATTAATGATAAAGCCTTATGTGGCTATATGCCTTTGGAACCTCTCATTCATAGCCTTCTATATTGCTGCAACTCAACACATTTTTTAAAAATGTTGTGGTCATAATATTTCATCATAATTCATACTGTTGAAGCTCCCAAAACGCATCAGGTTATAGAATGATTCCCCACGGCTAAAGCGATTACACAAAATGCATAAAATGAAATTAAATATGCATATTTTATTTTATTCAATAATTGCTGGCAGAATGAAAGTAAAGAATGAAAGTCGTCTTCCTCTGCTTTATAATAAAGGAATATTTTGTAACAGCAGAGCAGGCTGAGGACCTTGGATACAGAAATCTAACATACAGTGCACCCACATGTAGGTTCTTATGAGTTTGCCCTCTCATGGTCATTTCAACTATATTTCTATCTTTTTGAAACACACACAAACCACGTCATTGTGGAATGTCTGGACTGTCAATTACACTTAGCTGACTCTCTTATCAGAGTGCAACTGTCAGCGAGTGCAGAAGTAGATAGAATAAGCTTCAATTATTAAATGACTATCATCGCAATACATTTAACCAACAGTAATAGCAATAGTGCATGGCTCAGAGCTGTAATGCCACTCTTAGATTGATAAAGCTCATGAAATTGAATAAATATTGTAATAAGATATCATTATATCATATACTGACATGAACCTTCGTCTTATAGGTTGCATATAGTATGTGAAACAGAAGAAAACAAAGCCACGTTCCTATGAATGCACTGGGTTGTCGGCTATCGTAAAAATGTTTGGCTCAGTTGAGGAACTGTTGGTCTTCCTGCCATTGGTAACGGCAAAGTCAGTTGCGCCGTTCACCTCGGGACTGTCTTTTGTCTCTTTAAACCTGGTCCCAAAAAGACTGCAGAGCTTCTCCAACATCTGGTGCACAGTCTCCTCCTCCTCTGAGAGCTGGGTGAGAGGGGACAGACAACAGAGCAAGGGGACGGTTAAAGCGCAGGGGGAGGTGTAGGCTTGTGACGCATACAGGGTAATTAGGTCATACACACCGGTATCACTCTGCCTCAACTGTGATTGTAATGAACCAAGCAAGGATGCTTACTCCTTAACAACGGGGAACACATTTTATGCTGGCGGAGGGCCCAAATAAACCCAAACCTTGCTTGTATGAAACAATAACAGGTTCGGCTTTATCGTGGTTATTGGCACCAGTGTGCTGCCGTCATAGGAATGATGCCACAGGCTAATAAAGCAATCCCTATCATATGTTATTGCTTAATTGAAAGACAATGCCAGTGTTTTCACCATTGGTCTTTGATATAACTGCTGATATTTTTTTGTGTTATTAAGTCCAGTTTAATATAATTGCTAGGACACTGGAAAAACACACTGAGAGCATAACTACAATTCAATACAAATGTGCTTTATTGGCATAACTGTCTAGACGATTTACAGTATTGCCAAAGCATCAAAGTTGACATCATATTATAACACAAAACACATCAAAACAATACAGAAATTGGGTTTCCAGTTTTGGCATTACAATATTAGTTGATTATTGAGAAATTAAATGATCAGTAAAAAAAACATTTAAAAAAATACCTTATGATATATTTGCTCCTGGCTGAATGCCATGAGGATGACTGAAATGAAGAGGTTCAGTACCACAAAGGTCATGAACACAATACAGGAGCCAATGAGTAGGGCACCAAGCACGAGGTTGTAGTTCAGGACCTGGTAAACAGGGAGGCATAGAAGCATCAATATCAATTTAAGCTGATACGGATGACATCACAGCTGCAAAAAAACAACAACTAGTCTACCAATATTGACCCTAGCACTATAGTAAGAATCTCACTGACCTCCTCATAGTTGAAGATGCCCAGCTGCAAGCTGATCATGGTCAGGAGAGCATCCACGAGAGTCCTATAGGAGGACATCTTCCAGCCATACAACAAGTTACACTTGAAAGAGAATATATTAGCACAGGGACAATTCAATTTATCTTAGCTTTCAGTTTGGAATGAATAGATAATTTTGGAAGTACTCTGGACATAGTGGACCAGGATAAAATCATTATTAAACTAACTAAACTTTCATTCCAAAGTTGCCATAATTACCCATAGGATAAATCTGATGATGAATATTGAATGAATTGAAAGATTGAAGCTCATACATTTTTTAATTGAAGACTACTTCCTGTCCCTTGCACAGACTGCATAATATCCCCTGCACATACACACACAACATAGACATAAAAACACTGATTCAGCCTGAGTCTCTTATTCTCTGAAGTTGTAGATTTAAACGCAAACACACATGACATGACAGAAATGGGTTTACACGCTCTGTAAAATATACACAACTGTGTAAAAAAAATGAACAGTAAGTTCCTCACAGTGATGGAATAAGCCAGAAACATGATCAACATGATCACCAGGAAGCCTGCTATGTCGTTCCAGGCCCGCTGCAGTGTGGCTATGATCATGTTAAGCTTGGGGTTCAGTCTGAGCAGGCGCCACAGTTTGACTGTGGCGAGCAGAACCAGGAAGGCAATCAGATACCCTAGCACCAAGTCCGCCGTGGTTGTGTCGTGGAAACTGGCAAATCTGCACATGCAGCAAAAATGCAAGATATCAAAAATAGGAGAGTACCAACTAAGAACATTATGAAATATGATAGGTAAACATGCCCCCCACCAATGATGCAGGCACCCCTTGGCCAGTCAATAATAACATCATCCCTCCACGTTTCATACAAATGCAGACTGGGATTTAGCCATTATAGCCTTTCAAAGTTTGAAATGTTGACGTTATAGCACCCCCATCAGACCCATTAATGTGTTGTTTCTAAATGGCAGAACACAGTGCCAAAACATGTCATGGTCCCCCCGGATTTCATCATGTTGGGGGATAATCATGAATAAAATATGAGAGTTGGATCACATCCTATACAGCCTGCTGGACTTCTTCACTTCAGTTAGTGTTTGTTTTCATTTTTTCATTACATACTTTACAAGTACTGGGTGTAATATGTGCCACTCTAATTCATTTTTCGCCGATCACAAATATTAAGGGTTCTCACTGGTCTCTGTGGTTGTGGTAGTAGGCCATATCGCGGTTCCCAAGCAGGGTCTTTGTGATGAAGATGGACAGGGCGCTCCAGCTGAGTAGGATGATGGCCAGCTCAAGAAGGTTCCACATGCTAATGAAGTAAGCCCACCTCTGCTGCTTCATCAATTTGCCCTGTTGAGAGAAGACAAGAGACAGGAAGTAGTCTCATGTGTGTCACCATACATTTGAGTGGGTGAACTGAGAGGCAAACAAAGATTAAAATAAATCAGATCTCAACATCAGAGGCACCGCCATGACTTCATTGATACCCTGCTGATTAAAGGTAACCTATGTAAGATTTTCATTTAATCTAGTTCTCAATACGTCTAAAGATATGGTGGAAGGATGATCTTCTAAACAATCAATCCCCCATTAGGTTGGTTGTTGTCCCTTGTGTTCAGCTCAATGTATTTTTCTGGGCCATAAAAGAAGCTCCTCCCCTATAGCTCGAGCACCTCCCTCTCCTCATAAACATTCAGGCTCAAGTAATATAATATAAATATATTTTGCTCTCAGCTTTGTACACAATGTTTACTCAACCACATTGTATACATATATTATATGAAATTGATTGATTGATTCTTTGGTTCTCAGCTTAAATTGTTCCTGACCAATCATAGTAGCAAAGAACAGGACAGGATTTTGAACCACATACTTTAAACTGTAGTATAACAATGCACAATAAGCGGCTTGTTGCTAGGATAGTTAATCACATTCATATTTACCTGAAGGAGCATATAATAGAGGATGAACAGGAAGTATATGATTTCAGCAGCCATAACAAAGATGTGAAGGCCACCGGTGGACTGGTAAAGATGAACACTTTGCAGCTCACTGCGGAACTGGAACGCTCCTATATAATCCAGACAAACAATTGTATTTAAACACATGTAGGCTAACATTTTCTCACCTCAACGTATCACTGCGGAGACAGAAAAAGTGACTATATAGTGATTACTTAATGAATGTGATTACAGTTACAAACATTAAAGCAACAAAAGGGAGAGACAATGAAATCTCACATGAGAAAACAGCTCACATGGGGCTATAAAGCTAGTAGTTGAAACGCAATGTTTTTGTATCATGGTAAATATAGTGAAATGTTAAATCTCTTTAACAAAGCTGTACTCAAAATGCAGTCCTGTTCTCAGGAAGCACTGGCGCATATGTAGTTGCATGCATAAAAAGTGCTGATTCTGATCTATTAACCTGTGTTCACAAGCACTTTGCACGTGGCAATGGGGTAGGCACTTGGCAAGACCCAATTAATAGGTATTTTGAGTGGCAAGGGCAGGGTGCCAAAATAGAGGAAATTGTTGGAATGGTTTACTAAACCACAGCGTGCATCATTATGTATTTAACGCTGCTGTGTTATTTGTCCAAAGGCACAACAGGCAGAGAGAAAAAATATGAAGGCGAAAGATAAGAGAGAGCGTTCCATTTGAGAATTACTCTCTTTCAAATTTTCAAAAGTTATAGATTGCTAAGTCGTATTAACAGGGTCTCTGCACCATTTTGAAAATCAAATTAAATGCTTTTTAAGACCTTTTTAAGACCTCAATACATATAATTTAAGACCCAAGAAATTTTGGAACGATTTCTTTCATAGAAAAGTGAGACAATTTAGTGAGCCCTACCATTCTGAACAGTAATACGCAGTTACATGAATAATAACAATTCATATTGCTAAATGTTTTTTAGTTTTTTAAATGTGGCTATTTAGGGAAACTGTATATAGGCATTATGATCATGCAACTATAGAATTAGCCTTATTCATGAATAGCCCTAAATGTAATTTGTCTTCTTCATCGTACCTGTTGGATGACTAATATGGAACAGTGGATATTAGGCATCACATAATCACATAATTACATGAATTGCAACTATGAATCATTACTTTTCAAAAACTGAACAGGTAAGCAGACAGATCCCGCCCCCCCCCCCCGCCCCCCCCCCCCCCCCGAGAACCATTTGCTTTCTCTTTTATCCATGCTTTCGTCGCACATTAAGTTTCCCACTTAATGAGCGAGGCGATGCCATATTTAGCGACGTAGGCGGTTTTATTTTCACAACAGGTAAACGACTTTGCTCAAAATTGCTCAATGGCGACTGTTGAGAAGTCCCGAGCGAGCCAGACGAAGTTTCGGGTGTGCAACGTAACATGCAGGCATCAGCATAGCCCCACTGGTTACCGGTGCGTACCACTGATGCTTTTCAGATTTAATGTGGGATTCAACTGCTTTCACCCCCATGGTCCCTAACGTGAAAATCTTTCGGCATAAATCGCACCTTGCTTCGTGGCGACCTGTACCAACCACCTCCGAAATGTATCTTCCTCTAACTATTTGTCATTAAACTTGCATTTCCCCATCTTGGCTCATACCGTAGATTGTTAGCTGGCAACCTTGATCCTCTTTGATGTCACGCAGCCAGACGCCAACGTAACGTAAACATTCTATTAATGGTAGAGTTTCTCATTGTCTAATACGATGTTATTTACACAAATACACACGCTATTGGACATTTTACGGTAGTTTACTGTGCGCGACAATTTTTCCATCAGCCTTAAACGCACCCTTCGCAAATTTAATACCTACAGCAAATTTAAGGTAAATTTAAGACAATTTATTACCTTAATTTCCATTATTTTATTTTAAGACCTTTTAAGACTTTTTAAGGAGCCGCGGGGACCCTGATTAATTTATCACTACTTAATAAAAAATCAACTGGAACTTCGGACCAAGAGCCATGCCATACCAGCATTGACAAAACCTGCAGCAACCCTTCATCTCCTGGCCTCTGGAATGCTATGGTTTCCCCATCACTTATTCTAATTGGAAAATCGTGATTGATTTGCAAAAGTGGTCTTAATAAACCAGGAGCTGCGCCCGGGTAAACGAGGGCCTTGGTCTTACCTATGGCCGTGCTCTCCAGCATGAGTGTGACAATGCAGAAGAGGTTGACATTAGCATTGTACACGGTGAACTCAACAAAGATTGCCCTTGTGTACGTGTCAAGCCAGGTGTTCCTGAATAGATATCGAAGGGTGCTGTAGATAAATGTAAAGGATATATTTAGGCCTCCTCTGTTCACTTTGGTAAATGTTAAAAAACTCACACAACAGCTTTACTTTTAGTGCACAAATCAATTTTATTGCTGCGTCTCTAACCGTTAGCGTACCTGCTGGCGTTTTGCAAATCCGGGCCGAGCTCCACCACAAAGCCGCCTCCCCTGTAGAGCACCGTTTTGCCCCAGAAAGAGTAAGCCCTGAGTTGAGCCTGTGTCTGGTACCTCCAGGGGGTGGGGTGGTTCTCTGAGATATTCTCACCCACAGAGCGGTTCCAGCCGGGGCCGTAGGAGCCTGTGTCCTCCACCTCCCACGAGTAGGGAGCATGACAATCTGGCATAAACCGCCGCATTGAGCCTGCAATCTGACAAGAGTCCTTCTGCACTCTCACCTGACGAAGACGAGCATTACCCACTAGCTTGGAGTTCCCATCTGTGATGAATCCTGCAAAACGGCATATGAATGTCTCCTGAATTTTCTTGGGCAGTGCCGACTGTGAATCATTTTTGGCTTTGGTTCTATATCTGTCCCTGGTTTGGTCCCAGATTTGACACCAAATACTTGTTTGTGTCTGATAAAATTTTGGTAAAATGTTATCTTTGTTGTTTGTTTAACTTTTCCTATCAGCGTTGTCAATTTTTCTTGCTGCGGTGAATGAATATACAGAACAACACATTTCTCAGCATGAATCAACGGGCCCCTGATTGGAAAGGAGGCTGAGGTTGGAATGAGATTGAAATAGTTCATATTTGCTGCTTTTGAGCCTAGGCCGGAATTCATAGAATCATTTTCCTTTGTTGAATAATGTCTGGAGAACATGCACAGCAAAGTGAGGAGTGAGTGAAGATCAATGGAAACAAACTAGGCAAAAACAGAAAAGTGTCCTCTTAACCCCATAGCACAAAAACAGATACAAAAACAGAAAATAGAAAAACTAAACACAAAAACTATTATTTATCAAGAAAAAACAAATGGTTTTACAGCACCGATGCCTCTCAAGGTATGTTGTTAAAACATCAAATTACATTAATTACCCTTTTGGTTTTTTACTTTTACATGAGGAATAATTTCTTTTACCTGGATAAATGCCAAAGAGGTTACTGAGTAGAGACGTGTTTGCCCAGGCGAACACGTCTTCGAGACTCATGCTGTCCGAGATCCCTTTGCTGAAGCTCTGCCGGATGTGTTGGGTTAGAAAAAAAGTGTTGGGATCCCTCTGTCCGTACGCCACCAGCAGCAGCATCCACATGAACCCCATGTAGGCTGCAACACAATCATACATCTTATTGCTCACCTGCTAGTCAAGATTCAAGATTCAAGTCTTTGAGATAACAGGACTAGGGTGAATTTCAAACCAATTTCAAATCAACAAAATGTAAGTGGATTGCGCTGTTCAATATCTGCATTTTGAAGACATTCCAATGGATTGAATTGAAAGTATATTAAATGCATCAGTGTTTCTACTTAACTCAGAATCTCCCAGATGAGGGCAAAGACCTTCTGTTCCTTTATTGTTTTCCTCTTCATCCTCTCAATGTCAGCAGGAGGAGGGGGCTCATAGACTTTGCTATCCCTTTTGATTGTCTGTGCCGCCTTACAATCACCTGTGGGTGAAGAGGGTCTTGTTTTTTTTAAGTTCTGAACATTAATAACTTGAACCAAGAAATCCCATCGTAGGTGTAAAACAAAAAAAACACCAATATGTCCCATTGATTTATTTATTTTGTTTTTACCTGGATTTCTGTCAGCTATTACAAACCGCAGATTTTCATAGTCCTCATCTTCGATTTTCTTTAGCACAAGAGCAAAGTAGACTGCGAAACATAACACCTGTGAGGATATGAAGTGTGGGAGTGGGAAAATGTCTACATGGCTATCTTGCAGAGACTCATTCCAAAATTAGATTGTTGGCAAGAATGTTCAAATTCTTATGGCGCTATCAAATCAACTATATTACACTGTCAGAGAGGCACATGTCCTCCTCTCACCTTCAGTGGTTGAGTGATGAGAAGACTCTCAAAGAAGGAGATGACCATGGATATCAACCAGCTTATGGAGCGCTCCTTCCCAAATTTCAACCCGTGGAGCATTGTGAAAAAGCCTGCGACACAACTGGTAGTGATCACCAGCAGCCAGCCGACAAATACGAACCACCAGGGCAACGTCCCCTGGCAGGACGCCTTTCTCTTCTTATTGCTCTGACTGCCAGTGCACTCTGCAGGGCTTTGGCTGTGAACAATTTATGGGACTTTCATCATTTAACTCAACTAGATTACAATGGAAATATCCTACTTTTAATCTACAACATTTACCTGACACCAACTATTAAAATGCACGTTAAGATTACACCTAAAAGTGATGAATTATATTCCTTCAGAGTAATGGGAATAATAATATAACAAGTGATATTATAGTCTCATAATTCTACTTTTGCTTGAATAAATAATTTGTGCACTTAGACTGCTCGGTGAGTTGATCCAGATTTCCACAGTTGGATCCAAGGAGACCCTTCATGCCCTGGACCTGTTGCACAGCCCGGCTGTAGCTGTCTGGGCTGGGGAAGCCAGAGGGTCCCAGCAGACTCAACTCCTTGTCAATGTGACACAGTTGTGTGTACAGATACTGGGTTTTGTTGCTCTTCTTCCCACTGTCCTCTGGAAATACATATTTTCTGACATAGTGATTATATGATTCTATCTATCTATCTATCTATCTATCTATCTATCTATCTATCTATCTATCTATCACTTTCTCCATATTTACCCAACAGAGAAAATATGGTTCCTTGAATAGATACTGTGACATTTTATTTTGGTATTTTGCTTTTCAGTCCTTTGTCACATTATTAAGATATTAAAATGATCTAAATGTTCAACTAGTCTAAAATGCCTAAAATGCCTTTTTGTCATTTATTTATTAAACTCAGCGGGTATCTAGCTAAAGGCCCTGTCACACTATTGTGTATCGGACTAGCGTATGCCAGCATATGAAAAAAAACACTCATACGCTGGTATACGCTGACATACGCTAGGGGTACGTTAGGCATAGGTTTTATACGTTTCAAGCACGGTCGCATCCGCTGGCATACGCTGGCATCCACTGAATACGCTGAAGTTACGCTAGAGGTACGCTAGAGGTACGTTACTCATAGGTGGAATACGCTGGTCATACACTGACATACGCTGGGGGCCCTGTCACACTATTGCGTATGAGAGAAACGTATTAGTTGCGTATGAAAATTCATTTCATACGCACAAAAAGCCCTTGAAAATACAGAGTTTTTCTTATACTTACCGTATTGAACCTATGCGTAGCGTATGAGTAGCGTATTGCCAGCGTATGGCCAGCGTAGTATGCGTATGGCTAGCGTATGGTATGCCAGCGTATGGTTTATACGCAAAGCATACGCTAGGTATACGCTGAATACGCTCGAGTTACGCTAGAGGTACGCTAGAGGTACGTTACTCATAGGTGGAATACGCTGGTCATACACTGACATACGCTGGGGGCCCTGTCACACTATTGCGTATGAGAGAAACGTATTAGTTGCGTATGAAAATTCATTTCATACGCACAAAAAGCCCTTGAAAATACAGAGTTTTTCTTATACTTACCGTATTGAACCTATGAGTAGCGTATTGCCAGCGTATGGCCAGCGTAGTATGCGTATGGCTAGCGAATGAGTAGCGTATGAACTGCGCATGTCCAGCGTACCGCTATCACGTGACATGGTGAACTGCCAAATCGATCAGATCATACTGGTGTCACGTGATAGCGGCACATTGCAGCATTATTGCAGTAGACGTAAAGCTATCAACATGGCTCCCAAGAAGAAGACATCGTCTACCCGGGGCCGAGAAAAGGGCAAGAAGTAGGAAATGGGATCCTATATATACACTTTATCAAAACGCTGGCAATACGCTGGGGATACGCTTGCCATACGCCAATCATACGCTAGTTGTACGTTAAATACGTTACTCAATCGTCAGGCATACGCCTGCTGTACGGTATCAATACGCTAGCTGTACGGTACACCTTCATGCCAGCGTATTGCCAGCGTATGACCAGCGTACTCCACCTATGAGTAACGTACCTCTAGCGTAACTCGAGCGTATTCAGCGTATACCTAGCGTATGCTTTGCGTATAAACCATACGCTGGCATACGCTCAAAAATGTTCAGCGTATGTTTTTTTTTTCATACGCTGGCATACGCTAGTATGATACGCAATAGTGTGACAGGGCCTGTAGTAGTAGCAGCTCTTCTCCAACACCAGTATGATCTGATCGATTTGGCAGTTCACCATGTCACGTGATAGCGGTACGCTGGACATGCGCAGTTCATATGCTACTCATTCACTAGCCATACTACGTTGGCCATACGCTGGACATACGCTGGCAATACGCTACTCATAGGTTCAATACGGTATTTTCAAGGGCTTTTTGTGCGTATGAAATGAAACTAATACGTTTCTCTCATACGCAATAGTGTGACAGGGCCCTAAGTTAAGTCATTCACCCACAGGTGCCTAATGAAACCAAAACTGGATAAAATGTGTCCACAGCAGAAAAACACACCTTGTGCTTGAGGCTTGAGATTGAGATTGTTGGAGTGGGTGCTGGCATTGGCGTCACCCATTTTGTCATGCTGTTTGATGAAGTCTTCCACCAGGGAAAGAACGGCGTTGATATCGACTAGTTGTCTAGGCCCTAACTGGGAGTCCATGTGTGGGACGTTGCTTTTCACCATCTTAGACAGTGAACAGGCAATTTTTGTGACATCCTAAGAGAGCAGATTCTCCAATTTAATCATTAATTATCGTCTATTTACAGGAAGAAATATGTATACATCCATGCTCTTATTGCATGGATGATGATGATGATGATTATTATTATTATTGCAGTGCATACTATCATGATATATGCAATATTAAGATGAATTTACTGTAACACTGGACCAACCCAAGACATTCTTGAGAGTGGCTTCTGCAAAATTGTATATAGCCACCTATTTACATAATAACATAATTTCCTTAAAATATACCTGCTATTAACAGTTACATTCAAGCACAGAGCAAATACTAGCAGCACAAAGCCTCATAAATGTTCTTTACCTTGATGATAGTGTCTAGAGTATTGCCATTGACTCCTATTTTGGGGGCAAGTATTTGAGACATGTTCTGCCCAGGAGCATCTGGCTTGGGCTTAAAACAAGACATCTCTCGAGGAGGAACATTTCTGAAGACGCCCACAATAAGGAGATTTACAGGAAACATAATGAGTGAACTTTGAACTCCAGTGATGAACTGTTTCCAGGTAAACTCAAAGTGACCTGAATTCAGACAAAGAGAGATATTATTGGATTTTTAAATTATATTGCCATCCAAAAATCACCACATTTAAAAAGTTATATCCCTTTTAAAGTGCAGTTTCCCAGATATTTGTGTTGGGGACTGGGAAAACCCTAAAAGTGGGGAAACCTGTAGATTAATCTGTGCAGCAAGCAGGCAAAAATATGCGTCACTAAAAAAAATTCAAACTACTGAACTGGACTGTACTACTGGACTGAACTGGACTACTGGACTGTACCAAGATCCATAATCTCATGACTGAGCTGTCTAAGATCATAATAATATGAATGTGAACTCCATTTAAAGCGGTAATCCATGGGATTCTCATTGATTGCTCAGCCTCATTGCTGTGGTGTTTCTGCACTGAGATCAACTGTCAATCAAACAGTGTGTCAAGTTAAATAAGTTTGTGTTAAATAAGTTTCGTTATTTTCTTTGTCTGTTCAACCATAGTGGCTATCACTGCTCATTCTAACTACCCAGTTCTTCTTATATTTATTCCAAACCAACGCATCACTTCCTGTGCCCCAGAGGATTTTCCCAGGAAAGACCTACCTGACACCGGGTGTTTATATCAGCAAATGTAAAAGCTTTCATTAAGTGGGTAGAGGTTGAATCGCTATTGTGTTAAAGGAAAACAGACATTTCTTTATAGGAAAATGTCATGGATTATTACTTTAAGCTTGAATTCTTGCTTTAAAGCAAAGTGCTGTACTTTACTGCAGTGTGCTGTGCTGTGCTGTACCCATGTCCATTGTCTGCTCAGAGGGGTCTGTGGGGATGCCCCAGAACATGATGTTGGTCAACATGGTGGAGAGCAGTAGGGAGAAGCAGCAGGACACTCTCTGCACACAGGTGAAGGTGCTGCTGGGTGGTCGACTAATCACAGAGAACCAGAGGTGTCCATCGCTGAAATCCTTGGTTGTCTTCATGAAGAACAAATAACTAGAAAATAATCAAAGTAAAGGGTAACAGTCTAACATAATGAAAGTTATAAGACTTAACAAACTATGAGTTAATGATGAATTAAATACTTTGTAAGTGAGTAGTACATTATTATGCTGATGGTAAACTTTATATAGTGGAGATACATTAACTAAGTGATCTGATTTTCAGGGGTGCAATAGCATCCAATGCTGAAGGGCATAAGTTATTCAAGTGGCTGACCAGATCATTCATGTGTGCAGAGAGAGCTATTGTTCTGTTTTCAGTCAATTTAACAGCAGATTGACCATTAGGGATGTAGTGGCTGATCTGTTGATGGAGGAAAATGATCGTTCATCCATTTTCTAGCTGCTTATCCAGGTCAGGGTCATGGTGGCAACAGGACATGCAGAGCAGTCCAGATGTCCTTTTCCCCAGCAACTTCCTCCAGCTCCACTCAGGGGATCCCCATACGCTCCCAGGCCAGCTGTGAGATTAAATTCCCCCAGCGTGTACTGGGTATACCCTGGGGTCTCAACCCAGTTGGTCATGCCCAAAACACTTCCAAAACGAAGCACCTGAGGAGCATCCTTAACCAGGTGCCCAAACCACCTTAACTGCCTCTTCCCAATGTGGAGGAGCAGTGGCTTGACACCAAGGTCCACTCATCTTGGGTGCTTGTATCCACAATCTTATTCTTCTGGTCACTACCCAGTGCTCAGGGCAGATGGGCATAGATGAAGATCAAAGAACAAAGATCGACTGGTAAATGGAGAGTTGTGCTTTGTGGATCAGCTCTCTCTTCGCCACTACGGTCTGATACAGTGCCCAAATTACTGCAGCTTATGCACCTAACCAACGGTCAATCTCAAGATCCTTCCTGCCCTCACTCGTAAATAAAACCCGAAGTGACAAGCACCTCATCCTGGCCACAGCTCCTTGCAGCTGCTTACAGGTCAGACTTATTAACAGGATCCATCCGACTCCATGTCCCCAATCTCTGCTTGGATAAAGGAGAAATTCATTTGGAGGTGAGAGTTGAAATCATTGAGGACAGAGTCCTCCACCAGGCATTCCCAGAAATGCAGCACTACACTTTTGGGCCTTGGCCAGGTCTGTCTGGCAGCTTCATCTGTCATCTGATCCAACTCACCACCAGATGGTGATCAGTTGACACAGGGCATAGGAGGAATAGGCGGTTGCCTGGGGCGTCATCCGTGTCTAGGGGCGCCAAATCAAGGAGAAGAAAAAAAAACACCGCCCCAAAGGAAATACAAAAATAGACATTAGCAAAATCACAGCCAATCACTCACTAACAATGAAATAGGGCACCAACGTTAAAAACGTGATACGCCTACTACATGCTGGTAGGCAATCGAGTCATGTATGAGAATGTCTGCTCTGTTTGTGGGGGGGCGGGTGACTCACACAGGGGATGGGCGATGGAAGAGACATGGACAACCAGCATGATTCAAACAGGACAACTGATGAAAAGCAAGGGAGAGAGAGCATTAAAAAGATAGAAATAAATCATGTTTTTTGGGTAATCAGACCCTCACTGTTGTCCAGCTTAGACCAAAGCTACTTCTGCTACTATTTGCTACCACTTACCTCTGTTTTTGGCCCTGCTCAACTAGGCTGTAGTGATGAGTCTTGATATGTTGGTAAAATGGAAATAGTTTTGCACTTTCATGATTGATTGATGATAGATAGATTAACACCCAGGTTAAGGATTTTTGTGCCTCATGTGAAATATGTCAGCTAACGTCACATAGGGGAGTAGCACGGGCCCAGCTTCAGCCGTTTCCTGTCATTGATACACCATTTGACAGAATAGGCATGGATGTAGTGGGGTGCCTCAGGAAATTGGTAATTTGTGATTATGTAACCCATTACCCAGAAGCCTTTCCCCTTAGATCTGTTAAGGCCAGACAGGTAGCCAATTGTCTTTTGCAGTTGTTTCCAAAGGTAGGCACACCCAGAGAGGTCCTCACAGACTGTGGGACAAACTTCCTGTCCAAACTGCTGAAACAAGTTTATCAATTGTTGGGAGTGAAGGGCATCAAGACCACCCCATACCACCCCCAGATGGACGGGCTGCTGCAGATTCTCAATCAGACTCTTAAGAATATGCTGCAGAGGTTTGTTCCCACACAGGGTCTGATTGGGACCAGTGGCTGCCGTACCTGCATACTGTGAAGTGCCACAGGTTTCAACAGGATTCTCGCCCTTTGGGTTTCTCTATAGTCGCCAGGTGAGGGGGCCACTGGACCTTCTGAGGGAGCACTGGGAGAATCCAATTGCGAATCAGGAGAATGTTGTTGCCTATGTGGTCAAAATGAGGGAGAGGCTTGAACAGATGACTGCGCTAGCACAGGAGCACCTGAGGACTGCGCAGGCCAAACAGAAGGCCTGGTATGACAAAAAGGCCAGGAACAGGACTTTTCATCCTGGCAGGTGTTGCTGCCGGAACGTTTGGTGCCAAAGCTCAAAAAAGAGATTGAGCTGATGTTGCAGCTGGGGATAATTGAAACTTCGACCAGTGAATGGTGCAGTCCCGTTGGGTTAGTCCCAAAAAAAGATCGTTCACTGAGGTTCTGTATTGACTTCAGATACCTCAATGCAGTCTCAAGGTTCGAATCCTATCCAATGCTCTGCATCGATGAGTTGCTGGAGAGAGTGGGGGGGGGTCCAAGTTCATCACCACGCTTGACCTGACCAAGGGGTACTGACAGCTGGCCCTGGCACCTGAGACCAAAGAGCTGACAGCATTCAAAACACCCAATGGCATGTTCCAGTTCAAGGTGATGGTGAAGGTGAAGGTGATTAAGACAGCTGGGCTTACCATCAATCCACAAAGTGTGCTTTTGCGCAGAAACAGGTGGAGTACCTGGGCCATATCGTCAGATGGAGCGATCAAGCCTCGAGTGGGGAAGGTGGATGTCATCCACTCGTATCCTGTGCCCACTACCAAGAAGAAGGTGCGTGCCTTTACGGGGCTGGTGCTATGGTACAGCAAGTTCATCCCCCACTGTTCTGAGAGGGCAGCCGTCCTCACTGACGTCACCAAGGCCTCAGCCCCAAACCAAGTGAGATGGAATGAAGAGTGTGACAGAGCCTTCAATGATCTCAAGAGTGCCATCACAAGTGAATCTGTTCTCCACAGTCCTGACTTCTCCTGACCGTTCATGCTGCAGACGGATGCCTCTGGTGTCGGCGTTGGAGCAGTGCTTCTGCAGGAGACGGAGGCGGAGAGGCGTCCAGTGCTGTTTCTGAGCCGCAAGCTCCTGGACCGGGAGACGAGGTACTCCACAGTGGAGAAGGAGTGCCTAGACATGAAGTGGGCTGTTGATTCAATGAGGTATCACTTCTTCCTTGAGACGGATCATCGTGCTCTGCAGTGGCTGAACCGGATGAAGGACTCACAGTCCAGTACCGGGCAGAGAAAGCCAACCTGGTGGCACACTGTCTCTCCTGGGTACATGAAAATTGAGGTACTGTACTCTTGGGAGAGGGGGGGGGGGGGGTTGGAAATGTAACGATGGGTCGCTGTTACTAAGTTTCTAGTTAATAGTAAATATTATTACTAGACCAAAATGAATATTGATTGATATAGCTTTGCTTATATTAGTACATGGGTTAAATAAACACACATGTGGGATTTTAACAAATGTATTCATTGATTGTTTGTGTTGTGGACTCATGATTGAGTCTGTCTGTGTCATTCACAAACTTACCTCTGCCTGTTCGGGCAAAAGAGTTTACCGGGGGCTCGCACACCTTATATTAGTTCCGGGTGTCACGCCCTCCACCTCTGCCTCCTAGCAGTGCCTCTACCTGTCTGTCTCTGTCTGTCTGTGTGTGTGTGTTGGCGGGTGTGGCTCCAGATCCCGGCTCCTCCCTGCATCATCACCACCTCCCGTTCACCTGCTCTACCCTGCACACCTGCCTTCCATCAACTCATCACCACCAGCATAAGAACCCTGGCTTTCCATCCACTCATCGCCAGATCGTTGTTTGTTGTTTGTCAGTCTCGTTCTCAGTCTTGTTCTCGGCCGCGGTGCAGAATCTTCTCAAAGTTCCTCCTTTGCCTTACTAACCCCGTTGTCTTTGTATCCAGATCCTATCTCCTTCCCTGACCCCCCGCCTGCCGACCTACCACCGTCTGTCCACCCCACCTGCCTGTCTGTCTCCTGGTTCCCTGCCTGTCGTCTTGTCTGCCTTACTCCCAGCCCTGTTCATGCCGCTCCTGCTCCAGCCCGTCTTCCCCTTGCCTTCCCTTCCTTGCCACCCTCTGAACCATCCCCTAGTAAAACCTGTTTTGTCTCTACCTTTGGTTCTGTTGTCTGTGGTTTTGCACTTTGCACTGTACTCGATCGTAACACCGGGAGGGTAACAACCAGTGGGGAAGTGGGTAGGGGGAAGTTTTGTTGTGCTGTGTAAATATATGTATTTCTGTATAGTATTTGTTGTTGGGTTAGGTTATATTATGTGTATATATTCATTAAGATTGTATGTATTTTTGGTAATGGTTTATGTAAATATGTACTGGATATTTATGTGTGTGGGTGTCTGAAGTAACTCCGAAGTAAATGGTATGTGCCAGCCAATTAGGTGAGTGGACATCCATATATAAGTCAGTCAGTCTGTGTGCAAGGTGGGAAAGCTGGATGGTGTTGGGCAGATCAGTGTTCACGGTGATTCAGAAAATAAATGTTACATACTAAATGTCACCCTGGAGTTGTGCTTCTCCTCATTTGCCTCTTGACCGCTTGGGCAAGCTAATAGTATGTTTGGCTATAATAAGGCAATAAGCTTTAATAGGTTGCTTTTTAAGGTATAACAGTGATTGATTTTATTTCATGAGCCCTGATTAAATATGTGTATTTGTGGCTATAGAGGGCTGCAAAGTCAATGTCAGTGGTTTGCTGTGTGTGTGTATTATGTGCAATGTTCTTGAAAGAAAAGAAATAAAACATATTGTGTTGATAACAATGAGCAGTGTCATGTTATTACAGTTGGAGGCGGGGGCCAGTCAGGAATCTCGCCTAGGGCGCCAATTGGACCAGGGCCGGCCCTGAGTTGACACATCGGTCTCTTTTCACCCAAATGTCCAGAACATATAAACAACTTCTAAGTCAATCTGAAAATTTTGTTCAGGGCTGCTTCCTCCCCCAGAGGTCACAGAAACACCGATATATTCAATACGCAGAGCTTTCACATCTAAGCAAAGAGTAAAAATTAAATCAAGTGATATTTAAGAACTCAACCAAGGTTAAAAAATTCAGTACTAGTCCAGTATTGACAGCCTGCTGTTTTTGCTGCTATTCAACTTTTGTTGTCCTATTGTAAACTGCTCTATGGCACACAGTACACTTTGATCATGCACATGTGTAAGCACATGTGCGTGAGTGTGTGTGTGTGTGCATGTGTAATTTTGTCATTTTCCCGCAGCAACACAAGGCTTATCTCTCACCTGAACCTCTTCAAATCCACCTCTGTCGCAGCAGGGAAAACTTTATCAAGAGTACAATCCCCCACATCTATGGCCAGCCAGGAGTTGCATAGAAAATGCCATTTCTGCTCAGTGTGTAAGTCCTGCACAATGACTTTGTTCACATACCTGATAGAAAACAACTCAGTTTTAGAAGTTAAAATCAAACAATTGCCACATCACAAGTTGCTTTTAGTGACATGACAACAGTGTTTATGTGTCTAATAGTGTTACATGCCAATAAGAGAGGCTAATAAATTCATTAATGAATGTATGATTATTATTATTATCATTATAAAAATGAATAGGTTCCACTTAAGTTCAGGTAAAAGTGGTAAACGTTACTGCATCTCCCTTTCTCAACATAACTAATTTGGACACAGAAACTGACTGGGTATGCTACTGGAAAATAGTGGAAAATTTATTGGAAAATAGTGCCAGCCACATAGTGCAAAATATAATATAGGTTGGTGGGATTCAAATAGTTAAAGCAGAAAAAAATTAAATAGCCTGGGCATTTGAAGAGTGATTTTCATTTTCCAATGGCTCCTATATGCTTGCCCCTTTCCTACCAGGCAGGGTTCCCCCCTGAGTTGTCGTGCCACAGCCTGATGCTCTGCAGGTTTCCCAGGGAAAAGGGTGTGGTCAGCAGGAACATGTCCACCTCACCTCTCTCAAATACACACTTGTTAGGATCTGTCAGGTGGTGTGGCTCACTGTCTCCCTCTGCACCCAGCAGAGTTATCGTCACCTAATAACAAAACAGTAAAGGTATTGTATATTCCTCAAAGCCAATACTAAAACTGACAATTAATCAACAATAAGGACTTCAAAAGTAGGGGTAAGGGGTTCCAGTCATCCATGGGGTTGCCCACAAAAGCTGCTAAGCAACATTGGTTTTCCATAAGGCGCCCAACATGGATGTCCATAGAAACTGTCACAAAAGTAGGGAAATTAAGGATGCATCCACAGTAAGTTTGGAATGGTTTATTTGAACAAACAAGCGATTACTCCTTTAGTTTGGTTCATTTGACTGGTTGAGAACAATGCCATTTGAACTTTCAGACATAATCTCACTGAAAATGTGGGTCTCAGTCCTCTTCCAAGTGAATTGCAGTGCGGTTCATGAGGAGTGAGAAAGTAATCTGACCAACTGCACAGTGGTCAAGATTACAGAAAATGCTCCAGGACATGACCCCAAAACAGGTCATTTTATGGGTGTCGGCAGTTACAAAATGAACTGAGGGTAAACTTGGAGAGTGCAGAGAAGTCCATCATGCTTAGTTAAGGTATGTCAAAGAGCAGCTCTCCTCTCTCAAACTATCCCTGTCCAGGTCAGTGACATCGCATCTAAATAAGTAACATGCAACCAAATGTGCCCCCGCTCTTAAACACAGCAAGCATAGGGAAATACTATCCACCAGCTGATATACAGCTGCATTTGAAATTTGTGTGCAATATTTTTCTTAATGATTCAGTGTTCTCTTATTGTTTATTTTAATATTAAAATACAAATCTCATAGAGACTCACATCTAATATTTTACTAACTTTCTAACTGTGGTTCGGACCAGAGAAAGCAAACTGTAGGTGTGATGGGCCCTGTGATTCAGAAAACCAAGACAAAAGAGGGAGTAAACAAATGAAGAGGAGCTGCCAAGAAACAAATTGGTGGAAGAGAGATGGTGGAACAAAACAAACCTGAACCTCAGATAAAACCAGGCTTTTAAAATGTGCCCACAGCTGATGCCAGTGCGCCTAAATGAGGAGCCCTGTCCACTAGCCAACACAACCCTCTGAGTTAAAAGCCATAACTAAACTTAAGTGAATGTTTTTCAAACAAAGGGAGAGGCAACCAAACAAGGGGGTCATTTGAGGACAGTTTTTAGGGAAGAAGTGAGAGAAAACTACATTGGAACAAATCAATCCCTAGGTACACACATTTCCAATAAATTAGCTTCAGTGAATTATGTGGTGATAGCAACCTGAGAGGCGGTGGAGGCCCCTCGCCGATGCCCGGTGCTGATACTCAGCAGGTAACAGTATTCATCTATGGGTTCATTGTCCTCCAGCACAGTCACCTTCACCTGGAACAAGGAAAAATCTCACAAAGACATGCAGGTGTGGACTGGGGTAAAAAAAGGCCCAAAAACCCAGATTTATTTGTGACCCAGACTAGTCTACAACAATCGGCTGCGCTGCTTGAGACATACCTTGGCTGTGTCTTTAATGTCTTTTCTACACGCCCACACGACCGCCAAGAGATAGGCTACAAAGAGTGCCACCACAAAGCACACGACCACAGGGTTTTCAGTAAATGTCCCAAACAGCGCCGCCGTTTGTGACAGGTCAATAAGGTTAGGAGTGACAAAGAAAGAACTCCCAAAGAAAGAGAGGTGCTTGCAGAGGCACTGGGTCACCAAAGGCGTAGTCTGAAAACCAACCTAGGGAGATAACGACAAATAAGGCATTTAATGTGAGTAAAGTTTGAGGCCTGATAGGTAGACTTAATTACTGCACTTACCCTGCATCCATAACTGCTCCACTCCAATTTTGATTCATCCCAGTATTTACACTGGGAAGCAATGGAGGTTATGGATACATTGGCAGTGATGTATTTTATCCCTGGGCCCACCATGGGCCTCACTACAAGATAGTGTACTCCAGTGTTTCCTTTTAAATCTTCGGGGGCCAGTAGCCAGGTGTATCTCTCCTCTGTATCAAGACACACACACACACACACACACACACACACACACACACACACACACACACACACACACACACACACACACACACTTACTGACTGTATCAAAAATTTTATAAGGTCCCATCTTCACCAGTAAGCAAAGGGATTAGTCACCTTGTGTAGCTCCCTGTTGAGGCATCTGTGTCACAGCTACATAATTTGTATCCGTGGGATAATCCTCATGACCAAGAAACAGTTTGAGGGGCAAAGGATCCTCCGAGGGCTCCATCTTTAAAGGTATATTGACATGGCAAAGAGTTGAATGTTTCCAGAATACCAGAGGCAATGCTCATGAAAAAGTGACGTAATAGACTACATAAAAAATGAGAACTATTCAAGTGTAATCTGAACATTTAACCTTTAACACCAGCGTAGTGTCATGTGAAGGAACATTGATGATCATCGTGCTGTAGTTCCTCAGGTCCAGGACAGAGCTGTTCACTCGCTCTCCAGGCCTTGGCAAGAGAATCTGCAGACCAGGCAAGATGCCAGCAGATAGAAGCAAAGAGGTTCACATTTCTTAATGTATGTAAGCCAAGGCTTGTTAACCTATATTTTAGTCCAAAGTGAACGTAAGGTGATTTAAGAAGGCTTCAAATAATTGTCCACACAAGAGCTGAATGGCATCTACGATCTTGCAGTTAAATCAGCATTTTAGAAGTCAGGTAGAAATAGTTCTGTGGATTGAGCAGAATGAATAACTTGTTTATGTAAAAACATTAGCAATAGAGCTGAAAAAGTCAAATGTTCCTTGCTGTGGTAAGCAAGGAACATTTGACCCTTTCCTTTCAACCCTCCTTTCTTTCATTAGGTGGAAACTGGGAGCTGGGAGCTGTCGTGTAGCTACGGCAGTCAACAAGACAGCCGCTGTGTATGACTTTCTATTATGTTGCCCCTGGTTCCAATAGCAGTGAAAATACTTAGATGCTCCTTGTTGAAATTATGTACATTGTACTATGACATTGTACTACGACATTGTACTACGACATTGTAATACGACGACTCCTCTCCCCTGGGCAACCTTCTTTGCTTTGTCCTCATGAGTAGAGAATTGCATGACAACAGAATTCTTTACCACTTTACCTCGATATCCTCAATCAAGTTCTCTACGGCGATGTTGGAGCCATCCTCTCTGGTGAGGGAGAGAGCGCCTATCAAGCCGCTGATGTTCCCTCTTCCATTCCAGGAAAATGGGTTCTTCTTGAAATTTAACATCTGCATAAAAAGCAAAGTTTAAATTACAACGGATTGAGGTGAAATTGAAATCTGATGTACAGTGCATCTTCTGTGACCCCCTGGCACACTGGAGCACACACTCATGCACACACACAACCACTTACTCGTACATCAACTGGTTCTCCTGAGGGAATTATAGTAGAAGGTAGGGATGGGAGGGAAAATCTTGGGGAGATACTCTGTGGAACATTTATAGTCTCTGACTGCAAACGTTCTGGTGTCACTCTAGGGGACATGAAAATATAAAGTCATGAACAATGAAGGTATACTTGACAGCTTGTACTTGAGGTTTAAGTCATTTATACCTTCTTCCTAACTTACCTCTTAACAAACAGGCCAATATGAGCTTGGCAGACAAAAGCAGACCCCTCATTAACCTTTTCTTGTCTTAACAATACACTCTGTATGTTGTTCATAGTAACGAGAAGGTCCTCAGAGATGCTTTTCTGCAAAGGATGACAGCGTTTAGACAGGTGAGAGGCTACTTCTTTTGTTCAGCCATCTGAAAAATGCCATGTGAAAGTGAAACGGCAGTACTCACGTCAGAGGAATAGCTCAGGATATTGCTTCCCGCCTCCACAACGGTGGCAGATGCAGTGTGCATTTTCTCCTTGTTGTCTTTGCCTTTTCCGACATCCATGTGGAGGAGGGAGTAGCTTAGCCCCTTAACCAGTGACGAAGCATCTTTCTAGTGGTGGAAGGCAACGTTACTCAGGCAATCATAAAGACGCTAGGATCTAGGATGCACGATGCCAGTGGTTCCCAACTTTTTTCCTGAAGGACCACCTCTGACATCTCAACTCTGATACCCCCAATACACAGTATAACACAACAGATAGGGTTGAGCAAAGGCAGAATGGATGGTTTTCTGTAGACTGATGAAAGTCAGGGAAGGCAGGATTTGATTGTGTTTAGCACTTTGGTCAAAGCTCTTGTCCACATTTTTTCTTAATGTGTCTGAGCCCCATACCCCAAAATGTCACTTAGGGGACCCCCCCTTGGGCCCAGGAACAACTGTTCTGAGTAGTTTACCGTGGTAATCTGTTGAGTACTGTACCTGGGCAGAGGTGCTGAGCTCAGAGCCTTGCTTGATGATCGCAGCCAGACTTCTGGCGTTCGCCTGAACTTCCTCTGGAGTCTTGCCGGGAACGTCCTCCACCGCAATAATCATTCTGTTCAGCATCCGCTCACGAAGCTTCCAGAGACATTTACAACCCAAGTTTGCGTTACAAGCATTTACATATTCAGGGGTTAACATAATGAGTCTACTCAAATAAGAACCACTGAAGTATCTTTTCTGAGTGCATTGTATTAATCTCAGTGTGGATCACCTTGCCTGGCCAATAGTGTGACAAACCAAATGCCTTCATTGAATTAAGCAATGCGCTGCAAATTATATCCATTTTAACAATCACATTTAGTTTCATATTGTGAAAGTGAAAAAAATCTCCCAATGGGTTGAAATAATTTCACTCACGTTTCCAATGCAAATCAACTTGTCTCAACAATACTCTTGAATCAAGTTACATTATTGTGATACTGATCTGCCTCATTTTATGATATTGTCAAAATGCATTGGAAACAAGTGAATTTATCTCACCCCATTGGCAGATTTTGTAAGACTCAATACTAGACTAAATTACTTAGGATGTACATCATCTAGAACTACAATTCTCAGTCATCCATTTCACTCCTCAGTGCATTGTGTGCTATCTGTATACCTTTTGCCTAGCATCTTTTTGTGACTCATCAGATTGACCATTGAGTATATTGGACACAGAGTGGAACATCTGTCCCAGGGTCTCCCCTGATAACAGGCCTTGTTCCTTCAGATGAGCCACAGCATCCTCCACTACAAACTGGAGGTCTTCTACTGAAGAGCTGGAGGCTTTTGCTGGGCTCCTCACCTGAGGAGAAACAATAAATTAAATAAAAGCAAAGAGTTGAAAAAGAGTTGTCTATTTCTTTCCATAGCTCTTTAATTACTATCACATAACTTACTGCTATACAACCTAGTCACATACAACAGCAAGCACGTTAAAACCCATCAAGTCTCTCTTCAAGAAGACAGTCAAAATTTTGAATAGGAAACCTCTTCATTTCCATCATTGCAATATCATAAATAAGTTTAACATTTTCAATATGGACAGTTACCAAACCTTCATGGATGTTTGTCTTGTTTTTAAATTTTAAATGGGCTTGCATGGGATTTCATCCAGAAAAAAAACAATGGGATAAATACCAGAGCGCTAACTAAGGGAGACTGTAATGTACCTAGGTGTAGGACTAAATTCAGTCAAATGGTGGTGTCTGTAAGAGGCACACATTCCTGGAACAAGTTACCAGTACACATCAGGGACTGTGACAACTATTCAACATTTAAAAAAAATCTCAAATATTGGTTAAAAACAAATCAGTTATGTACCCACACATAATATTTGTTTCCTCCTCTGGTGCCTATCCCCGGGGGCTTTCGTTTCATTGTGCTCTTTATCTTTTTTACTGTATATATATTTTTATTGTAATACTGTTTGTAATTTGTCTTTTGTAATTGTGAGGTTTGTTTTTGTGAGTACCTGCCTTGGGACTACGGATGAAATTTATCAATTGTACTAATTCCGACACATTTACATTGATGTGTAATGCTGATACGTTGATTAATGTGCACTGTCCCAATCCCAAATAAATAAATAAATAAATAAAATAAAATTACTTTTTCACAACACTTCTCTCTTACATGAACATTCTAGGGAATCAAAGCTTATTGTACTGTTGCACTGTTTGTAAGGCACTCTAGATAAGAGGGTCCTAAATATTAACATGTAAATATAATGTGGTTTCAGTCGAACATATTGCTCTTAATTTCATTTTTTTTTTTACGTGAATTTAAGGTTTACATTGTCTTCCATGGGCTAATCAAATTCCATTATCCTATGAGAAAATCCATTCAAACACATTTTGTGTCAGAATTTCCAAAATCTGGAAAATCAGAATTTCCCAAATCTGGAAAATTGGCATAATTATTTTAATTCCTGAAGAGCAGAGGTTTTTGTTTTTTTTACAAACCTGTGTAATTATGGTGGTGTTGGACACAGAGCTGCCATTTTTTACAGTTGCAACGATAATCAGGTTATAGTTGGAAGTACTCGCCCCAAGAGGAAGGAATACTGACTTTACCTCACTTTCGTTACTACAACGCAGATGATTACCTGAAAATGACAGTAAATATATTTCATACAGAAAGACTAATACATTTCTGGGAGAATAATAATCCATGTGTGTGGAATGTAGTTTGGTGAAAAAGGTAACCAAGAATTTGATCATTCTGGATATATTTACCGGAAATATTGCCACCCTGGAATACTTACCCTCATAAGTCCGAAAACAATACTGGCAGTTAGAACAATAAATTGTAGTCTTGCAAGTTATATTGAAAGCATCAAGGACATTTCCATTAGGAGGTGAAAGGCTACATGAAAAGTTTCCTTGGTCGCCAGAGGTGGCGGGTGAAGTTGTAGCGGTGGTAGTGGTAATGCCAGGTAATGTAGTTGCGGTGCCACCGGTGGTTCCAGAAGGTTTTTCTGGAGTGACTATGGGTTTGGCTGTCGTAACCGAGGCAACCGGTGCTTTGGTTGTAGAGGCTGGATTATTTGTAGATGATACCTTTATTGTATATATTGCATAACCGGGTTCATTTTTCCCTACGGCATGTGAGACAATGATGAAATTTAACATTTACAGGGTACAATCGAAATAGATTCATGGAATCTGAAAGCTGTATTGTGCAAAATTAGGTTTGTTGCAGTTGATGAAAAAGTCTAATAAATGTTTTCATGCCAGCGGAGTGACCTTGAGCTGGTGAAGTGGCAATTTCATTCGCCACAATGGCCTAATTGTTATTTTGCTTTTCTCAAAAAGCTTTTTTTGTGATAAGCTTATAAATCATATAAATCTGATTTATACTGCTCAGATAAATATGCAATCATAGAATCAAAATATTTAAATTAAAACTGGATGTTGTAGTTTAGGTAAGAAAAAAAAATACTAATAATCATTTACAAATGTGTTATACATTGGATAACTTTCTTTTTATTTTAAATTAAAAACAGATGTCTTATGTGCTTTCCTCTAAGAATAGTTTATTCAGTTAGTATTAATATACATATATATATATGTTTTTTTTGTTTTTTTTTACATTTAAGAGGCTTAAACATCCTTCCTAAAACTACAGAGCAGCTTTGAAATACTTTGACTGAAGCGTGCATACTCACCATAAGCCACAACCCTGATATCCTGACCCCTAGACTTGGCCTCAGCAAGGCTGGTGGGTTTCACAATGTATTCAATGCCGCCATTTTGTCTTTCTATCAGTGGCTTTCTCCCTGCACGTTTGTAGCATCTTTTTGGCTCAACCTGTACAAATAATTCATATTCAGCTTCCTCAATAGATTTAATTGATTTCAACAAGTCTTTGAATGTGCAAATTCTTGTGAAGTCAGGATGAATGAACTAGGTTGTCTTACTATCCAGGAGCTCTCCTGTCTTGGATCCTCAATATTCCAAACAACAGTTGTTGGGCAGTTTTTACATTTCAATTGAATTTTTACATTGGTGTTCACGTTCACTGGGTTACAACCTTGAAGGCATCTGAAACAAACGTAATAATTAAAATATCTAAAGATAATTTGATACCCATGAGTAGAGTATAACCATGTATTTACTCCACAAAGTTGATCATGGACTACATACATGTGGTATACATTTGATTTGATTCGATTTAATAAAATTAAATTTAGTAATGCTAAATTTAAGTAAAAAACATTTAATCTTATATTCAGTATTAAAATCGTAAAAGAGTCAAAATCATTTTACTTGTTTCCAATGCACTTTCACTTCCAAGAATTGTATGAATCATGTGACATTATTGAGAATATGGCAGGTCCCTTATTTCATGATATCACTTGAGTTAAAAAATATAAAAACATGGTTGATCCTTACTGGTTGATCTGTCCACTGTTCTTAGTGATCAGATAAGAGAAGATTCAAAAACATAAATACCGTAGCCACTTCTTTGAGGGTTTGGGAATAAACGTGATGCATTTGGATTTCCTTTTTTCTTTTCTTTTCTCCTCCATCACCTTTATATTATATTGAAAATATTGGAATGGTTCTGGTAAGCAATTTGCTTCAATTATATGGGTCAAAGTCATCCATTTTCCTTGGCATTTACAAGGATTGTCTGTGGGTTTAAGTGGAGAAAAGCCATCATACTACTGCAATAACAACTGACAGAACCACACAGAAACAATTACCAACTTGGAAAACATTCTGATATTAGTGTGCACAGACCAGGAAAAATTATCTTGTGAGGGAAAATTATTTAAGAAACTTTTGGGATTATGATTTTCTACCGTTACTTGGATCATTTAATTTTCAAACATTGAATCTCAAAAAGTGGCCCTCGTGTGGTCATGTGGACATGTGTTTAGATGCACACTGAAAGGGATTAAGTTCACAGGCTTGATCCCTGCAACAGCCAACTTGTGTCAACAGCCATACATCCCGCTAAAGACACCAAATCCCCTCAATGCTCAGTCATTGTAAGCCACTCTGCATAAGAGCAGTAAAATGGTAGAAGGTGTGATTCTTACTGCATTCCCACTCGTATGTTTTTTTCCTGCCCTTTCCCAAGTGTCCTTTTCCATTCACTTTAAGCGTGATGCTTTGCGTGCTGTCCGACACGGTGTCTGAAGGTGTTGCGATGATTATTAGATTGTTTGGAGATCTGAGAACTCTTACATGTTTCTCTCTCTGAAAAGGAAACTAATTATGGCATTGTTGTTTTAAATGATGCAGTATGCATTTGCACAGATGCCACAACCCCCCCCCCCGCCCCGCCCCTTATTAACTATGTAGTTTTTAAGGTAAAAAAGTTAAGGGAATTGTTTACCAGCCCGCTATCCTCTTGGTTAAATTTCCAAAAATTGGCTTCACTGCTGTTCGATTCGAGGACCGAATGAATGGCGCAGGAAGTAACACTAAGCGTATCCACAACCACATCCAAAGAAGAGAAGGCATTCCACGCTATGAGGTTCACTTGTAAAGATCCTGCAACAAAACATTTTTTTTTAAAGAATAAAGAACATTAAGCTGTTGCTAAGACTTACAATGGACCTGATGTATCAATATATGTAAACTGCTGATAGGTGATAAAATGACTTATGGTTTTGGATTTTAATGACAAAAATGGTTGCAAATTTCTAATAATGAAAGTTAGAAGTTATTAGAAAAAAAAGAAGAAGAAGGAAAAAAAGGTTGCAAATTAGACAAGAAGAAGATGTCTAAGTTATTTACTATTTTTGCCTGATAATGGCACCTTGAATTGGGTTTCTGATGTGATAAATCTCCTTCCCTGTATTCTGCAGCATTTCTCTGGTCTCAGAGAAGGATGTGCTGTCTCCACTCAGAGAGAAGAGCAGCAGCACAGGTGCTCCCCGCTCGAGGGAAACGCTGATGTCGAGCTCCGGAGACCGAGGACAGTCACCCTTCTCTGCTATCAGGGAGGCCTGCAGCCCCGCGACGTCCTCTAACACACACAGCTACAGCATGGGCAGAGTTACAATGGAGAGAAGGGTTCGGTTCTTCATAACACTGCCATGAGAATAGCCTTGGTGGATGGTGCATCCAGACATGAATAATGAAATGTTATCTCTGACACCACCTGGTCTCATTTTGGTGTACCAGTTAATGGGGGTGCTATAATTAAAGGCCAAAATTTCACACTTTGAAAATGCCATGACTGCTATACCACTGCCAGATTTTGATGAAACATGGAAGGATGATGCATCCTGTTACTGATTGGCCCGAGTTGCATCATTCATGGGGGTCAACGAATTCACCTGCAGGTCTGTGGACACTCCGGGGGACGTGACCGTGTTGGATGCATAAATGGTCAGCTTGTGGCAGCCCAGCCCAAGCTGCTGCACCGTCTCTAGGCCCACCGTGATGTTCTGGGGGACGACTCCTCTGACCGCTGATGAACTGGCTAACGTTTCTCCACTCTGGATTCTGTAGGTGACGTTCGTACCTGCCGGAATTGCACAAAAACCTTTACATGAAAGTAAATAAGAATAAAATAAACACCAAAACTGGACGTTTTCATCACATTAGTTTCATTTTTGCCTACCTACCTTTACGTACTTCCACTTGAATTTGGAGCGGGCTGCCGTAAAGGGCTTTGCAGTTGGCTGCGTCTAATGACAGGTTACTAGCATAGCACTCGATAACACCAAACTCTGTGACATGCTCTTGAATGGTAATGCTTTTCTGAGCTGTAATGTGTATCTTGTCGCTGATGCATTCCACCCCCACCACATGCACACTCGGATGGGTGTATACGTGCACCACGCTGCTCTCCAACCTGGGAGAAATGCAAATGTAGAGATGATCTCATATTAATCCTGCAAACCCATCAGCCACTATCAGCTAAATGCCGAAATTGTCAAATAAAATAGCTTCCAACAAGCCAACCCAACAAGATAAATACTTGAAATTAATTTTAAAATGTCCATAGTCACTGATATAGGTACTGCTCACCCTTCTGGACTGTGTAGATAAACAATGTGGCCATCTCCAGTGCTCAGCTTGCAGGTGACGTTGCCCCAGAAAGAATGCAACAGCCACTTCACACCTATGGTGACCTCGTCAAAGACAGCCGCTAGGTTGCTCACTGATAATTTCAGTCCTGAAAAATAAAATAAATCAAAATGATATGTATATATATACATATCATTTTTTATTTATTTAATTTTTATATATATATATATCGTGGGAATTAAAAATACAAAAGCGATTCGCTCAGTTTGACATCAATGGATGGAATGGGTATTATTGTGATCCATAAAAGCTCAACATCTCAAATTAGGAGTGTCAAATGTTGAGTTCATCTAAGCCAGGGGTGTCCAAACTTTTTTCAAAGAGGGCCAGATTTGGTGAGGTGAAAATGTGCGAGGGCCGACCTTCAGCCTGAAATTCTTTGAACCATTAAAAATAAATGCAAATAAACTATTTTATGACATTTTTATTGGAAATGGCATACTTTTCATTTCTTCACATGGCACACAGATTAACAAGTTTTACCAAAAGCAGTCTGCCTTTCATATTTAAAGGCCACATAAAATGAAGAAAAGCTGTCTTAGAAAAAAAAAACTTTCAAGAAGCTTAAACATAGAACAACTTAGGTTCATTGAAACATTACATATTATTCACTATTAAATGCTCACTGTAAACTTTTAAATTCAAAATATATGACATATAACAGTTATCTTATTCAGAAGTGCAAAACATTGAGGGCCATAAGACTCAGTGGATATTCAAAACTGTGGCTTTGATCATCACAAAGAAATAATTCACTGAGATTTTGGAATGTATTCATCTCAGACGACAAAAACAAATAACTTGCCTTGCCTGCACTAATGATGGGTGACACTGAGATCTCGACTGCATTAAATAGGCCAGGTCTGGCTCAAAGACAGTAGTTTTGATGCGCAACATGTCACGCAGGTGAGAGTCACTTAGCCTTGTCCTCACGTGGTTCTTGTTAAAGTTCATAACCGAGAATGTCTTCTCGCACAGATACGTCGAGCCAAACAAACTCAGCATTTTTTTAGCAAATGTCCGAATCTCTTGGAACCTGCCTTTATCAAGCTGGCGGTAAAAGTTGACAAGAGAGAGCTGTTGGTGCCGGCTGCGCCACTCGAGGTCACACTGCAGCTCAATGAGCTCCAGCTGCAGGTGGTCCGGAGCATCATCAGGTTGCACAGAGAAAGGAGAGGAAAAAAGCGTGATCTCCTTTTCAATAGCTGCGAAATCCCGAAAGCGTTGTTGAAACTCCTCAGCCAGAGATGAGATGTCTGCTGCATACCTCCTCGTTTGCGCACCGATATTGTCCTGTGGAAAACTGGACATTATTTCCTGTAGCGCTGGGAAATGTGTGGTATTGGGCTGCGTTTGTGACAGGTGCTTTTGGAAAAATTGCAGCTTGGTCCCAAAGGCTTTGATGTGTGAATACAGTTCGCTCACCACCGCATTTTGCCCCTGAAGGCTAGTGTTCAGCGTGTTCAGATGCCGTGTTGTGTCAACTAAAAACCCCAAATCAGCCAGCCAAACAGGATCGGATAGTTCTGGCATCGGTTGTCCCCTATTTGCCAAGAATTCTCTGATTTCCCCCCTAAGAAATTAGAAGCACTGCAGGGCAGACCCCCGACTGAGCCATCTTACGTCTTTGTGATACACAACAACTCCGTATTCAGCCTGGATGTCAAGCAGAAACTGTTGAAACTGGCGGTGGCACAGGGCTTTGGAGCGAATATAATTAATAGCCTTCATCACTGGTTTCATAACATGGTCATATTTTAGATGTTTGGCGCAGAGAACGGTGAATAATACAATGGAGTTTTATAGCTTTATCTCCTTCTTCGCTGACTTTCTTACAGACTAGGGTTGATAATCCACTTCGGTCGCCAGCCATGGCAGGTGCGCCATCCGTAATAATTCCAGTGACTTTATTCCATGGTAGTTCCATGTCATCCACGGCGGAACAAACAGAAACAAATAAATCTGTTCCTCTTGTTTGGCCCTTAAGGCTCTGGAGGTCAAGTAGCTCTTCAGTCACGTTCATTTCATTGTCCACTCCTCTCAAAAAAATCAGTAACTGAGCGGTGTCCGACTTTTTTTCGCAAGCTAACGAAAAAAAGTCAAACTCCACTCCTCTGGCCCCAAGCTGTCTCTTAATATCAGATGAAATGTCTTCAATTCTCCTTGCCACCGTGTTACGAGCCAGGCAAACATTGGCAAACTCTTGCTTCTTCTCAGGACAGATTTTCTCCAACATTTTCATCATGCAGTCTTTGATAAATTCACCCTCGGTAAAAGGTTTGCAGTGCTTGGCAATCAGCGTTGCCACCTCGTAGCTCGCCTTTGTAGCATTTTCATTTGACTCGCGGGCTCTTGTGAAAAAGCGCTGCTGTGACGTTAAAACAGCTTCCAGTTGCTTCAATTTTTCGCTGCGTTTCGTTCCCAGTTAGCTTGTCATATAAGCTAGCATGTTTCGTCTGGTAGTGTCTCTTGACATTGAATTCCTTGAAAACAGACACAGTCTCTTGACAAATTAGGCAGACACAGTTGTTTCGTATTTCAGTGAAAAAATACTCCAATTTCCACTTGTCCTGGAAGCGGCGGCCCTCGCAGTCAACTTTCCTTTTTTTAGTTACACTCGTCATTTTGGAAATTTGCTGGAAAGGGTCACTCAAGGGTCAAGCGGCCAGAGTGCGCCATAGGTCTGCTGACATCTTCTGGTGAAATATAAAATAGCTTTTTTGTACACGCGTATTTTATACTCTGGTCAACAGTGCTGGCAGGCCGCATATTATAGATTTTATGACAGAGACTGCGGGCCGGTGGAAATTTGACCACGGGCCGCAATTGGCCCCCGGGCCGGACTTTGGACATGCCTGATCTAAGCTGATGGATGGTTTTATCTCTTTTAGCATACATTATTACTCTATATTCAGCTCCTTCTTTACATATGGATTTCCAGTGTAAATCCACCTACACTTATCGTACACACTTTATTATTTGCAGAATAGAGTTCATCCACCTTTTAAGCTGATAACTAAACAAATTATTTATCAGCATACATCACAGTTAAGTAGTATTCAATTGATAGTTAGTTTTTAATTACTGCTACTTCACCGCATTGGACTCAAGGCTGACTGATCAAGACGCTAGGAAGTTGTGGGTTTATCGAAGGGGTGGGATGGGGAATAACCGGACCTGACCATCTGACATAGAAACCTACTATTCCTCTTTGAAAAATGTTTGGAGTCCGACTGGATTTGAACTACATGACTGCTACTGACCATCTCTGCAGTGGTAATCCACAGAGAGGTAGCTCCCCAGCCCAGGGCAGGGTTCAGCAAAGGAGTTCACATCCGCTGTGGCCTGGCAGACCTGGCGTCCACGGCAATGACCTAGGATAAACAAATACATCTAACTAATAAAACACAGTTAGTTCCACAAGGCCAACTTACAACTTTTTTCCAGCCCAGTATCCATGGTGATGAGGATTTGTGAAAGAAGGGTTTGTGAAGGGAAAAAAATTCAAGCAATATTTCAGCATCATCATCATCATTATAAAACAAGGTCTATGTTCTAAACGTCAGCATGCTCTCTCTTCATGACATCAGCTGCCTGAAATTCATATCCAGCATCAACTAGTTTGTTTGTGCCATCACTTAAATCCATTAATCAATATTTTTTGCGTGTGGTTTGATGTCATGTATTTGTGTAACCCTTTAATCCCCATTAAGCTTTTAATTGCACAGCTTGACTTCCACATTGTTCCATTGTCTCGACGGGGAGTCACTCTTTTGCCAATTATAGTCTCTCTTTGACACAACATGTCCCTTTTGTCGTATCGGGGCAATCGCTTCCTTCAGAAGTGGAATTGGATTTCATGAAAGCTCCAACCCGTGCAGAGTCTGTTGAAGCTGTGTTTGTTTTTCCCATTCAAGCAGCTCAGCCAACCATTACCAAGCTGAGAGTGGTTATGAGACCATGGATCAACTCTGGATTAAATGACACATTACATCCATCAATTGTCAGAACAAAACGAACAACCCAATAATAAGGAAATAATCAAGGCTTGTTTACTGATAACTATTTGACTATTTGACTATTTGTTGTGTACCTGCTAGTGAATCTACAATGTCCATCCAGCCACACTGGCCCTGTGTGGACATCGCTGGGGTAGTGAGTCTGGATCGACAGTAGTGAACCGTCTTGCGGCCGTAGAAGCTGCCGTCTATCTCTATCACTTGACCGGAGCCGCACCGCAGAGTGGCGTTATAACCTGCACACACAAGGGATCTCCCAGACTCTGGGAAGAAAGCAGTAAAGACACTTCATCTCAGATTGATGCAGCACACAGCTACGGCATTCCCAAAGTAAAAAAAACAAAACAGTACCAAACTGGCAGATGTGTTCCAATTTTTTGTCGCAGTCTTCTGTGGCCTCCCACCGGAAAGCTGAGTTTCTTAAGATGTGTCCGCAACGTGATCCTGGCTGCGGGCCGCTCGCCCAGTTAGAGTAGTTGATGTCTGAACCGTCCAGCCAGGAGAGAGGACCTGAGAATGGGACAGAATGGGACACATGCCATTTGATGGATACTTTATCGGAAGCGCCTTACAGTTTCATGAGCGCATAGGTAGGGTGACCCTGGTGGGAATCAAACTCCCAACTCCGACAGCATTGGTGCCTTGCTCTACTCATATAGAGGTCAAAGATACAGCAATGGCCTTTCTACTTTATTAGATAGAATGCATCATTATAGTGTTAATATTTCTCAAAGAGTACTTTCACAACCTTTACTGGTTTTCTTAGCTGGTACACAGAGTGACAGGACAGTAGTATGCTAAACCACCAGGTAATGCATAGACAGTGTATCATAGGGGAATTCCGTTTTCAAGGGCCGTGAATGTCCAACAAATGTCAATAGAAAGAAAAGTGTGCGACATACTCAGTATACTGTACAAAACATTATTCAGTGTAACATTGACAGTAGGCCTACATGTAATCAGTCTGGTCAGTCTATGCTCATGCAGAAGAATTAATTATCCGGTAACGATGTGCAGTCAATAGTGTAATTACTCTATTAAGATTAACATTAACATTTCTCATTAACGTAATAAAAGGTACCTACCGATAATGCTTTTTCCTGTTAATGTAATGTTAATGTAAAATAATTATTTCATTATTGTTTTTATTACTGTCAGGAGTAGGTTGAAATTTACATATTTCAAAAATGTACTGATAATCTGATAATAGTCAAGATTCAGCACTTTCACCTGTTCACAAATTTGATTGATCAACTATGGTGCTACATCTAAAACGGGAAAGAATATGTATGGAAGAGGTCTTTGGTGTTTATTGTAAATGAATTATATTGCAGAAATTTCAACCTCCTTAAGTTATTCCATTAATGGTAAGTATTTTATTTTATTTTAACAGGAAATGTATTACCTTAACAGGATTATGACACTATTAGCTGGACATTGTTAGTACCTTAATGGTTTAGTACATGAGTGGGAAGCTTTTACTTTAACACTCTCTCTCTCTCTGCAGGAAGTGACTTCGGGGATGAAGAGTAAAAGCATCCCCCTTTCTTAGCAGATTGTATTACATGCACCCATCGTTTGGCTATTGCTTTTAAAGACAATGATAGAACAAGAATTAACATCCCCACCACATCTCTTTGGGGGGAATTGGCAATCTAAATGTTAAACATGCAGCAGTGAAACATAGCAATGGATATTTTCTCTATTTGTCTGCTTGGCTGTCTCAGTGGATATTACATTGAATGTAAATGTAAATGTAATGGATTGAAAGCTGACTTTTACATATACATGCACTTTATTTAGTGTTTAGCAGCCATGCATCAGAGGCTGTCAGAAACAATGAGATGTCTGAGGTAGATTTTCTCTTTAACTTTACTCATTTACTCTAGTGTTGAGTAGGCTTGGGGTTGCTTGTTTCAATTTCCTTGAAACAAGTGAATATAAGTGAATAAATCTTGTGAATGTATCTTGAAATAAGCTGGGTCACTCATCTAGTATGAAGATATTTTCACTTGTTTCTCAAACAAAAGTGCGACTGCATTGGACACAAGTGAAAATATCTCACCCCATATATTCGCTTGTTTCAGGAAAACAAGATTTTAATATTTTTAACTCGACTTGACTGGTTATTTTTTGCAGTGTGCATCATAGTGGTTCCCTGTATTTTAGTTCTCTCTCTTCTTCTCACCTTTACTCTGCAGGTTTGGAGAGGCAGTCGGTGCTAGGCCAAGCCACCAGTCCTTTTCGGGGTCCAGGTGCTTCTGCAGGAAATATTGGGTTTCTTCGTCGGGGATGACGGCAAGGTGTCCCCCGCCCTGCTCACACCGAGCCTGGCCAGCGAGGAAAGAACGTGGTGTGCCTGCAAACTCATAGCAGGAGCTACCGAAGGCCTCCTGGTGTTCGAGGCAGGGCACAGCGACCTCCGCGTCATCCAAGGCGCGGGAACGACCGCCGATCATCATCGAGATCAGCAGGAGATGAATGGCCCTATGCATTGCTCTACCTCCTTGGACCTTTCTGTGTGAAAAGCTACCACGCTCAATCAATTTTTTTTTTCTTGACGATGAAAGCCCACAAGCCCCACTGGAGCCTGAGATTCAAAAGAAGATGGATCTGCACTCCAAAAATAACCCTCCTTACCCTTTCTTCTGCTGTGCTCATACATGAACCTGGTCTTTAAAGGGAATTGATGGTAGCTTCTCTGACGCACCTTTTCCCGGTTTCAAAAATAGGCTGTCTGTCTAATAGCCTGGCTTTATCTTTGTACACAAACAGAGCTGCATTGAAAGGGAAACAAAAGGCTAGCTTCAACTATAGAGGACCAAATAGAGATGGCTTTCAGTGAATGAAAAAGAGACAAAATGACATCTACTCTAACAGAACAATCAATAGCGTACTTTTTAAATGATAGTTGATAACTTTACAGAATGTTAATGGTTACAAATCTTCCTTAGTTTAGAGATATTTAATAATGAAATTCAGTTGATGATTTGATGGTGATTTCAGAGAGCGTTTTTTGAGAACTGTTGCTCATGCATATAGGCTTGGTATTTGTCAACTGAATCCAAATTGCTTACCAAAGTCATCCCCTCCAATGCACCTATTTGCCTTTTGTAGCTATGTCTCTTACATTTCCTGTGTATGTGGAATATCCATGAATGTGTTTTACATCTGGTATCATTATGGCTGTCAATGTTACTTTTCTTTAAATGAATTACAGCTACGAGGACATGAATGGAAAAGTTGTTGCCATGTAAAATACAATAATCAGCCTGTCAGCATCTCTCTCTCTCTCTTCACCCATACACTATGCAAATATTGCCAGGGCAGTTGCCTTTCATAACCTGCTCATGCTTCAACAGCGATGCTGCACTTTTTCTGTTAAATTTCCTGTAAATTGTTGTGCACTTTCAACAGGCACTGTACAGTTTACAAATGCGTCAAAACGTCTGCTTCCCAGCGTGAGGTAAAGAGACACTCATTTACTATTTGAAATAGATTTGTAGCATTATTGGGATGAATCAATAATTAATTAACTGTAACACTGATTATAACATGTGATACACACTCTTGGGGTCAACTCACTGCTAATTCCCAAATCCTAATTTATTTCCCTTAGTTCCTGAAAAGTTGTCTTTTTAAGAAATACACTTTTTCCACCATGACAAAAGTAAAATGGCATGCTGTACAGTAACTGAAATGATTTAAAATAATAATTTTAACTTGACAACAATCAAATCAAATCAAAAATATTCTTGATATTGTTTTTTTTCCTTCATATATTCATGGTATTTAATGTTATTAATAAAATGGGGAGGCTTAGTTTAGAGTCAGTTAATTTCTTCATGTGGATATGAAATTGTCCTACAATTATTAACAACTGAGTTAGGTAAACTATGAGCTATGTATTTCTCTACATTGTTATATAAAAAAATAAATCATTACATAATTTCTATATAGATAACTTAGACGGCTGCTTTTTAAACTGAAAGTTTATGCATGTAAAAAATGGAAATGTTTCAAAATCCACGACATTGACTAAAGACTGGCCTCTACTGGCCACTGAGTAAACTGCACAAGGTCCTTCCCTACACAGAGGCAGCATGTAACACGTTCAAGTTGTTCAAGGGGAATAGAGGGAAGGTAAACTGCTGTATTCCCCAACAGTCCCTTCTAAAGAGGGATAATTAAGGAGAGGGATGCATTTATGTTTTATTATCAAAGAAAATTGCAGAATTGGTAAATACAATCTAAATATGTACATTGATTTACTCAATTCACTCAAATACAGTAAAACTAGTAGGCCAGTGACCACAAAATCTATAGGCTTTTAAGAGGTATGGATACAATGTATTTAAGAAGGGCACAAGAAATCCTCTCCATGACACTCAGGGTTCACTGAAACTACTGAGGAGCAGGTACTAAAGTATCCTGGAACAGATTTTAGAAGAATACTATGTATACAAATATCATTGAAAAACTATAAGACCCTATAGTAATATTATAAGAATACCATAGCAGATTAGAAAATACCATCAAGTAGGATTAGGTCACTATAAACTCACTGCCGAGTACCACAGACATTCCTATAGGAATATTATAGGAATATTATAATGGTTTTTCCTCATGAATTACTACAAAAATGCTACAAATTTGCTCTAAATTCAACAATATTTTCCTTACCTTATAGTGCATAAAGAATTTTAGTATGTATGGATACAAGAATATTCAAGAAAGGGACAAGAAATCTGTGATACATTTAGCCTGGTTCCTTTCACTGATTTTCTGTGTTAAGTTTAAATTAAGGGATCCATTGCCTTTGCATGGATATAGTATCCAGCCAAAGGTCCAGTTGTATCAGTAGTTCTGTTCTATTGAGGTTACATTGTCATACATTTGGGCAATAAGCTTAAAGCTACAGTTGTAGTCTCATCATGGTGAGATTCCTCTCTCATCTGTCTTGACTGATCACTTTCTTACCTGGCTGCTGTACATTTCCTGTGGTTCTGCTGCTTTTCATCAAGTACTTTCTTATAGCCATCTATTTGTAGGTTATCTATGTTATATGTACTTTTTCGGCTATATAAAGGTAAGTGCTCCTGGCCTACCAACTTCCATTTCCTTCTCATGCCCCATACTGGCATCCCTTTCCAAAAAAACCCACTGGCAATCAAAACCATGGGAAGGGGCTGCCAGGTAACTAAAACAGGTGAGTAATTAGTATTACACCTATCAAAAATGGGAGGTAAGTATGTAATCTAAATAAAAGTGAAAACAACTATAGATATATAATATAAACAAACAAAACATAACAAAGATGAAGATGAAGATGAAGATGTTCTAGGGGGGCTGAAGCTCCCCCAAAAAGAGTCTAAAATCACCCCTGGTGATGCCTCTCAGTCTGAAAAAGGCACCTGGGACAAAAGAGGCAGAGGCAGTTGTGATGGTTTTACATAGATAAGTGAAGGCAGCCACTAGTGGACACGGCCCAAACAGGCCAGTCCTGTTTGAATACTTCCTCCATTCAGGCACATAACTTTGTATGTTATCAGGGTGAACCGGTTGCGTTAAAGGGTTATTTAGTCTCCACTGTTCCAGTGATCTGCTACCTGTTCACTGTGTACATCCAGATGTATATAAATCAGGTATTGGACTATACTATAGGTATTTGTGAAAAATCATCACACTTATTCAATTGGATACATCAATAGGATTGCCTAAAGCTTGAAATGTAAGTGATTTTTTCTTTTTTACTTAAAAAGGCTAAATATAGAGTTGAAATAAATGTGAATGAGATGAGAGAAACACAACAACTAATTAGTTTAGTTTAGTTTAGTTTGTTGGGGGGGTTAATTAACCATTTTAAAACATGAGTATTCAGTAAGTATAAAAGCATCAAAAACAACACTTCAGGAGATGTTTGATCAAATCAGATAATGACAGAGGAATAATATATTATGGATCAATTCCTAATGTTAGAAATGCAAATTAACCCATAAAGAGTGTTGAAAGTGTGTCACTAAAAATACAAAATGAGGAGACAGTAGAGAAAAGTCTACTGAAACATTTTTATACATTTACTGTACACTACATACATTTTTATACATACACTACCGCTGAAAAGTTTGGGGTCACTTATAAATGTCCTTATTTTCAATTAAAATAACAATAATAATTAAATTGATCAGAAATACAGTCTAGACATTGTTAATGTTGTTTTGTTGTCGGAGATTACTATGGCAACAATGGTATTATCACAGTGACATTTGCCGTTCATCTGATGGAGATAGAAAAGCATGGACGCTCGCGATTCGTTCACAACTTATACGTTTCACGCTAACAATCGATCAAACAAGTCATCAAATAAAAAAGACCACTGCTTCATTACCAGTCCACTTCATGACAGAATAGCGTTAGCGGTGCTCTGTAGTCTAGCAAGCCGCTCCTAACGTTACCCTGCCAGTCTGCACTGATATTAGAGGAGCCGTAACAAGTGCAGCAACTTCACTGCTGGACTTTAGTTATATTTCATCATATACCATCAAAGGGGAAATGCGACATGTAAATATGTCAAAATGCGGCACTGTCATGCACAAATCAGCCTAAAACAATGTTGTAACGTAACTAACTAACGAAGTAGAGACATCGGCATATTAGCGATTTTTTTGTAATGCTTTTTATAAAGAAACGGTCCATAATACATTGAAACGACATTAAACTAAGATAATACTACGGTTGGAATATTTTTAAAATCTTTATTAACGAAGAAAATAGTACATTTGTGGTTCACTTCGGATGGTAGCGTAGCGGTCCCCATGATCTTCCTGTTACTTCCAGAGATTCGCAGGGCATTCTGGGTAGCCCTTGGTTTGAAGTGTGCCTCTGAAAAATCTCCGTTTGAAGGGCTACAAACCCCTTCGGCTTGGCCCTACCCCTTGGAAAATAGAGTATTGGGACAGCCCTACCCCTTCACGTGAACGCGCAAAACGGAGGGGTAGGGCCAAGGGGTAGGGCCAAGGGGTGTATTGGGATTCACTCTAAGGCCAAATCCCAATCCTTATTTGTACCCCTATGGCTTCGGCTTGGCCCTACCCCTTGGCCCTCGCTACCGAGGGCCAAGGGGTAGGGCCAGAAAATATCTCCCTAAGTATTGGGATCGCACTTCGACGCTGATACGTCATCGATAAGCAGACGGGACGAGTTTGTTGTCGGAGATTACTATGGCAACAATGGTATTATCAGTGACATTTGCCGTTCATCTGATGGAGATAGAAAAGCATGGACGCTCACGATTCGTTCACAACTTATACGTTTCACGCTACCAATCCATCAAACAAGTCATCAAATAAAAAAGACCACTGCTTCATTACCAGTCCACTTAATGACAGAATAGCGTTAGCGGTGCTCTGTAGTCTAGCACGCCGCTCCTAACGTTACCCTGCCAGTCTGCACTGATATTAGAGGAGCCGTAACAAGTGCAGCAACTTCGCTGCTGGACTTTAGTTATATTTCATCATATACCATCAAAGGGGGAAATGCGACATGTAAATATGTCAAAATGCGGGACTGTCATGCACAAATCAGCCTAAAACAATGTTGTAACGTAACTAACTAACGAAGTAGAGACATCGGCATATTAGCGATTTTTTTGTTATGCTTTTTATGAAGAAACGGTCCATAATACATTGAAACGACATTAAACTAAGATAATACTACGGTTGGAATATTTTTTAAATCTTTATTAACGAAGAAAATAGTACATTTGTGGTTCACTTCGGATGGTAGCGTAGCGGTCCCCATGATCTTCCTGTTACTTCCAGAGATTCGCAGGGCATTCTGGGTAGCCCTTGGTTTGAAGTGTGCCTCTGAAAAATCTCCGTTTGAAGGGCTACAAACCCCTTCGGCTTGGCCCTACCCCTTGGAAAATAGAGTATTGGGACAGCCCTACCCCTTCACGTGAACGCGCAAAACGGAGGGGTAGGGCCAAGGGGTAGGGCCAAGGGGTGTATTGGGATTCACTCTAAGGCCAAATCCCAATCCTTATTTGTACCCCTATGGCTTCGGCTTGGCCCTACCCCTTGGCCCTCGCTACCGAGGGCCAAGGGGTAGGGCCAGAAAATATCTCCCTAAGTATTGGGATCGCACTTCGACGCTGATACGTCATCGATAAGCAGACGGGACGAGTTTGTTGTCGGAGATTACTATGGCAACAATGGTATTATCAGTGACATTTGCCGTTCATCTGATGGAGATAGAAAAGCATGGACGCTCACGATTCGTTCACAACTTATACGTTTCACGCTACCAATCCATCAAACAAGTCATCAAATAAAAAAGACCACTGCTTCATTACCAGTCCACTTAATGACAGAATAGCGTTAGCGGTGCTCTGTAGTCTAGCACGCCGCTCCTAACGTTACCCTGCCAGTCTGCACTGATATTAGAGGAGCCGTAACAAGTGCAGCAACTTCGCTGCTGGACTTTAGTTATATTTCATCATATACCATCAAAGGGGGAAATGCGACATGTAAATATGTCAAAATGCGGGACTGTCATGCACAAATCAGCCTAAAACAATGTTGTAACGTAACTAACTAACGAAGTAGAGACATCGGCATATTAGCGATTTTTTTGTTATGCTTTTTATGAAGAAACGGTCCATAATACATTGAAACGACATTAAACTAAGATAATACTACGGTTGGAATATTTTTAAAATCTTTATTAACGAAGAAAATAGTACATTTGTGGTTCACTTCGGATGGTAGCGTAGCGGTCCCCATGATCTTCCTGTTACTTCCAGAGATTCGCAGGGCATTCTGGGTAGCCCTTGGTTTGAAGTGTGCCTCTGAAAAATCTCCGTTTGAAGGGCTACAAACCCCTTCGGCTTGGCCCTACCCCTTGGAAAATAGAGTATTGGGACAGCCCTACCCCTTCACGTGAACGCGCAAAACGGAGGGGTAGGGCCAAGGGGTAGGGCCAAGGGGTGTATTGGGATTCACTCTAAGGCCAAATCCCAATCCTTATTTGTACCCCTATGGCTTCGGCTTGGCCCTACCCCTTGGCCCTCGCTACCGAGGGCCAAGGGGTAGGGCCAGAAAATATCTCCCTAAGTATTGGGATCGCACTTCGACGCTGATACGTCATCGATAAGCAGACGGGACGAGTTTGTTGTCGGAGATTACTATGGCAACAATGGTATTATCAGTGACATTTGCCGTTCATCTGATGGAGATAGAAAAGCATGGACGCTCACGATTCGTTCACAACTTATACGTTTCACGCTACCAATCCATCAAACAAGTCATCAAATAAAAAAGACCACTGCTTCATTACCAGTCCACTTAATGACAGAATAGCGTTAGCGGTGCTCTGTAGTCTAGCACGCCGCTCCTAACGTTACCCTGCCAGTCTGCACTGATATTAGAGGAGCCGTAACAAGTGCAGCAACTTCGCTGCTGGACTTTAGTTATATTTCATCATATACCATCAAAGGGGGAAATGCGACATGTAAATATGTCAAAATGCGGGACTGTCATGCACAAATCAGCCTAAAACAATGTTGTAACGTAACTAACTAACGAAGTAGAGACATCGGCATATTAGCGATTTTTTTGTTATGCTTTTTATGAAGAAACGGTCCATAATACATTGAAACGACATTAAACTAAGATAATACTACGGTTGGAATATTTTTAAAATCTTTATTAACGAAGAAAATAGTACATTTGTGGTTCACTTCGGATGGTAGCGTAGCGGTCCCCATGATCTTCCTGTTACTTCCAGAGATTCGCAGGGCATTCTGGGTAGCCCTTGGTTTGAAGTGTGCCTCTGAAAAATCTCCGTTTGAAGGGCTACAAACCCCTTCGGCTTGGCCCTACCCCTTGGAAAATAGAGTATTGGGACAGCCCTACCCCTTCACGTGAACGCGCAAAACGGAGGGGTAGGGCCAAGGGGTAGGGCCAAGGGGTGTATTGTGATTCACTCTAAGGCCAAATCCCAATCCTTATTTGTACCCCTATGGCTTCGGCTTGGCCCTACCCCTTGGCCCTCGCTACCGAGGGCCAAGGGGTAGGGCCAGAAAATATCTCCCTAAGTATTGGGATCGCACTTCGACGCTGATACGTCATCGATAAGCAGACGGGACGAGTTTGTTGTCGGAGATTACTATGGCAACAATGGTATTATCAGTGACATTTGCCGTTCATCTGATGGAGATAGAAAAGCATGGACGCTCACGATTCGTTCACAACTTATACGTTTCACGCTACCAATCCATCAAACAAGTCATCAAATAAAAAAGACCACTGCTTCATTACCAGTCCACTTAATGACAGAATAGCGTTAGCGGTGCTCTGTAGTCTAGCAAGCCGCTCCTAACGTTACCCTGCCAGTCTGCACTGATATTAGAGGAGCCGTAACAAGTGCAGCAACTTCGCTGCTGGACTTTAGTTATATTTCATCATATACCATCAAAGGGGGAAATGCGACATGTAAATATGTCAAAATGCGGGACTGTCATGCACAAATCAGCCTAAAACAATGTTGTAACGTAACTAACTAACGAAGTAGAGACATCGGCATATTAGCGATTTTTTTGTTATGCTTTTTATAAAGAAACGGTCCATAATACATTGGGACATATTGGGACAGCCCTACCCCTTCACGTGAACGCGCAAAACGGAGGGGTAGGGCCAAGGGGTAGGGCCAAGGGGTGTATTGGGATTCACTCTAAATGACTATTATAGCTGGAAACGGCTGATTTTTAATGGAATATCTACATAGGCGTACAAAGGCCCATTTTCAGCAACCATCACTCCTGTCTTCCAATGGCACATTGCGTTAGCTAATCCAAGTTTATCATGTTAAAATGCTAATTGATCATTGAAAACTGTTGTGCTGATTGAAGAAGCAATAAAATTGGCCTTCCTTAAGCTGGGCTCACACCACAAGTTTTAAATTCCTAACTGGTTTTGAAATTGGGTTGCATCACGCACATAAGGAGAATCCTCACAGATGTTCTTCTCTCTAATCTCAAACATGCCCAAACTTGCAACCAATAAAATAGTTTCAATGCTGTGATGTGTGTTACCTTGTTTACAGTAACTATCAACATTGCAAATATGCTTCTGCAAACATGTCAAAAGAACCAGTGCATCAGAAAGGAAAATACACTGAAACAAAACTGAACTTCAACGTTAATAATGTGACGTCCACAACTCCGTTGTCTGGCCCTCCAACCCTAAAACCAGCGCAGTGGCAGCCAGAAGGACCCCAAAGCAGCAGCTCTGTGCCCGCTGAGACTGTCAAACCGCCAGTATTGCACCAAGGCTCCGACTGCATGGGGTTGTTGTCGGGACATAGAAACGGGTAAGAGCGAGAAAGGTACTTTTTTTTTTTTTTTTAAAGTATATTTATTGAGTTTAACAGGGCCAAACAAATAAGCGTGTATACACAATATAATAATATGCACCCTCTTTTCTAACATACAACACAACTTAACACTAAACATTATCTCCACACACACAAACATATACATACACAAGGAAACCACAAATATATATGTGGGTAATCAAGGCACGGCTTAAAGAGAGAGGGAAAAAATAAATAAATAAATAAATATATATATATATATATATATACATATATAAAACATATATATATAAAAAATAAATAAATATAATAAAATACAAAATAGCAGCAACAGACAACTAGAAAGGCAGATCTAGAAATGTAATGACTGGAACATAAGTTAGAGGTGGGTGCATGGTCACAGGTGAAATGTGTTGTTGGAATAATATAAAATACTAACTGTTGCTTTTGTATTTGTAGGAAATAAAGAAAACCAAATGAAATGTGTCTTTATTTGACTGCTCTGGGTGGTGGGGCCGTTCCAGAAAGCGGGTTTAGTGAGTTAGTTAACCCTGAGATGAGGGAAACTCTGGGTTTTCCCTTACAGAAAGAGAGGTAACTCAAACTCTGATTCAATTACCATGGTAACTGACTCTGTGAACCTAACCTGCTCGCTGGCAGGTTTTCTTGAACAAACCCTGAGTTTCTCCGTCTCCTCCCTCTGCTGAACCTGAAGCAGCTGTCGGACAAGGCGTGTCCTTTCCTCGGTAACCCGATCGATATTCAAGCGGAAGTAATTCGCATAGACTTATGTCGGGAGAGGATTTTGAGACCCCGATTAGATATTCTATGTCCAGGATGGAAGAGCTGTCCAAGATATAATATGCCGTTTACACTTCACGGATTAAGCTACCACCACCTCGAGCAGTCAAATAAAGACACATTTCATTTGGTCTTCTTTATTTCCTACAAATACAAAAGCAACAGTTAGTCTTTTTATATTGTTCCAACACATTTCACCTGTGACCATGCACCCACCTCTAACTTATGTTCCAGTAATTACATTTCTAGATCTGCCTTTCTAATTTGCCGCCCCAAGTAAACCATTTCTTGGTCATTTTTTGCAATTTTCTTGATGAGATGCATTTTTATACAGCTCCTTTACTGGTAACTGGAAAAATATAAGTGGGACTGCACCTAAATGAAAATATTTTTTTTTCCAATACCATTCCACCACTTTAAGAAAGTCTGGTTAAATGAATACACTACTAATAACCAGCCTGCTAACCTGCCTGCTCTTCACCCATCTCCGCTTTCCCCCGTCATCACACCGCCTCGGCATCTTCACTTCCCCGGCCATCTCCAGCCTTACCTATTCCTCCCATCTCTGGTTATCCCCTCAATAAACCTGTTTGACTACCATCAGCCTCAGCCTCTGTGTTCTGCGCTTGGGTCCACTTGTCTGCTACCCTTGACAGCTGTTTTTGTAGTTTCTGAAAAGGTGACATTTTGGAGATACAACAGCAATGATTCCCTGAGAAAAAATAACAACAAAAAGAAAGAAAGAAACACCCCTTGGATATGCCTCAACATCCACTTCTATCCCATCCAGGCCCAGCCCCTTTGGATCATGGGAAGGCTGCTGCATCATCATCAGAAGACCCTGATTCTGCTGCTGGCCTTCGGCTTCATCTGGTGTCTGAGCTTGCTCTATTTCATGCTGGTCTGTGCCTTAATTTATTTACTTGATTTAACCAGGATAATCCAATCGTTGCCAACCTACATTCATATTTTCATTTTAGACATTTGAGCACAGACATTTTCATGCACTGTGCGTTTTTGAGAACTTCAAAAACCCTGAGGGGCGTTGTCATTAGAGCGTAAAACGTGAGTTAACTTTTATTAGTTTTATACTTTTTGATACAGAGTGATTGACTTCGTAACTGACTAAGTTCCAGTGAAAACAGATTCTTCACATATTGATGGTGGGTTTGGGAATAGTAGAGCTCTGTAGGACATACCACTGTTTGGTTTGTAAGTCACTCATTGGTTATTACTTGTATGTTGCTGGATACAGTAGCCACCGTCTTCTTCTTCATCAAATGCACTTGGGTCAACTTTTCACACAAGTTTGTGTATGCATATGACATCGAAACAGCTGAAATAGTGGACTGACATTAAACTATTTGCTGCTTTGTTTGCAGTTTTTCGATCATGCAATGATGGTTTCCTTTCCGTCTAACTGGTTCTAGAGCAGCATGGACCTGGAGGGGATCGGTGAGAACATCAGCAGCAACAGGTTGAGGGTGCACGGGACAGTGCAGATGGGAGCAAACAGGGCTGAAGGTGAGTGACAGAGAAAGAGAGAGAGAGAGAGAGAGAGAGAGAGGAGGAAAGGAAGGGCGGGTTCTGTGGATCAGGAGAGGTATAAAGAGAGGTCGGCATTTTCAAATGTATCCACTACTGAGAGGTTTTTCGGAAAGCTCCGTTTTCGGGGGTCGAAAACGCCGGCATAGTGTGGATGGAAGGCCAAAATGGAGAAATACATTTCTATTAAAGAAATGTAACAAATTTAAATTAAAGACATTTAAAAAAGTGAAATGGCTTAATGTGGATGTGGCCTAAGTTGTGCTCCTGAATAACACCTTGAGAGCTCAGGTGAGAACCAGGAGCCATCCTGCCCCTGAACTCTGTACCTGTCATGTCTATTCATTTGAGAGAAACCATCATTAAAAAAACATACCCATGCCATTTCAACATCGGGGATGAGCTCTATCCTGCTCCAATCAAAATGAAACAAATGAGGTCATTGAGGTAATTAACATAGATGAGTGAAGCCCAAAACAGGCCAGTCCTGTTTATTTGAATACTGTATGAAGCTTCCTCTTTTCAGGCACATGACTTTGTAGTTATGTGGGGGAACAGGTTATCGGAGGAACAGGCTGGGACTCACACGCAGAGAAGAACAGACATGAAAGCAAGCTCAGCATAGTTCAAGCTAAGTTGCTGTGGCAACTTATGCTTCAAAACTAGCCTGCCTCGAGGCAGGCTAAACCACAGTTGGAGCTTAATCGGTACTCCCTTAACACTGATCCGACTGAAACACAATAGTTTTTAAACAAGGTTCCACCATCCTAATGTTCAACTCTATTACCCTAGACCACAGTTGGAGCTTAATCGGTACTCCCTTAACACTGATCCGACTGAAACACAATAGTTTTTAAACAAGGTTCCACCATCCTAATGTTCAACTCTATTACCCTAGACCCTACACTATCAGACATAAAATGTAACATGAATAGAAAATAAAAAATACATAATGATGTAGGCTGTATCGGGGATACAGTCACAGTTAAGAGCGTTGCTAGGAAACCCCATTTAACCATGAGTGTCCAGCAAGACCTCAAGTGGCGTATTGCTTTTAGAAAACGGTTACAACTTATAGAAATCATTATTTGATGACACAGTATTATTTTATTTTCGAAATTATTTTTATTTAGCAAATTCATTGAAATAAGAAAGTATCTTGTGAATATATGTCAAAATGTTTCCACGGTTGCTAGGAGACGCATTAACTGTTACTGTATGGGATTTACAGTGACTGTAGAACACACTTTCAGCCAATCAATTTCCAGGATGGAAACAACCAATTTCATAAAAATAGAACAAAAATAAGATCCACCCAAACAGCTCAGTCAGTAGAGCATGAGACTTTCAGTCTTAGGGTTGTGGGTTCAATCCCTCACATAGTATCAAGTACTGTAAAATGACTGGAATGTAGTAAGATGAAACGTTACGTACAGCCTTTACTACATCATTTATTGGCGATAGATTGTACATTTACAGTCTTGAGGTTCCATATATGGCATGGTTTCATGCAGTGGCGGCTGGTGCATTTTTGTCCAGGGGGGGCTATACCAAAAATCAAACAAACATGTACTAAGGTATCATCAGTGTATTTAAATAAATGAAAAGCCCTTTATTTGTATTTGCTGAGCTGAATGAACATTTGTTGTAATGAAACGTGCTTAAGGTAAGTTAAGGTACTTTAATTAGTGCAAATTCTTTATAATAATTATCTTTTATACTACAATATGTAATGGTGAAAGACTAAAGTAACCGAAAAGTGCCTCGATAAGATAAGTGCAACAGAAATCTGACAACACAGAACCCTGAGACAATGGCAGAAAATTATGAACACAGTAAGATTAACAAATAACATTTAAGAAAAAAAGATATGACTTTGCCACCTTGTGACTTAAACTTTTTGTACATAAATGTTGCCCTTCTCTCCTTGAGAGATGCACATTTCTCAATGACTCTATGGCACCACAGAACTTGACATAGTTTATTATTTTGTGCCTGTTTTTGTCAACCTCTTCATTATGCTTACAGATCCCTATCCTGTAGCCTTCATCAAGCTGAGCAGCTATGTTTACTTTCCCAAACATTTGCTTTTGATTTTTCTGATATGTGGTTTAAATCATTCAAACCTGTCTGAATCCATGCTGGGTCTGAGACCTGTCGTTTGAAAAAGGGTGCAGGGAAAGCAAAATAAAGCATTGGTGTCACTACATAGTTAGCCAAGCCTTCCTACTAAACCAGCTCCTTGAAAATGACTGAGTATATTGTCTCATTCTGGCGCATTTTATGTCAGATGTACCACGAGCCACTCGCTCTCTGCTGCCAACCAGTGGTTGGTGGTGTGTAAATCAGCAGCATTCAGATAAATGCTGTTTGTACATGCGCAGTTCGTTGTTGGGGCGAAGGAAAGCTGCCCCACCAAGCTCCTATCTCTTGTATTGAGAGGAGTGAACTGCACATGTACAACTTATAACGAGAGTCAATGGGCAAAAATGTTTGCACCCCAGGCCAGAAATACGTGATCTAACAGTAACTTTAGACAACGTAGAACAATTTGAATCTACATTTTATTGCAGATTATACATTCTACTCACTAACTATATAATATTTACGTCGCTCATTTAAAAAAAAACCAAAAAAAAAGAAAGTAATTTTTAAAGTCTTATTCAATGAAGTCTAGGATGTGGGGAGTGGTGGGACCCTCTATTGGCCAGCCGCCACTGGTTTCATGTATAATATCTTTAGCACAGCTTTTCAGTTCTTTAATATTGTTGGAACACATGATATTTAATAAGGTCTATACAATTTGTTCGTTTTTAATTCAACAATTACTTACACATTCAATCTATTAGCAATTTGTTGCCAATCTTTCTCTCTCCCTTCATTTATGGCAATCGTATTACCTTTTACCAATTACCTGGATTGCTTGAGCCTGGCTTGGATTAGCCAGATCACGGTAGCTTGACTTCGGCTTCGTGGAACCGCTTTAGCCCTGATTGACTTGTTCGGTTAACTCAAACCAGGCTTGCGAGGTTAATCAACGCTTTTCTAAACCTGCTTTTTGGAACAGGCCCCAGGTCAATACCAATCAGGCAACATAGCTAAGGTACCAAAAACAGAACGAGGGATAACCATGGGAAGAGGGGAGATGTGTAAGGCAGGGTGAGATGACTATAATGGTGGGAAACAATGCAGTGAATTGAGATACTCTGCATCTCTATGTGTTCTGTTCCTTCTCTTTCTGTTTCTGTTCTTTCTCTTCACTCTCCCCTTTTTCCCTTTCACCTCTCTGTCTTTTCTCTCTCTGTCTCTTTTCTCTGTCCTCTACCTGATCTCTTCACTTTTGACGCCGTCTTTCTCTTCCAGAACTGTTGAAGGCTTTAGCCAAGTTCATGGACAATCTCCTGACCATAGTGGAAGCTCAAGAGGAATCTTCTGAGGATCGTAAGATATACTCTTTGGATAAGATTTCAGGCAAATGGGTTTGTTTAAACACCCCTCAGTAAATGTTATGTAGCCTTTCATTCTAAAAAAAACCTTCAAGGAGTCTGAAAGCTTTTTCTGGTCATTTAGCAGTTCCACCAAAACCCTGCTTCCTGGTTGCAATGCTGGTAACATTAGCTTATTGAATATTCTATCAGCCTTTCTATTTTCATTAGCACAACTCTTTCCAAATACATGGTCCTGGAAAATATGTTCAGAGCAGGTGAATAATTCGACGACTGCTTTAACACTCTTTCCCTAGCCTCATCCCTGTCTCGGCCTGTCCCTGTGAGGGACTACAAACAAGAATTACAGGCACTCCGGGTCAGGTTGGAGGTGGAGACAGAGAAAGGAGGTGTGAGGGAGGAGCTCATTAAGGAGTTGCGTGCCGACAAGCTCCATCTGCAACAGCAAGTGGCCCGCTTGGAGGACCTCCTCAAGCTACTGGCAGAGAAACAAGAGGAGAGGAAGGAGCGACCGGTCAAAGTCGACCTGGGTACAGAATGCTGTTACAGCTGGGATGCTAATGATTGTGTTGCTGTGTTTCTAGTATGTCTAGTCATGAAGCATGAAGCTTGTAATAAGTATTTTACAAGGTAATAAATAAATCCGGCGCCTATGCCTTCAGGCCATTGGTGTAAATAAGAAGCTGGTTTTGGTCAAAATACCTAGAATGAATTAGGGTTTAAGGAAGATAATTTATGATCTCTTTCAGAGAATTGGCATACTTCATGCTAAGCATGCTTCATTCAGCAGGAACCATCAACACAGCACTTACTTAATTTCTAATGATGTTAACAATTAGCTTCCGAATAAAATAACGAACTGATCAAAACACAGCAATAAGTTGAAACCAAGAAACCATGATAAAATACACCCCCAGAACAAGCATACTCTGAAGTACGCAGGACAGAAATATGCTACAGCTGTCATAGCATAAAAGCAAAAGGTTTACTTCCACTCTACCTTGATACCCTGTGGAACCCTCCTGCAGGAACCTCACTTGGTTGTACATTGTCAATCAATTTCACAGTGTGTGCCGCACACAAACACATCTCCAAACTGGCAAAAGGGACGTTGATGTCTGGAGCATTTACACTGGGTAATGACATCAGAAGAGCAGACAGACATCTTTATGCATCTCATCCATATCTTTCGTAGAAACCCAAATCGAAAAGGAAAACTGCCCACTGCCACCTATGGATGGGTACTCAGACTGTGAGGGGAAGTTGAAGGTGACTAACTGATTGCCGGCATGTCTTATCATTATATTAGCACCCTATCTCTGAAAATTAATTGGCATAGATTCAGGGGTGTGCATAGGTTTTAATGATTGATTTAATTGATGATAAAATAGTTCAGTTCATCCCCATACTCTATCATTATGTGCTCTGTTTGACAGTTGGATTGATATCGTTTTTGTGTATTTTCTTTGGTTTTTGTGTGGCCATTTGCGGTTGACCCTTTGCCCCAGTGGATGAAGGAGATGTGGAAGTCTGACCCCTGCTACAGCAGCTATGGCGTGAATGGGTCTCTGTGCTCCATGCTCATCTACCTCAGTGAGGTATTCAAATCGATTCAAGCTGACATAACCCTCATTTTGTAACACTGCTGAGTGGGCCCATGAAATGCATTCAAACCCCATTTATAAGCCAATGCGTAGTTTTGGAAGTTTATAGGTGCAAATGTGAAAATAAGTGTGTGTTTGTCTGTGTGTAACTGTCAACTTCTCAATATTCTTTCTTTGTGTGAAGGTGGAGCTGTGGTGTCCTGTGCTTCCTGGGCGAGTGGTAACGCCAGCTCTAACAAATAACTCAAAGGTAAAGGCAAAAGTCAAAGAAAGCACAATTAGTGTGTCTGTGTGTGTGTGTGTGTGTGTGTGTGTGTGAGAGAGAGAGAGAGAGAAAGTGTTTAGCATTTTATTGTCATCCCTTGAACTTTTTTATTACTCCATTTGCCTACGCACCAGACAAGGGGATTTATGAATGCTGCGCTGCTCTGGATAAGTGTCACCTAACAACCATCAGAGGTCATAGTATTTTATTGCTTTCATTGTTTTGCATCCCGAAACCCAGAGCTGAACATTTATCAGGTTGGGGGTGGAGAGTGACAAATGTATAGAAGCCGTTTCCGCCACAGAAAAGAAAAAAAAAGATTCAGCTATCTCATAATTATGACTTAGTATCTCAGAATTATGACTTATCTGATGTGAAATTGTGCAGTGAATTGGTCTATGTAATGTACTTCCATCGCCCGCATGGACTGGGCTAAAACTGAAAGGGTTAGGAAGAGAAACCAAATCCAAACCAGATCCACCAAATGGCAAATAATACGCACTGAGCTCTGTGTTGTTCACTCTCCCAGGACAGTGTGAGTTCTGGGCCTGCAGTGGTACGGGACAGTCTAGAGGGTCTGTACCCGTTCCTGCAAAACAAATCTCAGTTCCGCTGGATCCACCAAAGGGTCCGGAGCATGGAGGAGATCTGGGTCAAGGCCAGACACTCCCTTTCAGCCAAATACAACCTCACAGGGCGGACAGCTAAACAGGTAATAGCCCAGTCACACTCTGTGCATCAGGAACATGTAATTTACCCCTAACTTACAATTCCTATTGATATTGTATTGTATTTAAAATTGTAATTATTTCATTTACATCTCCATCTCAAGAAAAAAAAATACATCTTGTTTCTAAATCCATGCCATTCCTCTTCTTCCCCTCCAGATCCTGGTGCATCCTGGCCTGGTAACGGCTGAATCCGGTTTCAAAATAGCCGACAATGCCTTCAGTGGCGGTCCTCTGGGAGAGCTGGTCCAGTGGAGTGACCTCATCTCCACACTGTACATCCTCGGTCACCACCTCCACTTCTCCGCCTCCTTACCTGATCTCAGGGAGTGAGTATACATGCAAACCAAGACCTTTGTTGCATCGGTCCAATTCAGTGTTCAGGCAAAGGAATGCAGAGCTGAAACAAATAGAAAGGAGATGCGCACTCTTGGAAAACAGCATGCTACCAACATCCTGCCCAAGTGGACACTTTTGACTTTTAGTACACAATAAATACTACTAAGTCATAAACTGTCAGATGATTCTTATTGCAAGTTTGAATACAACCTACAAACATGTCAAATTAGTAGTGTTCATGCCTACAAAATATGAGGACTTGTTTCACCATCTTCCCGTCTCTGTTTCTTTTGCTTTGTCTCTCTCTCTCTATCTCTCCCTCTTTCTCATTCTAGGATTTTTGGTATTAAGACAGGCGGCTGCCCACCTCAAAATCCTAAAGCAGTAGTAAATCTGATCTACACAGACATTGTTGGCCTTCGCCAAATTAAGACCATGCTAGGTTGGTCTTGGGTCAAATACAAGTGAGTATCATGATCAGGCCCTGAAGATTTGTAAAACAGATTTTGTTTTGAAAGATATTATATGTGTGTGTACGTAGTGCAGTGCTTGCACATGGTAAATCATTTTAACATTCAAATAGTGAGTGAAAGTTGAATTCTCTAATAGACTTCACTGTGGTCTTCATGAGTATTGAAGGAAAATTCCAATTTCATAATTGACATCTTAACTAGTAATTACTGACGTGTTGATGGTTCTTTTTCAATTTCCAGAACAACTTATAGCATTGGCAGCGATTAACATGTTGTCCACTGCAAACGATACAGTCCCCCTCTCAGCTAATCAGTAACAAGTATGTCAGTTTTGTCAAAATTCAATTAAAAATTCAATCAGTCATGTCTGAGATATTGCATGACATACAGCCCCTTTTGGCAATTTAGTTTCATTTTGAGAATAGCAAAACAGTGGTGAGATGCATCATTTCCCCAAGTTTCGTCACAATCCCTTTTGGCAATTTAGTTTCATTTTGAGAATAGCAAAACAGTGGTGAGATGCATCATTTCCCCAAGTTTCGTCACAATCCATCAAGGGTGTTTGAGATATTGCACGTGACACATGGACAAATGAACAAATGGATAATGTGGCACCACCCCCCTTTGGCCAATCCCTATATATAATTCTAATTGTGGGGAATAATTCAATAAGAGTTCAGGAGAGGCAGTTACAGTGACCAAAGGGGATCTGATTCAGTGGAGAGAAGGTAACTTGAAAGAGATATTTTCAGCCTATGACAGAATATGGGGAGTGACTCTGCTGTCCTGATTGGCGTGGGAAGGTCATTCCACCTTTGGGGAGCCAAGACGTAGAAGAGGCGTGTAGGTCTAAATCATGACCTGGAAGTTTGGCGATACAACAGCATTGTGAGGGGAGAGACAGGAGAATTTGGACAAAGTTGAAGATGAGGTGAGCGTTTCAGCTCAAATGGGAGATGACAAACGCTTGATCAAGAAACTGGGAAGAGTTCCTGCTGAAGAAGGTGCTTGCAACGGTAGGAAACGTTGTGGGATATGGCGGGGCCAAGCAATCTAGTGTAGAGAGAGAACATCCTGAGGACAGCAAGGGTAATGAGGAACATCTTGGGGTCGACAATGTCAAAGGCAGTAGGAAGGTCTAGCAGGATGAGGACTGAAGGGATCGAAGCAGAAACTTGAAACTTGTAACCAGACCAGACTCGGCAGGCTATTCTGAAAGACTCAGATAGGAGAGAAAAATACGCTTTTTCTCGAGGTCAAATGGGTTGAGGGTAGGTTTCTTGAGAAACCCAGCGTCTCTATCAAAGGATATACGCTAGATGCCAGAGACAAGCTGATGGTACGGGGAGCACATCAACAGGAGGTCAGGAGGTATGTCTGTTGACTGACAGAAGTTTGAGTAATTTGTCTGGGTAGAGAGGAGAGAGAGACGATAAGCCGGTGTCAGAGAGGTTAGCAGAGGAGGCAGTGAATGAGTTGGTTGCTGTGAGAGGCGACCCCAGATGTTGTTATCCTAATTCATAGAGAGAAGTTTCAAGGGGGGTTGAAGATCATGATTGGATTTTGGAGTGGCAAAAGGCTGACTGAGCAGCAGAGGCTTGGGAAAGGAGAGATTAGAAGTGCAAAAGTTATCATTGACTAAGCCTCGCGTTTTTGATTTTGCGAGGCTTCAGGCAGCCAAAGGGTGGGGGGGCAGGCGGGGACAGAGAAGGTCAACCGAGGACGACAGAGCAGACAGAAATGTGGAGCTGGTGATGGTCATTGGAGAGACACTCAAAGGTGGATTGAAAATATGTAGATTTAGATTTAGTGTAGATTTCTAGATCTGACGTTTCAAAATGACATAGCACATATGTATTTGGAATTAAACTGAAATCGACCATTTTTCTAGTGTGTGTGTGTGTGTGTGTGTGTGTTTGTGTTAGAGCTCCGTGAACCTGTGCAATTTTACTTCCTGGTACATCCTGGTATACCTGCATGTCAATTTTCTGACTTGCCCTACAAAGCAAATTCTGGCCTTTGGAATAAACTCTCTGAGAGTTCAAATCAACTCAATTTGAGTGTATATAAGAGACCATCAATAAACTCTAAGGCAGAGTTAAAGTAACTCTTTTCTGGGAGTTGATTGTTTAATCCTTTTCAGGAGTTAAAACTGAACTCTTGTGGGAGTTAAAACACTAATCCCATGTAGAGTAAAATACAACTCACCTTGAGTTAATTTTAACGTGAACTCTTTCATAGTGTTAACCGTAAACACTTAAATGTATGTTTCATTTACACTTATGGAGTTAATATTTCAAAACTAAAAGGCTTGAGGTGAAAATAACTATAAAAACACCATTTTGATTACTACAAATGTCTTTTATTTAACAAATCCATACAATGAGTTCAAAACTTCATGGATACTTCGGCTACTTGTGTAATAAGTTACATTTTAAATACACTTACACAACAGTGTAAACATGTTACAGCAATTCACATTTAAAACAAACTGCTATATGGGCAGCCAAACAGTTGGGAAATTGTGTGGTAAAATGGAAGTGACAAATAAAATAAAAAAATAAATTAAAAACAAAGATGTGGCGGACTGGGGGTAAGGCCTTTTGAACTTGGGGAGGAAGGTCCATCACCATCTTGCTGCAGGAGAGTAAAATCTGAGGATCACAAATAACAACATCAAGATACAGGGCACATACAATAAAACCAACCACCACAAAACTACCATATATGCTGGGGTGCCCTGGAGGGCCAACAAATGGCACACTTTCATTCCAACTTTTCACCTCACCTGGTGATTTCACTGGCAAGTTCCTCTTAACTTCTGGAAGGAGTGTTCATCAGTGAAATCACCTGATGGTCTTTAGTTAGAATGAAAGCCTGCAGACCTTGCAGACCTCAACAGTCCGATATTCTATTTTGCCTACATTATCCAGCTCGACTGTTAGCTTGTTAGCTAGGCTAGGTTTAGCAACTGAGGTGACCGTGTCTCCAACACTGGAGACAGAGTCGCATTGCTGGCAAGGCTGTTATCTTAACCAAACTAGCAGGAAAATTAACGAGGTGTTACCTTGTCGATATTTGTTCAATGCAAATCCCGTGTCGCGTCCGTCCAGTACCGTCCTAGCCGTACAGAGTCTACCGTTTAATGGAAAGGAAACAACACATGTTCAGTAAATATGTTGATAGAACTAGAAACACTGTAAACTAAAGTTAACTAACTTACAATGCACCCAAGAACAGAACTAACGTTAATTTCATGCACGAAATCATGGAGAAAAATGCGCGAAGCCATTGAGTTAACGTTATATATATACGTATATATATATATAAGTATGGAGCAAGCATTAACTTAAGCAGTTAGCTAGCAAGTTCGTGCAATCAAAAATATACAAATATATTACACAGAAAATCCCTAACAGAGTGACATATAGTTTGAGAAGTAAAATGCCATTTTTACCTGCCTCACGACGAAGTCCAAGTCAAGACTGCTGGGCGTGACAAAAACAGCTGAATGGGCACCAGGGGTAGTGTTGATTCAGGCTCCTCAACACCCCGTGAATGAACACCATCTAACCCTTTCACACTTTTTTGTCTAACTCCAGATTATTCGACTCCGAAATTTGCTGTGTACCTACAAGTACAGGTAGTTGTCATGGTAACTTCGAGTTGACGGTTCAGTGGGTGGGAATGTGATAAGATAGTGCTTGATTTTGGTATTTGTGTGTGTGTTTGTGTGTATACCACTGTCTGCCAACCAGGTGCATGGTTCGCGTGTTGGACTCTTTTGGAACTGAGCCAGATTTCAACCATGAAGCCTGGGCACAAAGTCACAACCTTAAGAGTATATGGGGAGGCCTCAACCTCAGCCCAATGCAATTCTACACCATGTTCCGTACGTCTCTCGCTCTCTCTCTCTCTCACACACACACACACCTACTTGAGAGTAATTTACCTCACAGTGTGTACTGTCATCATGATAATATATTTTTGTGGTAATTTTGTGATTTACTATGTTTCTTGTTATCCATCCATCCATCCATTTTCAAGCCGCTTATCCGGGGCCGGGTCGGTCCTTGTTAGAAGGATGGAAATGCTTGTGAAATGTAATGAATTATAGCTTACTTATTGCGTCTTTAAAGCGACACTAAGTACTCTATATTGACCTCTATCAGTGACCAGTAGGAATTGCAACATCAGCTTATGGTCTGTAATGGACATAAACAATAAAATCACATTTTTACAATATAGCTAAGTAAGCTAGCTACTTCAAACAGAAACGCTTAGTGAAAATGTAATATATCACAATGCAAAATACTGAAATAACAATAGTGCTTTGTCATTTAGTAGTAGGCTGAAAAGTGGCAAAATAGTCATAGACGTATATTATGGTCATTTGGGTCGGTGAAAATCTTACTTATTGCACCTTTAAAATTGTAATCAGCACTTTTCAAGTTTAGGGTTTTGATCTATGATGCCATTAACCTGGCATTCAAATCCTAATGCAGATGAAAGATGCACACATCTTCCCAGATCTCAACATAATTGCGATTCATTTTTTGTATTTGTCTTCCCTGGTGTGTATTATATTATTGTGAGCAGCACACACGCCAGACAACATGTTCCTGGGCTTTGTGGTAGAGCACCAGCTGAGCTCCCAGGAGGCCCAGCAGCTCCAGTCCAACAGAAGAGAAGACCAGGCCCTGGTCTACGGCAAAAAGGCCAACTTCTGGAAGGTAACCAGAGATGGAGATTTAAGCTAAGAGTTTAAATTGGGTTGAAGTTTAAGTTAAGTATTGATTTCACTGATTTGAGAACATGTTAAGCAGTGATGGAAAACTTAAATCATCATTTAAACTACAGTTGGGGTCAAAAAATCTGGGTCCAATAACAAGAACTGTTTGTTCTCAGCATTTATCAGAAATAAAATAAAATAAAAATAAATAATATTTTTATTTTAATTTTATAATTTGAATAATATATATAATATATATAATATATTTTACTCAGTTGATACTTCTTATTCAAGAATACATTATTTAGAAGTAATACAAATCAAAATATATGGAAATATACAGTGGCGGCTGGTGCATTTTTCTGGCTATACCAAAAATCAAACAAACACAAATACAAGGTATCATCAGTGTATTTAAATAAATAAAAAGGCCTGTATTTGTATTTGCTGAGCTGAATGAACATTTGTTGTAATGAAACGTGCTTACGGTAAGTTAAGGTAGCTTCAATTAGTGCAAATTCTTTATAATAATTATCTTTTATATTACAATATGTAATGGTGAAAGACTAAAGTAACTGAAAAGTGCCTCGATATGTGCAACAGAAATCTGACAACACAGAACCCTGAGACAATGGCAGAAAATTATGAACACAGTAAGACCTAATAGAAAATAACATTTAAGAAAAAAATAAATTAATATGGTATTACATTTGAAATACCCAGTGCCATCAAAACTCTGAGTGAACTGGCTCAAAGATATATGACTTTGCCACCTTGTGGCTTAAACTTTTTGTACATAAATGTTGCCCTTCTCTCCTTGAGAGATGCACATTTCTCAATGACTCTATGGCACCACAGAACTTGACACAGTTTATTATTTTGTGCCTGTTTTTGTCAACCTCTTCATTATGCTTACAGATCCCTATCCTGTAGCCTTCATCAAGCTGAGCAGCTATGTTTACTTTCCCAAACATTTGCTTTTGATTTTTCTGATATGTGGTTTAAATCATTCAAACCTGTCTGAATCCATGCTGGGTCTGAGACCTGTCATTTGAAAAATGGCACAGGAAAATGGCGCAGGAAAGCTGTGCCCCACCAAGCATTGGTGTCACTACATACAGTTAGCCAAGCCTTCCTACTAAACCAGCTCCTTGAAAATGACTGAGTATATTGTCTCATTCTGGCGCATTTTATGTCAGATGTACCACGAGCCACTCGCTCTCTGCTGCCAACCAGTGGTTGGTGGTGTGTAAATCAGCAGCATTCAGATAAATGCTGTTTGTACATGCGCAGTTCGGGGCGAAGGAAAGCTGCCTCACCAAGCTCCTATCTCTTGTATTGAGAGGAGCGAACTGCGCATGTACAACTTATAACGAGAGTCAATGGGCAAAAATGTTTGCGCCCCACACCGGAAATACGTGACCTAGCAGTAACTTTAGACAACCTAGAACAATTTGAATCTACATTTTATTGCAGATTATACATTCTACTCACTAACTATATAATATTTACGTCGCTCATTTAAAAAAAAGAAAAGAAAAAAAAAGAAAAAAAAAAGTCTTATTCAATGAAATCTAGGATGTGGGGAGTGGTGGGGCGGCACCCTTGCGCCCTCTATTGGCCAGCCGCCACTGGAAATATATCTGAATACCTTTGGTAAGGTTTTCTCAAATTGTTGTCACACCACATATTTCATTCAAATATTAACATATATATGCTCCTAATAGACAGTTTGAATTGTTTTGGTCTTCTAACAACTAATACCAGATATTGACTAAATGAATATGGTCCTTGTTACGACCCCGTCTAGGAGTAAGGACGCAACATAAATTTGGTACCCTTCTTTCCCCGGTCCCCGAACCATACCCAACACACAGGTTTATACAACACTATCACAAATGTATCCATACAGAAGCAAAATCCAGAACATAAGCTTCTGGGTGAGCCCCAGCCAAAACAACAAATAAAAACAACTAATTGTTAGCCACAAAACGACCTAGTCTATCTGAAAAGGAAAACAAAACCAAAGGTACAATCAAATAAAACTACCTCCCTTACTAACAAAACAGGGACAAAGATGAGACCACAAAACAAAGGCAGCTCACTCCTACTGATTCTCTGTAACCCGGCATGCAAACTCTGCAGCCTATACAAAGGACACTGGTTTGACCGCAAAAGAAAAGCTGCTCCAGTTGTCTAACCCGCCGTGCCCAGGACGTCAGCTGGAGTCCTTATATAGCTGGTGGTATGCCATTATGGACCAATCCACAGCCGGCAGTTTGCTCCCGCAATCTCAGCCAATCCATGGGCAAAACCTGTAACGATGCGATGACACACACACACACACACACACACAGCACATCTCCAAGACCCTGGGTTGTAACGGTCATTATTGTCACTATTGCTAGTGTTTTAACATTGAAAAAGTACTTGATCCCGATCCCTATACATTTAAAAAAAAAATGCACTTCCTGATTTGCACTCATAATAGAAGCAGAAGCTGCACCACGGTTACTACTATTACTACCACCACCTTCTAGTGCCATTATTTCACTACTGATTGCTCAAACTGTTGGCATTCATGTTAATTGTTTTCCATCACATTCAGTCCTTCAGTTCAAGGACAGGAGTTGCACTGGTTCCAATAAGTGGGGACTAAGGAAAAAATATGTAATATTGATTATTAATTGTCTGCTGACATTTACACTTTTTGCACTTTTGCACATTTTGGGAAGCAGAGCATGTGTTACGAAATGCCTTGAAAAGACTTTTCTTCCTTTTTGTCGTTTTGTCGGGTTCCCTCCTTTTTAACAATGGAAAAGTGTCATTTGTGTTGCGCCCATTGATTTCACCTGAAATCACCACCTGCTTCTTCCAACCGCTGCACGGCAGGGTAAGACGGCTTATCTGGACGTCATCCATAAGTACTTAGAGATCCATGGGACGGTTGATAGCAATAACCCTGCTCTTGTACCGAGCTATGTGAAGAACCACGGCATCATTAAAGGCACTGAGGTACAGACCCTGCTGAGGCAGAGCAAGGTGAGTTTGGGACACGCACACACGCACACACACATACACACATACACACAACACAGATACGCTTTTATGCTCTGATAGTACATAGGATTGAATCATCCATTGCACTGGTCTTGGCTGGCACCTTGTGGTCACAGTAAAGAAATGCACCCATCCATTTAAAAAAAAAAAAAAAAAAAGAATTAATATGAGTGAATTTGTGTGTGTGTGTACTCATTTATTCCACGTCAGGAGATTCTAAATTCCCTGTTCTGTTCTAGGTGTTTGTGGGTTTGTCCTTCCCATACGAAGGTCCCGCCCCTCTGGAGGCCATAGCCAATGGCTGTGCTTTCCTGAACCCCAGGTTGCATCCCCCTCAGAGTCGCTTGAATACAGAGTTCTTCAAGGAAAAGCCCAACATCAGAGAGGTCAGGGGGCACCAATACCGCATCCCAAACTCATATTAGTCATAGTGTAATCAAATTATTGATGCAAATGAATTACTTTTACTTGTGTACGACTAACACAATGAATAGACCAGTTTAAATCGACCCACTGTCTTCGGCAAAATAAATGGTGTATTTATTTTAGTGAATTCCAGCTTTTAAACGTTTCAACTATTATTTATGCCCGTTCTAACTATTGATCTACCTGCGCTGTAGGTGACATCACAGCATCCTTACGCCGAGGCCATAGGGGAGCCCTATGTATGGGTGATAGATATGGACAACGCCACAGATGTGGAGAGAGCTCTCACTGCCATCCTCAACCAAACTGTAAGGATCTTCCAAGTACACCTGTTTCCCAAAGAGCACAAGTGGAAGTACATGCAGTGAAAACCACATTTCTATCGGGAAAAATGTTTGGAACCAACCCTCTCTGCTGTACTTTACTCTTTTCTACTATTTCAGATTGAGCCCTACCTGCCATACGAGTTCACCTGTGAAGGAATGCTACAAAGGGTCAACGCCTTCATTGAAAAACAGGTGGGAGGAACATGGGACGGGGAAAGGAGGAGGGATGAAGGGGGAATTTAAATCAGAAAAAGGAAGACAAACACTGACCTATTTCTTGACTGTCTCGCCTCCTCTTTTTCTCCCACCGTCTCCTCTCCCCCCTCAGGACTTCTGCGACGGTCCTGTGAGCTGGCCCCCGCTGAGCGCGCTCCAGGTTGTAACGGCGGAGACAGGCGCTTCCTGTAAACAGGCGTGTGAGAAGGCAGGGCTCATCTGCGAGCCCGCATTCTTCCCTCACCTTAACAGTCCCGAGAATCTTAAGAAGTAAGACGGCTACGTGGCATGCACGTACCGTACACGCACGCACATGAATGCACTCTGATATACCCCTTTGTGGACCTTGGTTTGCACTGTGCCCTTTGATTGACGCTTCTTACCATGAAATACCCTGGCGTCACCTTTTGAATCGGATCCTTGGCAACTTGAACTGCTGATCATTCTGTCTTGTTTTCCCCTTTTGCCAGGCACAGTGTGGACTGTCTAACATCAGAGTCTTCACGCAGCCATGTGGTGCTACCAGCCTACAACAGCACCAGTAAACATTGTCTGTTCCAGTCCGACCCCCTGCTCTTCAGCTGCGTGAGAGCCGACCAGTCCCTGATCCGCATCTGCCCTTGCAGGGACTACATTAAGGACCAGATAGCCCTATGCAAGACTTGTGTCTAAGGGCTGGAGAGATATGCGAGGCAAGAGCGCATTACTCTGCACTCAAAGGGCCAATCTGGAAGCTGAAGTAGCATCGCCCAGTGGCAACAAGACAGATTCTGGCAGATTCCTGGTGTCCTCTTTCCATCCGACCATGTTCCCAGCGGATGCAGCCTGAGGGAAACCTGCAAAGAACTGCCTTGTTGGGGTTAGAGCTGAAAAGCAGACTGTAAGCCTGGCCGACTGGCAACTTTGGTGCTCCGCGGCTGACCTGCCGGGACAGAGGGGAGGTGTGCTGACTGGGAGAGACGGAGCTGAAAAGTGGCCGTCAAGACCGGGTCTTTTATGTTGCTGGTGCAAATAAAGTGGCCTGTTGGCCTGTTAACTCTCCTGCCTTAGTCTCTGTCTGTTGCAGCCCCGGTAGTAGCACAAATAAATAATAACAACATGAAAAGCTTTTTAAGTACAAAGAACAAAAAAATAAAAGACACAGTCTTTAAAAATGTGCAAAATGTCTCTGTCTGACCGCTTAAATCTGAAGTATTTCCAAATAGCGGAGATGATATGACTCCTTTTTGGAACTAAATTAACTCCACTAAATGAGTCGTCTTCTCCGTTCTCAGCCATTTTCATTTACTAAAGCCTGCCTCGGAGAATACCTCTATGAATTTTCCTATCGTGCAGTAAAATTATATCTATCATATCAGAGAACTTAATATATATCACCCAGCCCTTCTTCACAGGCCTTTCCACCCTGCCAGGGAAGAAAAATCTGTGAGGAGATCTGTTGTTAAGCAGAGGATGGTTGGCAGTGATGGATCGACAGTGCGACCTGAAAAGTTGTCCGGGTAGGGGGATCCTTCTCTGAGTTGACCCTCCTAAGGTTTCTTCCATTTTTTCTTTTCCTAATAAGGTTTTCATGGAAGTTCATCCTCATCCTCTGTGAGGGTCTAAGGTTGGGGGGTGTTTTTCATGTATTGTTTTCATAATGTAGGTGTTGTGAAGCCCTTTGAGACAGAAAGAAAGAAAGGAAGAAAGAAAGACATTTAAACATAGTGACATCAGTTGTGATTGATTCATTGTGACTACTGTATTGGTTACTTAATGGGATTTGCATGTGCGATGACAGACACTTGTGTCTAATATGTGGGAACCTGGAGCTAGTTACAGCTGGAAATTGACTGTGCAGCTTCATGTGGTCATAGATATTTTATTTACCACACCAGTGCATCGTAGCTTACTGATGCATATTGTTACTGTTTATTAAAAAAGTTCTCAAGGAGGCAATACTGGAACATTTAAGTGGAGGAACCATTTGTAGCTAAAAAAGAAAACTATTCAAGGTCACAGTCACAAAGAATAAACAGTATTGTTTTTTGGTTTCCCCTCTCCTTTTCACTAATACAGAAACAATGATTCATTGCTCAGGTTTACAGGAATCATGCTTGTACAGTAATATGATAAATGTGATGCCTTATCGATTTCCTAGGGGAATTTATTTCTGCCCTCCATAGGGAGTTAAGAGCACAGAGCTGGTGGGGAAACTAGCTGCATGGCTCACAGTGGTCTGTGCCGTCAACATGGTAGTAGTCAGTGGTAGTATTTTATTTTGAAGGAATAGTTAGACATTACACATTCCTCTAGGGGCCCCACTCCCCACCCCAGGTGTTAGGAAGGCCTTCTGCAACAGTGGTTCAAGAAGACCAAAAGTTGTCAACATTGCTGATGAATAAGTAGGATAAAACTTTATTGATCAATAAAACTTTGTTCCATTGACAAAGAGATTCCTCAATGTTCTTTTACATAAATAAACTGTTTACAGCATCTGTAATACCACTGGTATATTTACTATACAAACAGACAAACAATTCTATTATATGGTCATTCAGACTTATTGGAAATTGAGATATTATTTTTTCATGTGTGCTTATCGTGTGTGTGTGTGTGTGTGTGTGTAGCTCCAATGCTTTTGGAACTGCTGAAGCTGTAGGGATTTTTATCAGCCCATGCAAAGCCTTTAGCAACAGAGAAATGATTAGTATTGCTATCGTATACATAACTCGGTGAAAACAAATGATTTGATGTATACACTGGGGCTATGATAGGTCCATCATTCATCTGTTCAATTACAGTGTCACTGGCTCTGGATCAGTTAGCGACATTATATCCCCCTGTCAAATGTCACAGGCATGTATGGATCGCTCTTAACTGACTTATTGAAAAATGTAAAGTTTGGGATAATTCCAGGGTGTGGTGGAGTTGGTAATGCAGTAGCTACCGTCATGATATTCTTTAACGATGGATGGCAGATGCTTATGCTCAACTCTTATTCTGTGTTCACATCTAAATTGAACCCTTTGTTGATAACTTTTCTAAGCCCATATGGATGAAGACAAGACCTATAGGTGACATTACATGCATTTAAGAATAGATCAACAAATAACCTTGTGTTAAAGGGCAATTGAAGGGTTTCATTCTAAAATGTTATATATCTATTTTGAGAACATTTTACTTTGTGAAATACATCCGTGTATTTCAAAAACATATGTTTCTATCTTCAAAATAGAGCTATTTAGTGAGCAAAAATATTAAGATGGCTCACAAGTTTAAAACTAACTAGTTCTGGTGATCATACAGTTCCATTTTTCATTTTTTATTTTGGCATTTGTCACTCTTGGAGTGTAAGGGGTGATGGCACCCAAATAGTAGTATTTCTGTGGATATAGGATGATGGTGTAAGAAAGAAGTATTGGGAAAATAAATATACTACTAATAATACTTCTGATGAGAGCAAATCAGAGCGAGGCCCTTCTTGAGGAGAGGAGCTGTCAGCCGGACGATGGGGTTGTAATGGATCCACCATGCTTCCATTTTAAAACAGTTAACCTCATAGAAATTCATCAGACGGAATGGTAATGACATATTAAACTTGTCCTGTGCTTTTTGGTGGTGGTAAGCAGCATGTAAACACTGTGCTTTGCTTCTAAGAGTCATCTTAGACCTAACGATTGTCTTCTATGCGTCAGAGGAGGGGGGTGGGGGTGTTACAAATCAGTGTGCTGTTGGTGAGTTGAAACGGTGCGAGGCGATGTCACACCTTCAATTTATAGCTAATTCTTATTCATCACAATGGAACTAAAGATAAGATAACGTTGCACTTTTACAGTGTATTAACTCAGAGGTGGTAGTTACAGCATAGAGTGGATGCAGGCGCCCCTGCTGATCACCGACCAGTGCTTCTTAAATGGCTTTCGTCCCGGGAATCTACTGGGAATCCAGTGGGAATCCAATGCTTATTAGTACTCTGTCAGAAGTACCACTACTTTGGAGTTGGGGAGTGGGAGTTTTTCCTTATCCTCTGTGAGGGTCTAAGGCTGGGGGATGTCGTGTACTAATCATTTATTATTTTCACATGTTGGGCACTGTGAAGCCCTTAGAGACTGTAACGGTGATACAAATAAAGGGCTATACAAATAAATGTGATTTGATTTGATTTGATTTTGAGTTGTACAGTCTACAATTACAAGTCTGGAGACAGAAGAAGAGGAGTTTGGCTGGATTTGCAATGCCAACTGACACTGGATACCTATGAATTGAACTTGCCTCATAAGTCATAGAGAAGTTCATATGATCACATGACCCGGCAACAGTAACATGGTCAGTGAAAGGGTCAACAGGCCGCAACATAGGCTGGTTTTCTGGGGGGACTTTCGTCCCTCTTCATCCACTGTAAATCACCTCGTAGCAAGTTAACAGCGTCCCCTTTCGGTGAACAGCATTATGGGAAATGGCACCAAACGTTTTCTACTGGGCGGGCCTATGCATTTAATAAGCCTTGGGCGGCGGTGTCAGGTCGCACCTGTATCCACTCTGAGATCACTCACAATGAAAAGACTTACAGTTATACTTGTCATTTCATTTCACCAATAATCTACGGTAATTTGTAAAACAACATTTATAAGTGCTATAGAGTAAACATTGGTAACTATGCAACATTGACCATCCTGTACTTTAACTATAAACTGTCTACTCCAAATAGCCTACTGTGGTGACCGTAACCTACTAGAACTATTTGTGACTATTGCTACCGCTGCCTCCAAGCAGTGTATTGAACATATTTACAGATTGTGTGGTTTGTATTTACAGTCTTTCAGATGCACACAATAATGAATAATAATATGGAACGTGCAGAACTAACAAATAATAAGAGAGGGTAAGCAGACAGAGAAGAAGACACTGTCTGAGGCTACATCCACATTAAGCCACTAACATTTGAAAACGCTGTTTGCGTGTCTAGTGTTTTTCGGACACTTATGTCAAGCCTCATCGTTTTTGCTGTCCACACTACAACGCAAGGGCAGCGTTTCCAAATGTATCGACTTGGGAGAGCATTTTCGGAAAGCTCAGGCGTAGTGTGGACGGAAGGCCAAAGCGGAGAGATAAATATGAGTTTTCAAATATAGACGGCTTAGCGTGGACGTAGCCTGAGTAATGATATGCAAGGTAAATGATAGTGCCGTTGGTTGATTTAGCTTGGTCACTGTGCTTCAAGTTTTTATATTTTCTCCTATTTTCAACAAGGGGAAAAAAGAACAATAAAGACACCAGCTGAATTCGGCAGACAATATGATCTATGAACAAATTACACAATTATAGCAAATTGAAAAATTATTTTCATAATTTTCTGCAGGGTTTAGTGCTTTTGATTCTATTAACGATTCTATTAACGCCTGAAAAAAATGTGACAGTAAAAACACAACATGAATATCCATTTTCACATTAGAAGAAATTATAAGAAAATGCTATTATGAATGGATTGAATTACTGTGCTGGGATCTGCTTTGCCCATTTTTCACTTCAAAGTAATTGAAAGGATATAAATAAATAATTGACCGAAGTCTGGCTGTCAACAAAAAACAATCAAACAATTAAAAAAACAAAACAACACACAATATTTACAAATATGCAGTTTGGCACTGAAACACTGTGAAAATCAGACAATTGAAACAAAACAGGAAAAATACCCTGAAATATTTTTTAAAAACTTTTATCTGTTGTGTTAAACAGGCATTGTGTTAAACCGTTAACAATAAAAACTAAGCTTGTTAGGACTAATCGGTTAATAATTTGTGCTTGGACGCATGACATACAGTATACAACATAATATATATATATTTTTTTTTTATAAAGGTCAAATGACTTCGCTTTTGTGCACTTAGGTTTTTAATCCCCTGAATGGCAATGTGTCTCTTTTCCTCTTTGTTTTTAACAGTATGCTTTAAGCTTTAGAGTACAGCTTTGAAGGTTGACTGATGCTTTTCACCTGTCTGTATGACCAGTTCAAGCAGTGTTTGCTGTCACTGTCTCTCTCGCTCTCTCTTGAATATCTACCTGTATCTCTCTCTCCTCTTCCCACCTCGCTTCAGCCATTCTTTGGGTGTAGGTTGCAGGGCATTACAGTAGGAAAAGTCCACTATTAGCCACTATTATGTCCACTATTAACAGCCAGAGAGGCCAGTAGTAGCAGTTAGGTTTAAAGGAGAACTCCTCTATTTTATTTTTTAGAGTGAGCAGCCCACTCACCTGTATATCTATTCTTTATCTCCACAGTGCAGGGGGGCACAAGGACTCTCAAAGAAAACAAAACGGAGGAGGCCTTTACCTCATTTCAGTAAAATCTACTTGATTTGATGAGTTTTTGATTTCTATTCAATTTATTTCTATTTGGATCCCGTTTATGCCTGATTTGGGCAAAAAATCCCCAAAATAAAAGCCACGCCTACTAGGAGTGACAGTGGTGATGGTGCCGCCGTTTAAGCAACGACTACGTTCAGGTTGAACAAATCCAAAAGTTCCTGTTGGTGGATGGGAGTCTTCAGTTGTCCTCTTCGCTTCACTCCCTCCTTTCCCTTCTTCTCAGTGTAACTGTGTGTGTCTGGTTGTACGATGGACAAATGACGTTTAAAGGAAAGGGGAGAAGAGCGGCCGACGAAAGGGAGTGCTGTGTCTTTTAAGTCGGATGAGGCTCATAAGGTCTTTCATGATGTTGTTTTTCCCTCAAAGTCTCTCAGACATGTGTGTTGGTGATGTATGTATGACCTATATACACTATATACAGCATATGTATATATTCATGCGTGTTTGTGTGTGTGTGTGTGCATGTGATCATGTAAGTGTGTGTGTGAGACGGAGAGACAGGAGGGCAGAGGGCAGCCAGGTGTGTGTGTGTGTGTGTGTGTGTGTAAACCTGGCGCTCTGGTCAGCAGACAGGTTTGCTGGCGTCTCACTCAAAGCGCTCGTAGTTCCTTGTCTGTCTCACACGCGGCACCATGTCCCTCAGGAGTCTGGAAGAAAAAAAAAGGAGCAAAGATTGTTTAGAAAGTATAAAACGATTTTCATTTTCATTCATTTCATTTTCTCATTTGTTTTTTCCTGTAGGGAGTTTGATTATTAACAGCAGATTTATCAGTGGTCAGGTTGTAAAATTATTATACATGGTTAAGGTTTCTTTATTAGTACCTGAGGGTAAATTTGTTTTGGAGGCAGGAGATTCGGCATTCAGAGTTAAAAAGACATGGAATTACAACATTAACAATTTAAAACGTTAACACATATAACACAAGTAAGAGGTAAAGAGTCATAAAAAGTCTTCAATCAATTGCTATTATATCATTATCTACTATTAGTATCACTGTATATACTGTATATACTTCCCCAAATCTGATGTTAAAACTCTTTACATCAGGATTTTCTGCTATCGTCCCACTGATGAGTGTGTGTGCGTGATTTTGCACGTGTGTGTCTCTTACTTGACCCCGTATGACAGTATAATGAGTCCGATGAGAACTCCTATGGTGCCGTCCAGGAACCAGACGTCAGGGTGGTGCTTGAAAACCTCGGCGCTGATCAGAATGGAGAACCCCATGATGCCACCAACCAGGGAGTTGAACGCTGAAACACAGGTACACGTGGGGGAAAATGTAACACTGTGTGTGTGTGTGTGTGTGTGTGTGTGTGTGTGTCAGTGTTAAAAGACCAAATACAGGTTGGGATGAGTGAGTGAGTGAGAGCTATATTACAAGCCCTCTGAGCTGAAGTTTATTATTAGAAGCTCACACACATTTTCAATTTTATTTGAACACAGTAGCCGAAGAAGTAACTAGTTACAGTAGGCTTTTTAAATACCTTTCCTATGAAAGCCAGCGGTAAGGGTGGGCTGATGTTCTGCCTTGAGTCTTGAGGGAAATAAATCCGAGCTGTAAGAACAGCAACCTCAGGTTTATTGGATTGATGCGCTGTATGTTCTGAGACCTGGGGACAGCAGTGTGTGTGTGTGTGTATATACTGTGTGTTTCTGTATGCATGTGCACGTGCATGTGTGTATGTGCAGCCAGTGGGTCACAACCTATTGGGAGTGTGTTTCAGCTGTGTGAGCAGTCTATACCCCTGCAACCCACCTCCTCATCCCAACACACACACACACACACACACACACACACACACACACACACACACACACACACACACGTACACCCTACCCTACTTGAAGGTCTTATGTATTAACATTTCATGCTTTTCCATATTTCTCAAATATTTCTCACCTCTCTCTTTCTTGTATTTTTCATTTTTAATTGGTGCAGGTTCAATAAAGCATCTTGAGATAATCCTGTGTGTGTGTGTGTGTGTGTGTGTGTGTGTGTGTGTAACCTACCGTCGGTGATGAGTGCCCGGCTAGTCAGCACTCTTCCCAGCATGAACTTGAGCACAGCCAGCACAACACATATGAGCCCACTTACGATGGACACGCTGAAGAGGAAATCGTCCTGAAGAAAGAGAAGAGAGAGAAGGGGGGGAGGGAGAGGACTTAACTGCATAGTACTGTAATGAGACACACATAAAAGAGAAAACAAAGCAAAGAAAGTTAGAGACAGACAGAAAGAAAGAAAGAAAAAAAGCAGGGACAGTAGCCTCTATTTACAGGGTAGCTTTTACAGTTTTTTTTTTTACAATTGTAAGTGCAAAAACTCTTAATGCAAAATTCTACACTCTTAATTTTTGACTCAAAAGCAGCTTGCACAATAAAATCAACTGTTGTGAAACGAGACACATCATGCAAAAAGGTTTATGTTGAATTTTTGTCCTTGCTGAAATTTGAAATAAAACACTCATCGTCAATGCGTACCACCATAACTCAGCAAAACAGAGCGCGCTGTGGTCATTTCCTAATATTTAGATGGTTTTGAGGTTTTCAACCTCGGTCGTTCTGATCTTTTTTTTAAATGATTCACAGCCAGCGTTCCCTTTGACATTCCAAATCTCTGGATTCAATTTAAGTCTAGATAGATAGATGAATAGTTTGACAGAGAGACAGACAGAGAGAGTGAGATAGTCGCTTTTGCATCAACAATGGGAATGCAATGGTGATGCAAGAAAATATGCAAAAAGTAAGACTGCTTGGGTCCCAAATGAGCTGACACACATCGGTGCACAGTACATTCTCTGTTCTGTGTGGAACTTAAAAGACTGCACACCAAACCATTAGATATTTGGGTTGCTCTACACTGCAACAACTGTAACCAGCAACTGAAAGGGAGCATCAGTCAGAAGCACCCAGTGAGGGTCTGGTAAGACCTCACCTTCTCAACCCTACAGGATCGAGAGAGAGAGAGAGAGCAGGAAGGATAGAGAGAACAAGAGAGAAATAAAATTAAAAAGTAAAATCTTACTCTCTTCCTTTTTGGACTAGGCTTGTCAGGACTAAATATAAACATATCTAGTATAAAATATCTTGGATAAAGTTAGATCAACCCCATTACCCAAAGTACATGCTGATTCTATTCTATTCTATTGCTTCCAAGTTCTGTGTTGTCTACAGAGAGTAGAGAAGGCAAGAGAGGGAACACTTTACTTTACTTTTCTATTCTTTAGGTGATTCCTTGTTTGTCTGTGCACGTGTGTATTGCACGCATGCAGGTGTGCACGTGTCTGATGAAAGTGTGTAGATCATGTCTATGCGTGGGTACCCATCGTGAGTGTAAGTGGGTGTGTGTGTGTGTGTGGACAATGCACAGCAGCTGGCGGAGCCATTCTCAGCTCTCTGTTTTTAATCAGGCGCTAGACACAGACAGCTTGCCGTGAGAGCAGCAACCCTGGACGTGACGCGAATCGGGATTCCTGATTTTCTGCTCCCCCACCACCCCACCCCCCCAACGTCCTCCATCTCGACATGATTCCAACCCCGAAAATGTACCACTCTGTGATCTCGGGGCCACTCGAAATTAATACGACCATGAAAAAACGTCCCAAGGTAGAAAACGGCGATGGTTATCAGTGAGGAACGTCATTTTCAGACTGCAGACTCTCCTACCCGTCTGACTCGATGTGCTTTTAAGGTTCCTCCATCGTTTTTTTTTCACTCTGTCACACACACACTGCAATGCCCGCATACACAAATAACAAACAAAATCACCTCTGACTGCTGTTTAATGAAGACCTCAGTGAAAAGCCTGTGTCTGGCAATAAGACCAGAGAGAGAGAGAGAGAGAGAGAGAGAGAGCGCGAGCTAAAGATAGGCACAGAGGGACGGGGAAACAGAGGGGGGGATATACAGTATGTATGTAAGAGAAAGAGAGGGCTGGAGGAAACAATGAAAGAGATAGGAGGAGATGGGGGAGGAGGAGAGAGAGGAAGAAGAGAAGAAAACAGAAAATATGAGCGATGGTGATACAACAAGATACAGAAGTGAGAGAGAGAGAGACAGGGGCAGAATGAAAAAATGTCTTGCGCATGTTCTCTCTTTTCCCCCCGTTCATCTCCCTTGCTTACTCTTTCACCGTATTCCTCTATAAATTCCGCCTGTCTGTCTCGGTTTGCTTCCCTATTCTTATTCTTTCTCTCTTCACGTCAGGTCTTTGGACAGGAGAGCGAGAGTGCTGCATTTTGTGTGTGTGTGCACTTGACCGTTAACCCATGGCTCTACTGCTAGCCAGCTATTAGCATCACGTTGTTGCAGAAAATTGTCAAAATAATTTTAGTCTATTACAGTATTTCTCCATTGGTTTGGCTCATTTCTTGAAACAGAAATTACATTCTCAAAACTCTAAGATCATTTTGCAAAACAGTCTTACAGTTCAGCACACCACCATAGCTCACTTGCAAAAGCTCATATCTCTCCCAAAACGGTTCACTCATGCTTCAAAACTAAATTCCTTTCCCATATAAATAGTCAGTGCCACCAAAATGCAAAAGATCCTTCTCAATTGCTTTGGCTCATTTCTTGAAACAGACCGGACGTTCTCAACACTCTTGGTGCTTTTGCCAAAGTAACCTGGATGGTTCAGCACAACACCATGGTTCACCTGCAAAAGCTCATATCTCTCCCAAAACAGTTCACTCATGTGTCAAAACTAAATTCCTTTCTCATATAAATAGTCAGTGCCCCCAAAATGCATCATCCCTTTGGCATTGTGTAAGCACTGCAAGTCAAAATGTTTAGATGTTTTGTCACTATGGCAGAGGACCATTGAAATATCCCTCATGTCCACCTCTCAGTCTTAGCCCAGTCCTTCATTGACAATGGTTACTGTACTAGTTTTGTTTGTCTAGCTAACAGAATACAATTGTGTATAAAACTGAAAAAAAGTATTTTACGGTAAGAGTAGCCTCCAAGGTTTGACATCACACATTGCACTCATACTGCCAAGGAAATTGTAACCATTTCTATTCACACACATCAAGTAACTTCAGAGTAAAAAGAAAATGTATACAGCATAATATACTGTAATATAAACCCATAAACAAAAAACAAGGAAAATTATATGTAGCCTACAGTGCTGTAAATAAAGCTGGAGTTTCACAAGTAATACTTCTTCACTGGTCACTGTCCTCATCCTCACCCTCCTGGCCGTCCACACGCTGCTGTCTGTCTGGCCACAGATTCTCATCCACATCACAGCGGATATTCTCCCTTGTGATGCAACGAGGGAAGAAACGGCGTGCATGTCGCAACCATCCCCTACACTGATCTCCTGATCTTCACACGCAGCGTCCATTGCATGGAGCAGGGACCTCTGATTTTGAGCCTGATGCTCATACACTCTCCACCTCCAAGCGGAGAAAAACTCCTCAATAGGATTGAGGAAAGGAGAGTACGGTGGTAGGAACACCATGACCATCCTTGGATGAGTAGTGAACCAGACCCTGATGATGTGTGAAACTCCTCAAGTTAGTTTCACCTGACTGTCAATTACTGTAATCAATGTATCAAATGTTCCAAGAGATTCATAAATGGTATTCATGGTATTATGTTCTTGACTAATTTTGACAATTGAACAGACTATTGTGCATGTGATGACTTATATAATGAAATGATGCTGACATGTTTTGGAGAGAACAACCATTAGACTGAGAATCAACTGATCAGTTTAGATCAACAAGATGTATTCACTTGGAAATTGTGCTAACTGTAGGCTACCTGTACTTAATCATTTGCAAAGATGTACTGAGACATTGAGACATGTACTAAGACATTTGCAATTTGATGAAATGAATGAGAAATGCTATTCTGTTGTGAACAATTGCAAAGTGGTTTAGAGGTTTGTCCATGTTATTTTCAGAATGTAATTTCTGTTTCAAGAAATGAGCCAAACCAATGGAGAAATACTGTAAGCCTGAAGTTGTTTTTCTTTATCCTTAAGGTTTGAAGCTACAAAACTACTTAAGAGGAAACTTGAAGAGAAATTAAGTTCAGTGGGAGTAGAAAAGCCACTGGTAAAAAGAAAGAAAAAAAAAAGCCAAAGCATAAAACATATGCTTATACATATACACCCTCAGTGTAGGAAGGAGCGCTACCGCAGGTCCTTCATCCCCACCGCTGTTAGACTGTTCAACCCAACAGTCTAGTCCTCATCTTTCCTCCCTGATATAGAACTGTGCAATACCCCCCCCCCCCCCCAACAACCAGTCAATCATCTCCCCCTCCACCACCTTGTAAATATATATATAGCCATAGCAATATATTATAGGCCTACAGTCTCTCCCATAATACACTTTTTGTTATCTAAGCTGCATACAGTCTTTTAATATTTAATATTTAATTTGTTAATACTCCTTGTTTATCTTTTTCTTTTTCTTATGGCACTCTATTGTTTGTACACTTGTTTTTTTGCACTATATTGTCTATTCTATTCTGTTTTCTATTGTTGTGAGCTGCCATAACGCGTGAATTTCCCCACGGCGGGATCAATAAAGTCTATCTTATCTTATCTTATCTTATATGTGTGTGTGTGTGTGTGTGTGTGTGTGTGTGTGTGTGTGTGTGTGTGTGATGATGGAAGAGTTGGGTCGGACCCCGGCAACAGAAAGATGAGACTATTCTGGGACCTTTTCATAGTCTTAACACATCCAGAGAAAGGCCGAGGGAAGTGATGTAGACAGTCAAAACTTGAGGTAGAGTGTGTGTGTGTGTGTGTGTGTGTGTGTGTGTGTGTGAGTGAGAGAGAGAGACCGAGAGAGAAAGGGAGGGAGAGAGACTTTGACGTCACTAGAGCTAGATCATAGGGCTATAAAAAGCATCTAGTGAGCTATGATGACACTGGTGTGTGTGTGTTTGTGTGTGCATGTGTGTGTGTATGTATGTGTGTGTGTGTGTGTGTGTGTGTGTGTGTGTGTGTGTGTGTGTGTGTGTGTGTGTGTGTGTGTGTGTGTGGTCTTACCACTTCAGGTAGCAGCTTGGTAGCCAGGTCATGGATGGCCTTTCCAAGAATGCACATGGAGGAGAGAACAAACACAACTCCAAGGACCACACATGCTCTGTAGACAGACAGACAGAAACACACACACACACACACACACACACACACACAAAGCAGAGAAGTTAGTTAGAAGTTAGTTAACTGCACAGGTGCTAGAACCACCATTAACAGGTCAAGGAACGTTTTCAGGCAGTAATCAACTAAAGCCCTGTGCACAGCAGAGGATTATCGACTAACACCACATTTGTCACCCAGAAACCTGGATGTGAGACTTGGTCTGGACCAATGGTTTGCACAGATGTAGTGTGAGGACTTGATGTCAGATCCAACCTGAACTTATCTGAGCCGCCCTGATCATTTCAAACATGTTTGATATTTACAACCCGCCATCTGGACGGATCCTGAAGTGTGTGAGGATCACAGATTCAATCCATGAGTGGAGACTGCCAATAGCCAATGACAGCCCAGTTTATAGTGAGGTGAGGTTTACGATATATATATTATTGATATATATATCGATATATTGATTTATCTTGGATCACAGAAGTTCCTGCAAGATTAGACGTTCCTGACGTCACTGACCTTTCAGGACTCAGCAGGATAAGCTGTTATATCAGCGTGTGATACCGTCTAGATCCAATGTGTTATTTTGTTTCCTTTTTGTATTTGCATCAAGATTCAAGTTCATCAGATTATTCTACTCCAACGAAATGGTAACAGTAACCTGATTAAATTACCTGCTGGTTGTGGCTTTTAGCTGCCTGGCAGGCCACAAAAAGACTTGAAAAAAAGCCCAGTTCCTTGAAATAGGGTTGAGAACTAAAACTTCTATAAGGATTTATGGAATATGATTGAATCACAGCAACAAAAAGCAAAAATAATGCTTGCCTCAGTGTGTAAATGATTTTGATTTTGATCTGTGTTGAGGCCCTCAAAAGACTTTGGAACATACAGCAGTAGTGTGCCCAGAGGACTTGATACAAACAGCCACTTCAGTCTGTCCTTCAGTTTGAATACTATACTGCAAGAGATGAATCTGTCTTTGCTTTCTAACCCACAACTTGGTTTGTTGTGGGTTGATTATTAAAGTCTTACACATAATAGTAATTCTAATTACTATTATTATTATTATTATTCCAATATTATTATTTCCTGCAGTAGGAAATAATAATATTGGAATAAAGGACATTTTGGAAAAATATTGAATAAAGGACATGCAAAGTAGATGCAGAGGGTGTGTAAGGAGTTTACTGGAGTCATTCAAACACATATGGTATGTAGAAGTTCCAGATGCAGCATTTTAACATCAATAAATCATCACCACAATAATTGTGAGTTTAATTACCAAAAACACAATCACTGAGAAACAATTCTGCTTTACGGCACAAGGGATATTGCTTTACAGCACAAAGGAGGAAGAGAGACCTGTTCTTCAAGTGCAAAGCTGAGCTAAAAGCTAAAGCTGGAAAAAATAAAAATAAAAATAACGTGTTTATCCTCTTCAATAAAGTGATATTGATCTTTAAACGTGCTACATGTAATGCTATGTTTAAATCTATTCAGCTGTGAAATAATATGCATGCAGTTTTTTTTGCAGTATGCACATGTTGGAGCAGGAAAGAGCAGTGACGGACACATCAGTTATGGCAGACTTTATTTTACTTTACACTCCCCTGCATCGCCAACACCAGAATAAGACGTGGCTATTCCCTTGCTTGATCATTTATCTCTTCCTTTGACACATCTGCTAGTGAGGAATGAGGAATGAGGGTGAGGAAATCTGTCTTCCACCTGTCTCCATACTATACAATAAAGACTGAATATCTCTGCAGATACAGTAATGCGGTGTTTCCCCATTACTGATTTTATCTGTGGTGGCTCACAGCCCAACTCAATGAGAAAATGTGCATATTTTTGACAAATGTTTAATTCCAAAGCACATTCAAAAATGGCTTATGTTCAAAAAGATACCGTTATCTAGTAAATACGGTTCTAGATATGCATGTAGGATATCTCTCTCCCTCCCTGGCGCCTCCTCTTTCCACCTATCTTTTCACAAGTCGATCTATCCCTCCATCCCTTCGCCCTACCCTTGCAAGGGCTGAAAATATCCCTCTATTTCTCTGCATGTCCCTCCAAAGCTCCACCTCTTTCAACTATTTATCGGCTTAACAGCTAATCCATCAGTCGTTCCCTTCGCTATAACACCCACCAAAAAAGAGCTAAGGGTGAAAATGAAAATGTTTTCATCCATCTATCCTGGCCTATTCTTTACGTGCTACCAGTCTAAAACTAGCCGCGCCTCCACAAGCAAGCACACACACACATTTACATTTTCCCACTCCTGTGTTCTGTTTCTGTCTGTCTGTCAGTATATACAGTAAAGTATATGCGAGATGGATGACAGAACGTCTCAGTCTGTGTGTGTGTTGATGTGTGAGTTAGTGTGTGTGTGTCTGTGACTGGTCCTCACAAAGTACAGAAACACGAATGGGTGTGCAAGCTAGTGCGTGTGTGTATGTGTGTGTGTGTGTGTGTGTGTGTGTGTGTGTGTGTGTGTGTCTCAACAGGTGGCAGACTGGCGACTGGGTCTTTCATCATGCGTGACACAGGAACGACAGCTACATGATGATGTCAGCTGAACCAGGCTTGGAACCTGACGGTTACCGTATTAAGATCGGTGCACAGTGATCTCACTGACCGTTCATTCAATTCTTATATGATTTTCCCAAATTTTCCCCCTTCTCTTGCGCTCAATTCGGTGGAAAAACGGACGCAAGAATGGATGGATGATAGAAATAGGAACACTCTACCTAGTAGCTAGAGCTAGCTACTTTGCTAGCTACTTTGCTAGATAGATAGATAGATAGATAGATAGATAGATAGATAGATAGATAGATACGTGGCACCGTGGTGTCCACTTACATGTATTCTCTGTGCGCGGAGTGCACAGCCGCTGCATTGCTGTAGCGCCAAAGGACAATGATTGATGACAGAACATCCAGCGTGGCATCAAACTGCAACGGAAAAGAAGAACGTAAAAGAGCAGAGGAAAAGGGTTTTAGGGTTTCAGTCAGAACATGCTTAAAATACTGTCTCTACTATCTCAAAAATATCAATGACTAGTTCAGTATTTGACAAAATCACAACAGAGAGGCACTTGATGTTCTGGGGGCCTAATCAGTCCCGTTTGAATTATTTAAATCTTCTAATTGGTTTTGAAGATTTGATTAAGGCTAACGCCATTAGCGCCACTGTCCAGGAAGCATCTCTTCTGAATCACCAAGAGATTGATATTAATCGTCTTGGAGGATCCAGGTGATAACACTATTATTATAAACTCTACATTTCAGTGAATTTATCCCAGAGAAGAACGTTGTTTTTGGAGCCATATCATAAAATATAGCATTATGGGGTCTTAAAGTTGAAGTCATACCTGTAAAAGCTAGACGTTTCCAAAAAAACTTTCACCATCACAGTGGCTAACACTACCGATGATCTCACCTTCATTGTATTGCAGCCTGTCTTCTTTAAATTATTATTATTACTTTATTAAAACTGGCATTTATAGCCGAGTGCTTGCTAATTAAAACCCATTCTTTAATAATGACCTGATCCATGGAGATTATATTCAGAAACAGTTTCAAATAGTTGAACTACTACTGTGTGTCATTTTACTTAAGTTCCACTGAGCCTTCATTTTTTCCCTTAAGTAACTTAAGGGACTTAAGTAACTTGACCTCTTGACCTCAGCAACTGTATCTGTGTGCTGGGTCAATGTCACGCACATATTCGCATATCTGCCGATACTGGTCCTTTACAGGTACTGGGAAACAAAGCCAATTCAACGTGAGCTCTTACCCCCACCTTTTTCTCTGCCTTGTTACCTAGGAGACAAAGGGGCCAATAGTGATTTGATTTCAGCGATCGTTAATAAATCACCGGGACCAAAAAGTTATGACTAATTGATCGATGCAGATGGAGGGGAGAGAGGTGGAGGTGTAACTCACGGCAAATCCAAAGGCTGAAGCGCTGTGTCTCATGAATGAAACCGCTGTGGAGAGGAGAGAGAGAAAGAGAGAGAAAGTGGGTGGGCGTGAGAGACAGAGAGAGAGAGAGCAGTTAGTGCCTTCTCAGACAGTAACAAGGCATTTTCTATGTAAGCTTTGAGTACATAGTATTTCTGTCAATTGTATGGTACTATTATGTAACATTACTTCAGAATTCTCTTTATTGTTACAACCCTGTGTGTCTAGGGGTAACAGCGAGGAACATAACAGTGTCTGAAAGAGTTGTGAGACCAGGATTTGCACAAAGAAAGCAAGTATTTATTTACAACAAGGAAGCAAACTAAAACTCCAGGGGTAGCCCAGCCTAAAACAACAAAGAAAGACTACCTTAAACCAAAAATGGGTCTATATAACCTGACCAACATAAAGAAACAGTCACTAAACCTAACTTCCTATACTAACAAAACAGGAGAAAAACAGTACCCAACAAAAATGGCAGCTTACCCCTTTCCAGCTTTCTAAAACAACACAGCTATATTTAATATTTACATGTGAAAACAAAACAGGCACATATCCAAAAGTACCAAAACTAAACAGAGGTTACATAACAACAGTCCTCAACTACCCTCTACCTCACAAAATGCAGAAATGGCTGAACTGCCACGAGTGAAGGTGCAGCTCAGCCTATATACATGAAAGTCTTTGTGATTGGCTGAGCAGGGAGAACACAGGCCAATCAAGAAGGGCAGGAGGAGCAGCAGCCAACCAGGCCATCAGGAACCAAAACTGTAACTTCAGGATAGGAAGACAATACAGGAACACATGTGGACGTAACATAAAACTGTATGCATTCTGGTGGTGCATGTTTCCTAATGTGTTCACAATACATATTCATATGGGAGCATGACTCATGCGTCACTGTATAATGTACATAATACTGTATTGTCCTTACATTGTGAAACATTCTAGGATTATTGTAGCTTTTCTAGCTTGTTAAAAGACAAAAACACCAATATCCCATTTTACAGCCTGGCAGTGGGAAACAGGAAGGAATTCGGGTTCAATACTAACAAACCCTTTTCACATGCTGATCAATGTTGAAGGAACAAAACCAGTGGTTAACATGCAGCATCACTGCTCTAGTTGTAGATACTGTGGTCCCTTATATAATTCAGGGTTGAATATAAATTTCAACCCTGAAGTTTGGCACAATTACATCTTGTTAGGCACATACTGTATAGCTGTGAAGGCTTGATCGTGACTGGTTAGACGTACGGGAGGGTTTCATGAATGGGAATGTAGTGCACCCCTTGTCTAGCATGTTAGTTTGTCCTTGTCTCTGTCCTTGCAATGCTCGGTGCTTTTAAGTCTCTCTCAGACTCTTTGTCCCCCCTGTGTTTTCAGGACAGAGTCCCAGGAGGACACTGCATCAGCAGCTGAATCACCATGGTAACAAGTAATTTGAGGGCAAGCTGGGAGTTTTTTTTTTCTCTCTGGGAAGACTGAAGTGCTCCACAGATGTGATGTAACGTTGCATTTTTTCAGAGTCAAAGTGAAGAGTTGCCAAATCTCTCCAAACTCCAAACTGATCCTGGTGACTGGCAATCACCCTTAGCTGGCAAATCTCTTAAGCAGGTAAATAGGTTAATGAGTTATACGTTTAGAACCTTTACTCTTTTTTTTCATGCTTACAGTTTCATTGTCATCTAATACAATTAGATGACAAAGAATTACAAAACTCCTACTACTACCACTGCTACAATAGTACACTACAACTACAACTACAGATATTACTACTATTACTAAACTACTATTATCACTACTGCTGTTACAACTACTGCTACTACATTATTATTACTATCACTACTACAGTACCACCAACACTTCCAGTATTACTGCTGCAAAGTGTTTACTATTCAGCTTTTCATTTTGTACTGCAAAAAGCAGCTACCAAATTTGCTGACTTTAGCGGAAGCCGTTAACCATAACGTTTTACATCACTGCCGCAAAGACGACTCATGGCGATGCAAGATCAGGGGCCGAATTCAGGTCAATCAGTTGATCGGACACTTAACCCTAAACACTAAACGGCGCTCTCTCACCTCGTATTGAGTGATGCTAGTGTTACAGTCTCGCTAATGTCTTAAGCTTAGCAACTGCACTGGCTAATCCATGCATGACACGGATCTTTACCCAAAGAATATTTTAGTTACAACTAGATTGAGCTAGCAAAGGAGTTTTGAGTAGCAGGTGTGGAATTTATTAAACCTGCACTATGGCATTTTTTGGAATTTACCTAAGTAGCAGCGAGAGGTAACTGCGAGAGGACTTCACTACCCTTAGTTTTCTGTAGTGATAGCCGAGGCGCTAGCTAGCACCTTCACTGCTGTTTCGGAGCTATGTGCATTCGACTCGTTAGTTTCACTTCGTCACTTCCTTTGCTCGGTGAAAACTTTTCCGCCAGTGTACCTACCGAATCCAAAACTTAATTCAGGTGAATGGAGCAAATCTACAGTGGCTCAATGAAGGGGGAGGGGCCATTCTTCTCTGTTGCAGACCCGCTTCATGAACTAGATTGATAAGGTGCTTGTATTTTTACATGAAAAAGTTACATAATGCAAGTTTGGCCAATGCTAATGAAACATTTTGGCAAGCAGGCTACCCTGAAAGACAACCTAGCTACATTCAAGCTAACCTACTGGAGTGTAGTGATATAGTAGAGTGGATCTATTCTTCTTGACGACTAAATAAGTTACTGTAGTAACTTAAACTACAGAAACAGTCCATGCTTGTCTTTGTATTTGGTTTCATTTCATTCAGCAGAAATTGCTATGCTATCAAAATGAATTTGAGAATTATATATCGATATTATATCGAAATATTCTACATGCAGGAGTTTTAAGGTACATCAAAATCAAAATATATCCCAAGAGGAGTGCAGAAAGGGAGCAGAAGAGCTGAGAATCACAAGGGGAAATTTTTTATTAAATTAAAAAGAAAAAGAGTGAGGAAAAGGTGAAAATAGGAGTAATGAAAAAGAAGACTACTTTCGGGGAGGAGTGGGCAGTCTGCTGATTGACGACAGTTGGTACCGGGAGTGTAATACACCCTCACACACTCACACACTGCGCCTCGCTCTTTCCTAGAGACCATCACAGAAAGTCTCACTGACTTTCTTTCTGATACACCCACTCTATTGTTTCCTTTCCCTCTCTCACATACTGACTCTAAAATGAAGGTATTTCCCTGCCAAAACTATTTTCAGGAGTGTAACTCATGATTTGCAAGAGCGAAAAACAATTTGAGCAAGAAAAATAAATTTGTATTTGCAAAGAACTATTTTCAGAAGTGTAACTCATGATTTGCAAGAGCGAAAAACAATTTGAGCAAGAATAATAAATTTGTATTCACAAAACTCTTTTTTCAGTTATACTTTTACACTTACAAACGTCAATTCTGCACGCGCCGACTTTTGTCACTGTTCCAGCACACAATGCCTGCCAAAACTATTTGCAAGCATGTGGGAGAGGATTTGCAAGCGAGAGACAAGATTTGCAAGCAAGAGACAAGATTTGCAAGCAAAGGGAAGGCGGGACTAGATCAGAGAGCTACCTGATTGGTCCATGGAGGGATCACCATGCTCTCCACTGACTGGATACAGAATGTGCCACTCCAGAACTTTGGCTGGCTCGTCTCGTCAAGCATTACTGAAAACGACGTTCAGCATGGTATGTGTGCCCCATTGTGTTACTGTGAATTTCAAAAGGGTCCAGCTGCAGACCTCCAGTTCTAGTTCTGTGAGCCAATGGGGTTTGAGACCTCCACTCACAGAACCCTTCTGTGAGCCAATGGTGAACCAATGGGGGTTGAGCATGAGCAGTGGGGTTGGTTGAGCATTAATGGGGTTCCGTTGTATGAAGTACGTAAACTTTCACTTATTTCACCTTAGCAGTCCACCAAAATCTGTTTCTGAACAATTTTGAGGCGAGAAATAAGCTATCCAGTTGCTGAATCTTCACTCATATTAGATCTACAAGGCGTAATTTAAAAGGTTGTTCCGATTTTCGTAAGTCAACACTGCACTGCCGGTTGCCACTGAAACCGGCAACCAACCGCAACCACCGCAAATCATGATACGCTTCTGAAAATAGTTTTGGCAGGGACATACCTTCATATTCTCACCCTGTCTCGCACAGGATGTGCTGGATCTCCGGAGCTCCACAGGGAGGCTGGCTGACTGGGTCTCCTGCCCATCTGTAGGCTACAGAAACCAGGCCAAACCGAGAGTGTGAGGGCACCATGATTGGTTCCTTCAGCTAAATAAGTCTGGCATTAGAGTCTTCGGTCCTCTATACCCTTTGAACTTTGTCATGATGCTTTAAAAGTTGTTTTCCTACAAATCATGTCCTAACCCTATCTAATAAATAAAAGGAAGTAGCTGAAATTGCTCTCATAGCTCCCTTAATGCTCGTCTCTTATGCAAGTAAATTTAGATGACATCAAATGATGGGAGAACTACTTCTGGGTTCTTCAACCATTAGTCTATTGCCATACAGTGATGTGAGGTGATACACATAGCTAAATCTTTCTGTGCCCATAAGCACATTAGATACATCAAATCAAATCAAATCACATTTTATTTGTATAGCCCTTAATCACCGTTACAGTCTCAAAGGGCTTCACAGTGCCCAAAGTGTGAAAACAATAAATGGTTAGTACACAACTTCCCCCAGCCTTGGACCCTCACAGAGGACAAGGAAAAACTCCCAAAAAACTCTTTAGGAAAAAATGGAAGAAACCTTGGGAGGGGCTACTGAGAGACGGATCTCCCTACCAGGATGCGTGGAATAGATGCCGAGTTTGGGCAAGCAGTGTATACCTCACATACATACATAACATACATCACATTGTTATATCAGCAATACGTCTATGTATGTAATATGCTATAAGCTATGTTTGCTAACAGTTTAGTTGCTAACCTTAGCTTAGCAAGCTAGCAGCTAGCCTTATGTTGCTGTATTCTCCATAGAAGAGATGAGGGCGGTTGATCAACTAAGGAGCTATAGAGCTGAAACACATTCAAATAAACCAATAATTAATGAGGTCTGCATGTCATTGGCATGAATGCGCCGTGGTAATCTAGGAATCTGTACTTTGTGTATCGTGTGTGTGTGTGCTGGGCGGGTTTGGGGTGCTGGCATGTATGAGTCTGCTTTCCTACCAAAAAGGCTCCAAAGGCTCCACGCCCCCCCACCACTCCCGGATGTTCATTTCGAGAGAGTCTGCCTGTCCTGGCTAGCCTTGCATAACCCTCAACACCTGATAGATTAAAATATCTGGTGTGCTGCTCAACTCTTTCAAGGAGAAAGATGAATTGCAGTAAATGCATTTGGGGTGTAACGCGGGGAGCTGCTTATCAAATCCTAGAGTTCCGCTTGTCCTTGTGGAGAACGCTCTGTCCAAGTTGCCTCGGCGAGAACAAACGTCTCGAGAACGTGAGCATATTTGCATCTTTGGGGTGTGCGCTTGATGTGGCACAATCACTTCTCCTAGATGATTCAATATGTTTCCAGCTCTGTACTATAGACTACAGCGCTATTTATTCATCAGTTTGGATGTGATGCTTCTATCCGTCTGCTGTTCTCGCAGGGTTTTTTTTTGGAATCACACCCTCATGCAGGGCAAGAGAACAAATGTTGAGAATAATCAACTAATGGTACCAGAACTCCATTAACCATCTCCTATCCTGTATTTTTTGTGCCCCTTTATTTGGAGGCGCTTCACATCCTGAAAGCAACACTAGTTTCCCACTACACACAGCATGGATAAAATCAAGTTCAGTTTTATTTTCACACCAGCTAATAGCATATGAGGCTAATCTGGCGGTTTGATTTTAGCTAATCGCATTTGACTAATCTGCTGGGTGTGCTTTCAATTAATCCAACGATTCATTTCATATCATAAATCCTAGCATAACATTGGAGGAGAATTACTGCTCACAAGTTGTTCATTTGCTGAGAAGGACCTTGCTAATGTTCCATAATTCACACAGCATCAATAACTGCCATTGTGTATTAGAAATCAATTTAATTTTTGCCTGTATTGTTGACTAAGAATACAGTGGTCTGGCGGAATGAGTTGAACAAACTGGAAACTGCTTATAAGCTTGCCTCTTTTATAAGCATTTCACTGCACACCCTGTGTGTGTATGTGACAAATAAAGTTTTTGAATCTTGAATCTTGAAATCTTGAATAATGAAAAAGCACAAGATTAAATCATCTCCACCCAAGCAAGTCCTCCATCGGCCATCATTGAAGCTTTTGCTTTCATTCATTGAATTAGACATTTACTCTTCTCCTCATGCATTCAGTCATCTCTGCTTCCTGTCTTTCATCCATGGCGCTGGAGGTGGTGTTAAGTTCAAAAGTCACGGGTTCTCTGTAGCGGGATATAAAGCAGCTTATTGGGTATATATGTCCAGCCATGTGGGAGGAGTGTCTTCTGGGGTAAAAAATGAGGTCAGGGGTTTATAAGCCCCTACGTGTGACCGTCTACATTCCGAGAAGGGCGAGAGGCACTGACCTGCAAGCCGTTGTGAATTTATCTTAATTGTGTGGTTTCCATCCTGTTTAATGTGCTGGCACACCTAGAAGAGACATACAATTTTGCATTTGAAATATCTCCTAATAGATAGAATATAGTATATTGTACATATTAGTTATTGGTATATTATCCCACATATTTTGCATTTTATTGCTCCGATTGATTGATTTATTACAGACAATCAGATTGCTTATATCGAAACGGCTGCACATGCAGAAATAGGAATGAAGAAACAAATATTTGGTAAAGCCCTTTTATTAATAGGCATTTAGGAGTACTGATGTGCTGGGTAAGCATAATAGAAACTGGAAAAGTAATGTGTAAATTCAGAGCCACTAAATCAGATGACATGAATATGATTCTCTGAATGTATCACTGCATAGTAAATGGTTTGTCTGTCCCTCTGCCTTCAAAAGCAGTGTGATGTGCCTGCTGGAGTGTTATATGAATCAACACTTTCAGGCACAAACACACACACATTCACACACAGCTCTTTCTTTCTGCCGTGTTTAAAATTGGGAAGCAGACAGTCCCGTCTTTCTCTCAGCCCCCCCCCCTCCCCCTCAAAAAAAGAACAGATGTCCCATCTCTCTCTCATCGGTACGCTTGGTGGGAAAACGGGAGTGGTGAAGACTCGTGTTACACGTCATCCCTACCTTGAGAGTGTCATGTCATTTGTGACTCCGCTCTTTTCTCCCAGTTAGGCCAAGGTTACACCCTCCTACGTGTTCTAGTTTTAAATTCACGCGATGTCGTTTTGCCATCCACGACGATCGGGCCAAAAAACATTGAAAGCCGCTCTCGGCTCCTGATGAGACATTTTGGAGATAGGTTTTTTTAATCTGATGGCGGGGTTATTGGTTTGCTCGGTTTTCGGTGTGCCAGCCTGTCTGGTGTGGGTGCCGCCTGCCAGCAAATCGATGGAGGAGTGCAGGCACTGTTCGCTGGAACATCCTTTGGGTTGTTAGTTAATCAGGGAGGCAAGCATGCGTGACTGGGCCCTAACAAGGCTGGGGACGATGGTGGGGGGGTGGTGGAGTGGTAGGAGGGGAAAGTAAGGAGGGAAGAAGGTATTTTCCAGCTATTCTATTGTATTGTATTGTATTCTATACTATTCTGTTTCATGCTCCCTGTAGTCCACTCAGATGTCCTGCCAACACCTGCATAGCTGTTGCAATGGTAATGACTTGGCACTGGACTGCCACAGCAGTAAAACCCTAATTATCAGCCAGTTATGCAAGAACTGGGGCCAGTGCCAACAATAACACACATACTCTCCCTCCTTCCCCCTCACTTTCGGAACGTTTACGGACGCCAACACAGACTGTTTTTCCCTATTTTTCACTTGGCAGCGAGTGTAAACAGACGAGGGATGAAGCGGGCGTCTGATCCGACATCCATTCCAGGCAACAATTTGAACTGCAGGAGGTGTTGAGAGCCCGCGAGGGAGAACGTCGACAGGCACATGAACATTATCATTTGTATTGGTAGGTCTTGAGTTGTACCATCACTTGCTTGGGTGCTGCTCATGTTCGTGTCACTGTTGCCCTATAATTTTTTTTTTGCCATTTATCCTCTTTTGGAGGGACTGAACAGTGTTCTCAAAATTGTCTACAGAAGTTAGGTTAATCAATTAAATCCATTTAGGTGTGTAAACTGGACTCCATTCTCCATCACCGCCCCTACCGTCGACTGTATGAAAAACAGTCCATGACGAATTACTGGAATCATTTTCAGCTAAAAATGTAATTACGCCCCCATCACTGTTAACCCCCACGGCGGCTGCAACATTCAGTGAAATTTAATTACATTACAAGCTGGGAAAGGAATAAACGAAAGAAGAAACAAGAGTTAGGGACAGAGAGACAGCGGTGAGATGGAGAGAATAGCACAGTGAGAAAGAGAGAGGGGGGAACTGAGCGTGATCCTCTTGAGCCACTCTTACGGTGCCATTCAAAAGCTCCCCGGTCTAATCAAGAGTGGCCCATCTGCATTAGTATAGCCTCGATGTTAATAGTTTTTTTGGGTTCAGAAGAAGTCCGGAGTATTTGCTGTGATACCCGATGATACCTGTATGATGAGAGATGGGGAATAGAGGTAGGCAGGGGAAGAGAGAGAGAGAGAGAGTGGGGTGGGCAGAGGAGAGGGGTACAGAGAGATAGATGAGGAAACGGGGCAGGATGAAAAGGAGAGGGAGAAAACATATTTATGCAGAATTAAAGCTGCATCGAGCAAGCAAAAACACTTACCAATAAATCATGAACTGGGTCTGCAGCAGAGGAGAGTGACCCATCCCCTCTGACTGAGACGCCCAAATGAAACTTCATGTCAGGTGTGATCACTGGCAGGAGGTGCTTCGAGACTTGAATGTGCAATGAGAGTGTATTTATTTGCAGATGTGCCTGGATGTGTGTTAAAATGCGTGAATGCGCCTGTGCACATTTGTGTGCATGTGCAGGGAAGACAAAATAGAACTGCGTGTGTGTGCGTATGTGTTAGATTGCTGGTTGCTCTCCTCAAAAAAAAGGCCTTCAGGACATTGCTTCCTCGTTAATTAGTAGCTCTAACCAGGCACACACTCCCCCTGACGCCCCCACATACATTCACATGCACGCACACACACACAGTTGCAAACATACTTAGAAAATCAAGCACAAGACAAACACCGTCCTGTATATCAAGCATAGAGCGCACACAAAATGTGCACGTGTGCAGAAAACGTGCAATGCAACAACACAAACAGACATGCACGGGGCATACAATGCTTGACCATGTGTGCATACACAGCAGCAGCTTAAGCTAAAGGGGACACATCCAGCATGGCTACAGCCGACTCAACTGCAAAATGTTGTTTAATAATTCAGGACCTACGGCTTTGCTCTGCACCGTGCCTAGCACTCCGACTGAGATCGCCCTGCGGAAAACCCTACAGGGATGCTTCCTCAACTCTCCCTCCCTCTATCCTCTCCGCCTTCTCTCTTTCCTCCATAAGGGTGCACTCTTTTTCAACATGTCCTCCTTTCCTTCTCTCTCCCTTGTGGTCTACCTTGGTCCCCTCCGTCCCTCTCTTTTCTCCCCTAGCTCCCTGCTTTGCTCCCTCTCCTCTTCCCTTACATCCCTCCATTCTCCCCTGTTTCTGAAGCCTCCCTCGCTCCATTCCCTCCTGACTCCCTTGTTTTCCTTGCTCCATCGCGTCCTCTCCTCTTTTGGCAGGTTTGACAGCGAAGTGGTCCGCGGGCACGGCGAGGGAGGCGCCATCTGCAAGGGGCTTGGCACCGGGGACAACCCAGGGCTCACATGGAGACTAAGCTAGGAGCAAGCACACGCCTGATTGGGCTAATGCTTCCTACACACCTGCAGGTTTTAAAAGGGCTTCATCACAGGAACGTCTCAGGTGTTCAAACCTTGTCCAAAAACCTTGTTCAAATATTCCTTAGGAAATAATCATTTTGTGACGACATCATATCAAATTTGTTGTTAAGATACTCGCCAATACCCAAGACACAAGATAGTTTGTGGACTAAGATACTAATTGAATTGGTAAACTACATATAAACTATACTTTTATTTAAACAGGGGGATCAGTTGAGAGCCGAGCTCTCTTTTACAATGAGGCATAGGAAATAACAACTTCATACATATACAGAACTAAAATAGTACTAACCCTTTCCAAACACTTTCTGGGTGATTCACTGCAGTATATAAGGCCTGCATCCATATGGAATCAGCACAAGCATGGCTGCAAGAGCTACGACACGCAAATGTCTTTTGAAGAAAGAAAAAACGGAAACTACATTTCTTTGAAAATCTATTTTACAATTACTTTCTTTTGCTTTTTACAGATTCTAGCTATGAAAAATGGTTTATTTTGGTGATTTGTTTACATAATGCATTTTAAAAAAACGCCACAAATAAAAGAAAATAAATAGGATAAAAACAGAGAATAAAAATGCTAATGATACACACACACAATCACACACACACACACACACACACACACACACACACACACACACACACAGTTGAATCAATCAAAGGCATGAAGATAATGCTCAACAATTAGGGAGAGAGTACAATTCAGTACAGCCCAGCAGGGTCATAAATGAGTTATGTTTGTATAAATGGCATTCCTCCTGACTATTCATTTTCCTTCATTTCCTCACAGCAGGGAGAATTAATGTCATGCATTAACGCTAACATCTTGGGGTGCCCAAGTGCCGACGTTATGAGGAAATTAGCGCAAGAGAAAATAGCCTCAATAGGTCTCTGCTGCTGTTGCGTTCAGGCCTCACAAGCTATGGTCACAGCTGTAGTTCAGGTGAGGTAAGTATTAGTCTCTCTCAGTATTTGATGGATGCATGCGTGGATAGTTGGGTGGATTATGTGATTGAGTGATTTGTCTGTAGGCTAACAAAATGCATTATGTTGCAGTACTTTTATTCAGTGCACGGACAAGCCTATGCTGTAGCAATAGGCAAAAACAGGTGTGCGGTCATGAATCTTTAGCTCTGATTTCAGCAGATCCCCAACCTGAACTTTGAGGGGTTCTGGTGTTTTGTGTCAGCAGCATTTAGGCTGATTCGTGAGCACATTAAAAAATGAAGACACGCGTTGAGCTAAAATGAGACGTGTTATCCCTGACTACACACATTATGGAGGGGTTGAGAAATCACAAGGATGTGCCGCTATCAAAATATGTTGTGACTATCATCACATCTGTTTGCATCCTGTGTTTTTACATTCTGTATTGTTTCAATAAAGTTTTGCAAGTGAGCATAATCTACAATTGACATAATCCCTAACAATATGATATTATTCAATAAGCCCATGCATGACCTTACTTGCACTGCTGAAAGCATAACTATCCTCATTACAGTACAACATACACATTATAATTGAATCCCTGCAGATTTTACTCTTTTACTCTGCAACTGAATTCTACAACATCAACTAAATATACTCGGCCAAGAAAAAAAAAAAGAGCTGCTTCATTTTTCCTTATATGGGCGTCGGTAAGTGGGCAAATTGAACCTGGAGTTGTACTGCACCATATATCACTTCCAAAAAAGAAACATTTACATAACTGAGGATATGTCAAAGGCAAATGGAGGAGGCTGGGGAGGAGACGGAAGTGGATCTGCACACACACACACACACACACACACACACAGTTGGGAGTGTCTACCTAGGTCCGCTTCTCAGTGGGGAACAACTACTGTGGCGGCGGGTGTGTAGTAGTGTGCTAACAATTTTTTTTTCACATTTTGGAATATGCCATCTTGGTGCGTACAGGGTACAACAGGGTGGACCGAGTTTTCACCATTGCCCCATAAAAGATGCTCTATGTTGTAATGAATGCATATTCTAAACCCTAAGTATAAGGAGAACTCTGATAAGCAGTCTCAAAGTCTTCGGGTCTGCAGCATTTTACCGCCATAGACTTTGATAGAAACATGAAGGCTGAGTTGATGGGGGGGGCAGCGACATTAGAAAGCTTTTCTCCGAGACACAGAACTAGTAGTAGTGTCCTTTTAAGGAAAACCAGGAATACAATTAGAAAATTAAAGAAAAGCACGGCAAATCTGTCCAACCAAATGACAGAAAAGCTGTAGGAACAAAAAATCACATTTTCAAAAAAGCAATAGGGATATGTCAAGATCAGTTATACAGAAGACTAGTGTACAAAGGAAATAAAATGTCACTCTGCAAAACTTAAAATCTTTGGTATAGAAACAAAAAATCAATCAAATCAGTTACTGTGTTTTTACACAGAAATGTGTGGGTATTTTTGGGACAATCAAACAATCAAAAACAGCCTGGAAACCTGGTTACTTCAACTGCAGCGGTGGGGTACCAACCTTTCCTCCACCGAACCAAACATGCTTGAGTGTAGCACGGTGAGTTTTCCTCTGGGTCCGTTTGAGCTCAAGCAGGCAGTGCCAAATTAGGGAGTAAAACAACATCCCCACTGTTTACCCGGCCAATTTATTTGCTTTTAGATGTTTAAGGACTTCAAATAGCCCCTGGAAGGAATCGGGTGAGCTGTAACTGTAGTCAGATATCACGCCACTCAGGAGTCGCTATCCCAAACTAGAACGCTGCATGGGGAGAAATCGAACATTTCTCGCGATACAACGGCGGGAATAGGAGGAATGAGTTCATATGGGGCTTTGACACTGTTAAAGGAGTCGTTTCACACTGCTGCTGCTCATCTGTGTGTGTGTGTGTGCATGTGTGTCTGTTCACGTAACCAGTGGCTGCTAATCTGGTCTGACGCAGTCGTGTACTCAATGTACACCACATGAGGTCCACAGGTGCGATGGGACCAAGGAGAACACATGCACACACACACACACACACACACACACACACACACACACACACACACACACACACACACACACACACACACACACACACACACTCCTGAAAGCAGTCAATGTGCATATGGCAGAATGAAACCACCTGAGTCTGACTGACGCTGACTGATTGTGTTTTAGCTTGGCGGTGGGGAGTCCTGCTAGACACCTGGGGCCAAATGTATAAAACTCTGTGTAGATTTAGGTGTAGAAACCTGTGTACGCACAAAACAGGGAACATGCATACGCTCAGATGTATAAAACCCCACGTACGTCTGTTCCCACGTTTTTTCTTCATACATCTCAATCATCCTTAAATTGTGTGCACGTGCACGAGCCTTCTGACCATTCCCACAATTTACTATAAATGGCTTCCAACACACCCCCAACTGTCTGGTTTGCATATAAAGGGCCAGCATTTAGTTTAGTTCTGAGGACAAACGGTGGAAGCATTTAAGAAGAAATAGAAGAAAAGAAGCACAATTTTACGACTGAACTTGAAATAATGGTTGATTAAAATGACAGAAGAAAACGCGTATTATTTAGAAGCCTAAGCTCTGGCATTACCAACCAAATGAAACAAGTTGAATGGCAGAAAGTAACCGAAACCATCTCCCTTTTAAAAGCCCAATGCAACGCTCTACCACAGAGCGCACGGCTGTGCACCACATTACAGCGCGTCTGTTGTGGCTCTGGGGGTTTGTACATGGCATAACCATGGCTTCAATGCATACCCATTGTCACCTGAGGGTATAAAATATGATATACATATTATACAAATCAATATTATATACATATATTACATTTGGGAAACCGGACATCGCTGCAAATTGCATTTTGATGTTGGCCTGTTCAGCTGCTGTGTGGGAACCTGATGTATCTATTACTCAAAGAAACGATGCCACCCCACGCCATGGGCATGATCCGGCTCAGGGCAGCTCAGGATATCCCTGATCTGTCCGCAAGCTTCAGCTGAAACATCCCTGTCGCTAAAAACCCGATTGTTGTCAATACCTGTAGATGGACGGGGATGACAGGGTTCTCCGAGAGTGCCGTTCCAACACAGGGCCCAGTTCAGCACACAATTAGAAGAGAACAGCTCTTGGAAATCCACTGGCGCATTAGCCAGTCATCATCATGGACCAGAAAATCAGTAGGTCTCTGAAGACTCGATCTCGCCTAAATTGCGCAATAGCAATATCTTCCAGCAACAGTATCATTTGGCACAGCCATTACACACGGCTACAGCCTTTATAGTGTAGGTTATTCTCACTCCCCAATAATACGCGACAGAATAATAATATTTATTTATATAAAGATCATGTATTTATTTGTTTATGTATATAAAGATCATTATCATTATAATTATAATTATTATCATGCATAGTGACAAACATATTTACTCAAGATAGAACGAAATGAAGGCTTGTCAAAAAAAGGTTATTTACCACTCACGCATCACTATATAATCATAGTGGATGTTTTTTTTAAACTATAGATTACATCCTAACACAATGTAATGAAAGAAAAAAGCTCCAAATAAAATGTCATCCAAATTCACACTTTTATGATCCTTTTTTGGATACAAACTCGAAAAATGCGTATGGTACGCATGGTGTTCAGAATGCATACCGGTACGCACATTCTCGCCGCCCGTGGATTTTTATACATTTGGACTCCTGCGTGGAAAGTGACGTAAGTACACTTTTCGTGCGTACGCATGGTTTATACATTTGGCCCCTGAGCTACTACCTCAATAACCTCTCTCTCTCTTCTTTCTCTCTCCCTTCCTCTGTTGGATGCACCCGCAGCTTCCTCTCTTTCATCCTCGACTATATGCACTTGAGCAAATTCAGCAGCCTCTCTTTCTCTCCTCATCTTTCTTTCAAAGGATTTAAAAGATGACAATGACTTTTTGATTATCTAGAGAGAATTGTGGGAATCACAGTTTTTGTTACGTAAAAAAAAACAAACCCTGATTTTGCATCACCACATCATGTTGTTCGTTGCAGCCTTCAGTGCTTTCCAATGGGTGCTTTTCTGATATTTGTCTAAAAATATCACCGTTACTTGGTCATCTTTGGTCCAGCCCAGTACAGGCTACACTTCCCTTCCACCTCTACAGAACACGTTGAGCTGGACACAGTTCAAGCACTCCACATGTTCCTCCACATTATGCTTACTTTGACTAAGAGCATTATGGCATTGATACAATCAGAGGGTAACACTAATTAATGCTTAATTAACTAGTTAGGTATTAACTAACCATGCGCAACTAACTAATTCATTACTAAACTAATAATACATTATGATTAGTTATCATTATAATTAAGGTAGGAGGATTCTCCAATTTACTTGGAGAAGGGGCACAAACTGCAGTTTACTACTAATACCCCTTTCACACCAAGGCAACAACCTAGGAATGACCCGGGTCAGATGCAGCTCGGCTGCGGTGTAAATGGGGCGACCCGGGTTAAGCAATGGACGGGAACCTCATTGGTTACGATCAGAGGCACATTATATGCGAGTCAGTTCACAACAAGGACTGTTTCAACAACGAACCAATAGAAGGAATAACAAAGGAGAATTGTAACTATTTAGCTTCTGTCCATCCATGGGGAAGAAGGAATAAAGCGACAAATTACCGGGACGGTAAAACTAACACATGGTTAATTAATGCTTAAACACTAGATCATTTCAACAGGTTTAAGCGTTTCTTCGGACCCTTCTCATTTGTGGGGCGTTCCAATCCAAATGAATTCACAACGGTCTCTTGGGCATCGTTGACCACGAGACGAGCTCTGTGGGGAGAGTTCTGCATTATCACAGTGAGACACACAGACAAACAGACAGAGATGCCTGAGACACTAATACACTCACACAACAGAACACTTAGAACGTGGGCTCTGAAGGGAGGTTGTTAGTTCGTGGGAGGCATGAAGGTCATTTCAGCTGTCAACCACCAATTATTGTGATATGACCCATCAGGGGGAATCAAAACCACAAGAGGTGTAATAAATATTGAGCGTTTTAGCATTTTCTGTTTACAGCTGGGCAAACTCTCATCTAATCACACGCCTGTCTGTCTGTTCTGGAGTCCTCTCTTTGCTATCGACCTGTTCCATAATGAGCAAAATGAGAGCGCAGGGCAAAGCTCGAGCTGTTTCAATTCATATTTAAGACGACAAACCTTTTAGGGAAGCAATTTCAAATGCTAAGGGTAGCTCTTGGAGCCATTCTGTTTGGGAAAGAGTGAAGCATCTTTTCTGTAGTAGTATTGCAGGATTATTACAATAATTCCTCATTGCAGTATAGCTTCATTGCAGCAGCTATGCACAACGTAGGCTCCATACTGAGATTAAAAAAACGACCAATTCAAGCTTATCCTGTTAATAATTTTGACAATTTAATGGCTGCCACTGCCACCTCAGTGTGATAATTAGTGCCATCTGTCTTTCTCATCCTCTGTCCCACTTTCTCATTCTTTTCTTTATCCAACGATGTATAACGTGCATAAACCTGTAAACACAACTCACAAGCTGCTAATTGGTGACATCAGAGCCGCGGTGATGCGTGCATCGCACCGTCTAGATTTGGCTGCAACCTAATTAAATCTTCCCAGACTTGCGAACAACAATCTCATATCCCCTTTTGGATGGCGGCAATTGGGTCATAAAAAACACCACGGTGAATCTCTCCCCATGGATCACAGAATTTAAATGAATAAGTATTTTTGATGAGGTCCTCAGACCGAGCCTCGGCTGCAAAGAGTCAATCCAAATGCTTTAATCAAAACTTAACCAGCTGGGGCGCGTCATGAATCATGGAGGATCAGCTGGTTAAGGTGCATACTGTATTATCAACTCATAACTGTAGTCTAACTGAATCCCTGAATTTTTGGGTAATGGAGGTGCGTGGATAAAGAAGGTGCCATGACGAGGAGAATCCAGAATCCAGTTCAGGGACTTTAGTCAGAACTGCAGCTTGCTGCATTCACCAAGTACATTGACGAACTGGAGCATTCAGGTAAGTCTTCAATAACATTGTAACTTGCATGTTGTTGGTATGGAAGACAAATGACAGGAGTGGGGTTCAAATGGAAATGAGGGGGGTACCTGGGGCAAGTAGTAACTCTACACTTTCTGAAACATAGAAATATCCTATAAAAAAGCAGATGAAATAATCTTTAAATTGATCACCTACAGATGGCAGCAAATCTTTCTCATCTGACAAGGGGAAGAAGACATTTTTGATACAGTAACATCATAAACTGTCTGGGTGATCTTCTTTTTATTAACATTCTCCAGCTAGTGTGGGAGGAGGCCAGTGACGGAAAATAAAGCAGGTCCTCGAGCAGGCTGTTAGCAGGCTGTAGAATAGGCTGATCCCGAAGGCAGGACTGCTGATCACAAGTTATTTGGCTTTCATGACATCTTGAACACATCTTGGGTGATTTCAGGGCAAATGAAGGGGATGAGGAATGTGACTTTTAGGCATCTGAAGTGTAAAATCATTAAACATCACACAAGTAAAATATTTTAAACCGCACTCAAGTTTTTTTGGGGTTAAGCTCTTACTAAGGGTTGGCGTTAAGACTTGCTAGGTGAACACTATGACAAGACCAGGCGTTGCAGCTTGGCAACCCTGTCATGTCAGCCTGTTTCATCACTGTCATAGCCTCTCTGTACACAATGCAGTAACTAGCATACCGACATCCAGCAGCTAAACACTTATCCAAGTATTGTCCAAGACAAGAGTTGAATCCCAGAGGTTTAAAAGCACCTTTAGAAGCACCTTTCGTCTTCTGAGGATTTTGCAGGGAGTAGGCTAAACATAAAATACACTGCTATGCACAGTTGCACCATGATTTTGGCAGAATAACACCAGGTCAATCCTAGATATTCTGATAATCAAATTACTACAAATGTATAATCTCAGTCCAGAAAAACAAATTTACAAATTCCAACAATCATTGCTTACCCCACTGATAGGCTCTTCACTTCAACTACTGCTGGCTTTACAAACTGTTGGTATTATAGTTTAAACTGTAGTTGGATTGATAAAGTAACACAGTACTAAACATAGAACAAACTATAGAAACTATAGCAGGGAAGATTTTTCATTATGCTTCAACATGCCTTAAGAAACACTAGAAACCACTCTAACTTATCCACCATTGCCATTGCCTTGACCATTGCTTCACAATTCAAAATTCAAAATTGAATTGACCTGCCCTTGTAGTAATCGTAACGATAGCCACAGCAGCTGCCGTATCTAGACATGATATTTTCTGGCTTGCTTGGAATTATATTCTACTGAATTACAAATGCACATCCTCAGTAGCCAAAACTGCATATTCCTCAGTGACAATAAAAACAAACCAAAGTTTGTATTCAACACAGTCCCAAAACTCATGCATAAATGTTCCCCTATACCAGTGGCTCTCTATTCTCTGCCAATGACTTTTCACTCAGAAGATCGCTCTAATTAGAGATGAGATCACCAGTATACTTTCTAATTAAGGTGCTGTCCTGCCCTTGGATAGCTCACTGTTTCTCATGCTACTTGCGTACTCTCATGGATTGAATTTGTTTCCCTAGATGCTTTCTCCAAGTTAGTATTGATGTCTAAACCTACAACCTGCTTCACCCTCTCCCTGCTAAACCTTTCAAAGAGTTTTTCACATTCTTAGGGACTCTCAATTCCCTACATTATCAATAATCTCTGGCACCCTGCCCTCTGCTTTTAAAATGCATTAAAGTGCGTAAGCCACTACTTGAAAAAACAAGCCTTGATCCAGAAGTCCTTCAGAATTACAGAACAATCTCAAACCTGCAGTTTACTCGAAAGGATTCTGAATATCTATTTAAAAAAAATATATATTTTTTCATTCCACCAAAACGGCACTCGAGTGATCAGTGATCTCCTATTAGCTATTGATTCTGACTCAACCTCTGCATTATTATTATTACTCGACCTGAGTGCAGCTTTTGATACAATCGACTATAACATACTCCTAAATTGTCTTGGTCAGTGTTTCATGGTTTAGATTCTATCTACTAGATACTTTTCCGCAACAATATGACCTTAGAGTATCATAATATGGACTTTAGTGTGCCACAAAGCTCTGCCCTGGGCCTGCTGCTATTCTCTATTAAATTATCCGCAAATGTGGCATTAATTTTCATTGCTATGCTGATGATACTCAGCTCTATGTACCCATCAAACTGAACAACTGCTCCCAATCCTAAACTAAAAAGGCGGGTCTAACCAAAGTCAAAGGCTAGATGTCCCTAAACTTCCTGCTCCTCAATGCTAACAAAACAGATATGTTCATTGTTGGACCAGGTAGACACAAAACTGCTTGAAGGATATACTCTAAATTTTGTTAATTGCATGATCTCCCAAAGTCCACCTACCAAGGACATTACTAAAAGAGCATTTTACCATCCTTGCAATATTGCTAAAATTCAACCTATATTAACAACAAGAACAACAGACACAGAAATCTTAGTACATGTCTTAGTATCATCAAGAGTGCAATGTTCTGTTCTCCAGTTTACCTAATGCGTGCATTAAAAATCTTCAGCTTGTACAAAATGCTGCTGCCAGAATCCAGAGTAAAACAAGAACATTTGACCACATAACGCCTATCCCTACACTGGCCCATGCCAGATGTGACTTTTAAGGTGCTTCTACTAGCATATAAAATATTACATGGGCTAGCACTGCCTTATTTAGTAGATCCGATTATATGCCATGCACCCTCCAATCGCAGTAGTCAAAACGAAAACTGCAGGTTGTACAGCCCTTTCTCACTGCACTCCCTCTCTGGAACAGCCTCCCTACTGCAATTAGAGAGGCAAGATCTATTTATATCTTTTAATCGAGGCTAAAAACCCATTTATTTTCTCTAGCATTTGGCCAATCATAGTGTCACACAATTACTGGGAATGAGACAGTCTCGTCTTACCAGTAAGCTTGTACCAGCTTAGGTTCCTGCAGATGAGCATTTCGTTTACATGTCCTGTTCTCCCGGTCTGTGTGAACCCGTGCCTTTTTTTTACTATATTTGTGTATTTTATTTTTACACATTTGGAACCAAAGGCCATGTATCTTGGATTTTTTGTTCATCACTGGCAGCAATTTCATGTTGCTAATAAAAGTTTTACTGCAGCAATTCTGTCACTTACTATTTTTGTTCTACTGTACATTCAATAAAGTAAAGATGACTCATTCACATTTGATTTTGAGTCGGGTTTGCCGTGTTTTGTTAGAGTTAGTGTATGTAGACAACGTTTTTTAGCATTTTGAAATGTAGATTTTGTATTTAATTAACAAAATGTGGTTTTGAGCAGAAAATTAACTATTTGGCTAATTGTGTGATGTAGGTGTATTGCTGTGTTAGGAGTTTAGAAAAAATATCTTAAGTATAGCTAAATGCTTGTTAGTGATCGTAAAAAACTGTAATCTTTGTTTGCCCACTCTGAACCCATTGCACACCTGACTGTCCTGGTAGGAGGATCCCTCTTTCAAGGTTTTTGTGGGAATCTATCCTTGTGCCCAGTGAGGGTCTAAGGTTGGGGAGTGTTATTATTTTCATAATGGTGGCATTTGAGACTGGAACTGTGATTAAGGGCTATGCAAATAATTTTGACCTGACTTGACTAACCAGCCCAACAACATGCTGATCTGTGCCACAATATACCCCAAGGGCATGTGGATTTAAAATGGCAGAATCATCATCAGGAAGTATAATTTTATTACAATATGAAAGAGTGGTGATAACAATCATTACAAAGGTACAGTACTAGCTTCGCTTGTTTGTTTCAACCCAAAAGATGAATTCTGATGCATCTCCTATTGCAGTTGTAAAAGCAACTCAAATATCTGTTTTCAGATCTGTTTTCTGAAAAAGCACTTGCTTTGGGAATTTTTTATCCAACAAAGCTTTTTATAGCACTGTTTGAAGAATTGTGTTCAATGCAAGCTAACCCACATTCATACAGACCAGCTGCAGCCCAAATTCACTCACGTAGTCAAACGACTCGGCACCCCAAACAATCTTTCATCTTACTTAAACATTTATGAGGCATGAGTCAGGGCCAACATCTATTTCCATCTATTCTGATTCTATGTTGTCAGTTTCTCTCAGCCTTCCTCTCTACTTCTTTCAAGGTGGGGAGAGGGAGAGAGAGAGAAAGAGAGAGAGAGAGAGAGAGAGAGAGAGAGAGAGAGAAGAGTAAAAGACAGGTGATAGATTAAAGCAGCCTGCCTAGCGGTGGGCTTGTCTTGTTATACACTGCAAAAAGTAATGGGATCACCTTTGAAAAGAAACTGAGGTATCATTCTAGGTGCATCAGTTTTTAGGTGCATTTGATAAATCCAAAATGTCATCTGAAATAAGAACCATATAACCCACAAAAATATTGTCCTGCAGGATCATGTACCTTCCTTCAACATATCTGGAACATGCATGCCCATACAGGATGCCACTTAGGTGGACAGATGGGCCTTTTTAAGTAATGTATTACTTCATTTATAGATATCCTGCACTGATTTGAGTGAAAACAATGGCAAATGTTGAAAAATTATTTCAAAGTCTCAGTGTGTGTTTAGTTGCCAGCGCAGCTTTGTCAAAAGGGGATGACATTTAGACAAGGCTTTATGAAAGCCCCAATCCACTATATCATCTATGGGTTTATACTTGGAAGATTCTTAAAGGGAGGAAAACAATCTCTTTGAAACTCTCAGATATCACAATAATTCCAGAATACAAGTCAATGTTTCTGCATTATTTAGAAAAATATATAGAGGTAAGCGGTCACTATAGTCCACTGCTACTATAATAGCCTGTCACTGTGAGACAGGCTCAGTGAATCAATTAGAATTGAAAGGCGCTGTATTAGAGGTGTCACTGTGTATTACTGGGACTTTTAAGGACGAAAACATCACAGGGCCATTAGATCCTCAGGATCTGTGCTAAAAGCTCAGCATCTTCCATTGAATAGTCAGGATGGGCATCATCGAGAGATGGCATCCCTCCTGAAGGAATGTCATTAGTATTGGTTTCAGTGGAGATGTTGGTGCAAGTAGTCTGAAATTAGACTGCAATGGATGACAAGACATAGACAACTGGTTTACACTGAGAGCCGACGACTTTATAATGTAGATGGAACAAACAGGGACAATTAAAACAAGGCAGAATTTGTGCTAATAAAGGGAAATGCCTTTCTTAAATCATGCCCTGAGGATAAGACACATGTGACATCTTAACTTAAAATCAGTAAAATCAACTGGTTCTTTTGACACACCAAAATATGGAGCAATCTTGAGATTGACATAACATTCTGAATGAGCTGAATGGACAATGACTAAGCACAAGGGAAAAGAAGAAGTGGGAGGCTGTGTGTCTTAAATGCTTTGCCAGCATTTGACGATCCATTCACACTAGATCTCTGACTTCTAATACAGAACACCCACATGATCCACTTAGTGTCTGACTCACTGGCGTGACTGGTGTAGCATGACATTCTTTCTGCAGGCCATTCATTCAGTAAAACATACAGAGTTACTGTTGTGGAAGACGTCTGTGATGGAATGTGAAAAAGCATTCTATTCTATTTGATACATTTTACTCCATGAAAACATTTTGATTGTTGATAGTGCTCTGTTCAAGCACACACACACACACACACACACACACACACACACACACACACACACACACACACTGAAGCTCTATGTCATAATCCTGGTGTAAGGACGCTTGGTTGTCTGACAGATAGGTGGCCAATGATTGCCTGTAAATTGAGTGCAAATTAGTCTGCTGTCTCAAGTGTGTGTGCGCGCGCGTATGTGTGCGTGTGTGCTCTCCAGACATGACTGTGACCGTCGCCTGCTGCTTGGGGGATACAGACAGATGGAAGGAAAACACTTGTAGCCTCTCAGGTGCAAATTGCAGGAAAATAAGTTATACAGGAGGCAGTCGACACAACAGATGAGAACCAGAATGACGATAACTCAATCCACTGCCAGAGACAGATTTCAATTTAAATGTAACCCAATCTGTGTTTTTCAGAGCAGACATACACAACACAGATTCTGGAAGGAATAGGAGATATAAGATGCAAGATGCAAAGGAAATGGTCAAAGTGAAGGTCAAACAGAATTAATTGAAGACAATGCTGCAGCGATGCCAATAACAAGTCATTGCTATATCGTCTACTGCAGCAGCAGCCTATTGTCTAAAACCCCAAGAACTTAGAACCTAGAAATTCTTTGCACCTTTGGATATCCACGCATAGTACAAAATCTGAATTTACCATTTATCCTGTGCTTGAGTTCTGCAGCAGTTCTGTTCATCTAGTGAATGCTGTAAAAACATGTGACTTCATATGATACTTAACCTTTAAGCTAAAAGCAAGCAAGTGCCAACATAGTCTAGTTTTTTTTCCCGTGGGTTACTCTGCAAGTCCAGCTAACCTCTAGCCCTCAAGCCCCCTTCTCATCCTAAGCATTTCCCATTGTGAACTCTATCACCCCCCTTACTTCCACCCCTCTCTGCTGCCACTTATCTCTTTCTCTCAATTTCCATCTCCACGTGACTCCTTTACCGAGCCTCTTTCTCACCTCCTTCTTCTCCCTCTGTCTCTCTTTGTCTATCTGGGAATAAAACCTTAAGCTATTTTATATGAGAGAGTGCAATTGAGAGAGAGAGAGAGAGAGAGATGCTGATGCCGGTATCAGCAATAATACTTCACTGCTTTATAAAAGATGACGGCGGAGGATGGAAATCACCTTGAAGTGACATGATATGCCCCTCTTTCTCTCTTGCACTTCTGTTTTCCCTCACTATTACAAGCACCTTGGTTTCTTTGTTTCTTTCTTTTTTCTGCCTCTCTCATCCCATCAGCCCTCCAATATAAGGGTTGATAGCCACTCCGTAGCACGTATAGAACATATATGGGAAACATTAGGCTTTCCCAGTCCCTTCTCCCCAAGGCCATCCCAGGCAGCGTATATAATGCATTCCCAGGTAGGTAACTGATTGCTGTATGAGGAAGCCCACGGCCCCTTGGTAATGGATCCAAAGTGAGGATCGGCTTACCATTGATCAGAATGGAGCTGGCTGTTTCTCTGGGAGTTTCACTGCTGGGTCTTTTCTGTTCCGCACTGCTGAGGCAGGAAAAGCCAATAGTCCGATAGACTCCATTGTAAAGGCTTGATCCTTAAGCCCAAAAGAAATACAACCAGTCCCGCTACATGAAAGGCATAGATCGCTGACCTGGAATCACTCATGGTAAAATGTGATGGCTCTGACGGCTTTGTAAGTCCGAAAAGAAATGAATGACAAGCGATTTGATTCGCTGACTTGAATTGAAGTGTCTAGCGATGTGACGGCGGTGGAAAAACAAGCAAAGAAAAGCAAAGAACATAGAATTGTATAGGACGGAACAGGCATTGCCTTGCTTTCAAATCAACATCCTGGAATGATGTGCAGGAGGGGGAGTGGTATAGGAACTGTAGGGTTGTAGGCACAACACCAATGAAGCTTTTGATGGCCTTAAGTAGGCTAGTCTATAGCTGTTACATTTTAAATAGCAGTAGACGATGGGGGGTCTGATATAACTTGCTTGAGCTGCGCTTGCACTTGCACAGGCTACCGCGATGACGGAAATAAAAGTGAGTATATCAATTTTGAGTTACCGTAATAAAGTAATAGGTGTACATCTTTGGGGATGGGCCCCCAAGGCAGGAAGTGTTAGGTGTACAACCAAGAGACCCCGCCATGATCCCACCAGGACGTGCTCCGTCTACCCATTCCGAATCTCCGGGCCATAAATACACTGGAGATAACTGGCTGGAGCTGCTTGGAGTGACTGTGAAATTCCACACCTCAACACTGGCGAAGTGGGACATGCTAACAGCTCTTCACACACAGATACACAAAAACACATATCACCAGTAATAGGTGCACACTGTCACACACACATTCTCTGGCGTTCATTTTCACACCAAATAGTCTCACTTCCTCATTCGAGGGAAGGGTAAAAATAGTCTGCTGGTGCTGATTGATGTTAGGTTGCCTATTGAGACCGTCTTCTAGTGATGTTGGAGAGCTTTTGAAAGCCAAGCGAATATACAGATTGAAGACTTCTTAGCCTGATAAAAAATCCCTACCCAGGCTTCGCTGACACATCGGTAACAAGGTGAAGTGCGTGTGTGTATGTGTGAAGTGCTTGTAAATACAGTGTGTGCAAAATAATACCTTTCCCAAGACCTTAGTCATACCCTGTTCGCCAAATAAAGATCCTCTGGTGGTAAAATGTTGCAATATGTACCGCACAGAGGGAAAGAGTGCAGACTTTCTACAGCAGCTACATTTTTAAAGTGGCCCTAGACAGCCCACAAAATCACAGTGAGCGATAACTGTTTGAATTTTGACTCAATAGCCATAAATCATTTAATGTGATGTCAGTAAAGTGCACACTCCTCCGACCTTAAAACGTAGACTTCTTAGAGCAGGGGTGTCAAACTGTGTGCCATGGAGGGCCGAGAGTATGCAGGTTTTCGTTCCAACCCAAGAATACAGCAGGTGATTTCACTGATTATCACACCTTCAACCAGAGAGGAGGGACTAATCAGTGAAATCACCTGCTGTATTCTTGGGTTGGAACGAAAACCTGCATACTCTCGGCCCTCCATGGCACACGGTTTGACACCCCTGTCCTTAGAGTGAATCCCAATACACCCCTTGGCCCTACCCCTTGGCCCTACCCCTCCGTTTTGCGCGTTCACGTGAAGGGGTAGGGCTGTCCCAATACTCTATTTTCCAAGGGGTAGGGCCAAGCCGAAGGGGTTTGTAGCCCTTCAAACGGAGATTTTTCAGAGGCACACTTCAAACCAAGGGCTACCCAGAATGCCCTGCGAATCTCTGGAAGTAACAGGAAGATCATGGGGACCGCTACGCTACCATCCGAAGTGAACCACAAATGTAGTATTTTCTTTGTTAATAAAGATTTAAAAAATATTCCAACCGTAGTATTATCTTAGTTTAATGTCATTTCAATGTATTATGGACCTGTTTCTTTATAAAAAGCATAACAAAAAAAATCGCTAATATGCCGATGTCTCTACTTCGTTAGTTAGTTACGTTACAACATTGTTTTAGGCTGATTTGTGCATGACAGTGCCCGCATTTTGACATATTTACATGTCGCATTTCCCCCTTTGATGGTATATGATGAAATATAACTAAAGTCCAGCAGCGAAGTTGCTGCACTTGTTACGGCTCCTCTAATATCAGTGCAGACTGGCAGGGTAACGTTAGGAGCGTCTTGCTAGACTACAGAGCACCGCTAACGCTATTCTGTCATGAAGTGGACTGGTAATGAAGCAGTGGTCTTTTTTATTTGATGACTTGTTTGATCGATTGGTAGCGTGAAACGTATAAGTTGTGAACGAATCGCGAGCGTCCATGCTTTTCTATCTCCATCAGATGAACGGCAAATGTCACTGTGATAATACCATTGTTGCCATAGTAATCTCCGACAACAAACTCGTCCCGTCTGCTTATCGATGACGTATCAGCGTCGAAGTGCGATCCCAATACTTAGGGAGATATTTTCTGGCCCTACCCCTTGGCCCTCGGCCAAGGGGTAGGGCCAAGCCGAAGCCATAGGGGTACAAATAAGGATTGGGATTTGGCCTTAGTCTTAGAGGTGGGCAAGTCCAGATTTCCAGGTTTCTCTAGAGGGAGTGCTCGCTTGCTGCTGTTTGGAAGACACTTTTGGAGTCAATTCCCTCGGACGTTTTGATTTGTCACTTCCAGTGCACTTCCTGGCAGTGACCATACCCGACACCAATAAAGAATTTAAACAAATTGTGTCTCAATTGGGGAGATGGGATGTTCTTGACCGTTGCAGTTGTGAAGAAGGGTTGTATTTTTACATAAAACCATACTGTTACATACTGCTACTTACATTAACAACCACATTGTTCTCCTTGCATCAATAGCATCATGCATTCAAATAAAAACTAAGCTCGACTCTAAGTGGCTAGACTGACCATAGCGACTTTTATGGGACTATTGTTCTTTCTGCTGATTGGCCCATTAACCAAGACTAAACTAGGTGGTAAAATCTGACTGGCCGTCGAGAATTGGGATCAGTGGGTAAATGCAGTGTGAAACCTAAACAGTCAAACTGAAGATGAGGCTGAGCACTGATGCTGAGATCTGGACTGCATCTCGCTGACAGCCCTAATCCGTAATCCCAATGTAAAACAAAAAGGGTTAGCTCCCTTACAGAAAGCTAGACCATGGAATTGGAGACATCTTCTCATTCTCAAAATAAAGATGTTGTTACAATGATTGATAATTTATGAAAATCTCACATCCCAGTTTCACTCAAAGAGCAATATTCATAACTGATATCATTGCTATTGCACAAAAACTGATTGAAGTCAAATCCAGCTGCTCATTTTTGACAGTGCTTTTTCAAACTGTGTGGCTTGGTCCCGGAGTCACAAAACATTTTCCACACACAATGCCAATGACATTGTGACAATGCCAGACGCAATGCTCAAACAAATTAGGGCTTTGAAAATCAAGCACTGGATCACAGAGGCTGAACCCTTAGAGGATATCTGTCCCGGTAGGTACATTATCCGGCGGTAACTGTGAAGAGAGAGCTTCAAAACCTGCGTGGGTTTCAGCACCAATTCGTAGTTAAGTGTTATTCAGCAGATTTCACTAATGATAGAAGCCCATCTGTGGAGCAAACCAGGCTTGAGATCCTCTGAACATTGAGCATTCAGTACGGCACAGGTGTGTACAAACAGGCAGGCAGATGCAAAAGTTCCACAAACGCAACCCCACCACATCCTCTCACCGCTTACACGCACATTTTCACAGAAGGAGCATTAGTGCAGATGGAGTGTTTATTTCCACATAAGCCTTCTGTGTACAACTCTAGATTAAAGACTTAAATTTAGATCCATTTAAAGGGTGATGGGGAGATTAGAGCGACGCTGTGAGGCAAGTGTCATGAGGCCAGTCGGGCTATAATGTGCTGCTTTTGGGCCCTTTAAGTCTCTGGGTCGCTTTGCCTCTCTAACTGTTACTCCCCTTTGACAGTGGACTTGATCATTTTATCTGCTGAAGACGTGTCACATTACATTCTCTCATGAACAAAGTCAAAGTCCAACTATCTAGCTATCCCTGGAACGAAATGTTCCGAGTATGTATTAATTATTGCAAATTGCTAATGGATAAAAGAGGAGAAAGCACAAAAAACTTGTATTTTCTCAGTCACCCTTCTTTGGTTTGTGTTAGAAGTAGAATTTTTCAGACCAAACAAGGATGTCAAACAAAAGTGAGTGAAGATGCTAAAAGAATATGGTTTGAATGATCTGAAATGTATGCGACTGACTTGGACAGACACTTTAACAGCCTCTGAAGGATCACATCCAGTAGATAAGACAGCCAATACAGTGTTCCCCCTCTCACCTTCTCTAAAATACAGTATATAATATACAGTATATGCATTCTCCCCTGTACCTATGCATTGTTACTTACTCTAAACATGTGTACATGGTATATGATTACTGATGTGTCTAAAAGTAGATGAAATTACTGTATTTTGTTTGTTTTGTATTACTGGTTTTATGTATGAATTGACTTGAACTGACCTGACTTGAACTGAATTGAATTGACCTGACCTCTTCAACTGAACTGAACTGATTTTCAACTGAACTAACTTGACTGTAACTTGACTGTAACTTAACTTGACATGGTGTGGCGTGGCATGGCATGGCGTGGCGTGGCGTGACACCTCCCAACAAAGGAGATGGCATCCCCTTTACCCCCCTCTTCTATCACCCCCAGATCATGTCTCAACTAAATGTAAAGTATTCTCATCTGAAGTCTATTAATTTACTGCTTCAATCCCAGCGTTGTGTCTGGGAATGAAGGAATGTGTGCTATGGCCAAGGGGTAAGTAGTAAGACTATGATTAATCACTCTGACATTATCCTCGGCCTTATAAAGATTTCATAACCACAGCTAGAGCACATGGGTCCGTGCACAATGATACACACAGACAGATACACACACACACACACACACACTTTGAATATTTCATTCGCTAATTATGAAGACTAGAGCTCATACCTTGAAGTAATACAAACCATGAAAGGGGACCATTAGCCAGAGAGTATCAGGGCCAAATCCTTTTAGGTGTAAAATATTAAGCAGCCTTTATTTTGACGTCATTAGCTTTATAATCTAGGAAATGATTCCTTCTATCCCTTGTATGTGCAGTGCTCCTTCTTGTGCTGCTTGTGCAGGTCAAATGCTTAACCTGCGTCATTAGCTAGCATGTGAGGATGACAAGTCTATATGTGCAGGTTCATGTGCGTGTGTTTGTGCCGTCCTAGTGCTGAAGAGGAGGAGGGGAGATGTGAAGCTGAGCATCTGGTGTGAGAAACCGAGCACTTTCTGCCACCCTCCAAAGCGCTTCAGAGAAAGCATGAATAGTTAGGGATCTGTTTACTGGGATGGTGCTGTGCTTTGCAGAAAGGTTTGCCATGCAGCTATAAGAAATCAATAAGAAATAAGTCAAAATAAGAATTGCATAAAGCAATATAGTTCTTGAACAGCAACTAAACAAAGCGGTGGCTAAGCCAGGCAGGGGCTTTTTCGATTAGCAGCAACATTTAAAGGAATTATTACGCGGTCACATGTGCATCTTTATCAGGTATTTTGCAATGTGATCCAGCCAATCAGAAGTGAGGACCAAGGACTATTCATTTTTGTAATTTCGATAATTTATATCATAATTATATTTAGTCACAATGACATCACACGTGCAGACCACTTTTCATAATCTGAATTTTACCACTATTATTATTACTATACTATTACTTTGCTATGCTAGGCATGATAGCTAAAACATTAGTAACCCCACTCCTCCCCACTATCAATGGGGAGTGCTGAGGCCTGCAAATGCCAATTTGCATTCATTATATAATTGTTAATAAATACCATTTACCGAATACGTTCTTAGCAAATCAAATTATGGGTTTGCAAAAAAAATCATTATCCTCTTAACCAAATAATACAGTGAAGAATCAGACGCTTAACCACCAACATACCACGGTGGACAGCCACTCTGTAGCCTTACTCAGCTCCGGCGTTCTACATAGTGTACCATTGTTGCAGCCCGGGCCTACGAGGAATCCACACCACGTATGGAATGATAGGGATAGACAGGGCCTGTTGTGTCATTCTGCTCAGGTATGTGGAGTAAAACTAAGACTAAAACAGTTAGATGAGCCTAGGTGGGAAACGGCATACCAAGAGAATGATTTGTTTAAATGTAATGAGGAATCATTTGCAGGTACTTTGTCAACTACGCTGAAATATATAAGCAACAAGGGGAGTCATTTAATAATTAGCGGTAACGGCAAGGGTGCCATCCCCCATCCCAGGATGCTATCCTCTGCATATTCTCATTCCCGAATCCCCAGACTTGGCATGAAGTGATATACAGCACTGTGCAAAAGTCTTAGGCACATGTAAAAAAAAAAATCCATAAAGCGAAGATGCTTTAAAAAAATAATGAAATGAAAAGTTTCTAAATGTACTATAAAGAGCAGTAATGTAAAAAACGAATGTGGAAAACAAAAAAATAAACATCTAAGACCAAGAGGAAAACTCCTCTTCTTCAAACCTTTTGTTCAGTTGCTGATTTCAAATATTCACATACTTCAAACTTCAAATATTTGAAACATTCAGATTTTTACAGGCTGTAAATTTAACAAACACCTGTTTTAATCGACCGTTTACTGTATCAACAGTATCATACGTGATTCAACCCTTTTGCTCTTTTGCACCTGCAAAAAGCAAATATGGGACTCTTTTTTATTACATAACGGAGACGCTGAGACAAGGTGAGAATAAACCAGTCTTAAGCCCTTATTCGAACTGGATTAGTTTTACTGCATGAGGTCCTGTCATTGTAGACCAAATTACCCACTCTTTTTCAGCGAAGGCAGAGGTCATCTGATAATAGCAATCTAGTTTGAATAGACATCTCTGTCACATAATAATGGGGGGGCGGTTTCAGCAGCCGGTGGTTAAGCGGAGGGGGTAGATGATGTTTTGCATCTGGACTTGAAAGCGGTAATTTGAGGGAAATCACAGACGTGCTTGATCTCGTATCAAAGGTCCTCTGGAATTACACGCAGAGCGCTATGATACATTTACTTACGGGACCTCCCCCTAGTAAAACCCATTCTGAATCAAATGCTGCTTTTGCTGTATTCATTCGGTAAGCACTGTGACACCCTTAGAGACTGTGGGAGGAAGAAAGTAGACTTGGCCACACCTTTGCAGGCAGGGGGGCCAAAGACAAAGACATTAAACACGCTACTGCCATCGCATCGGGAGTCAGCTGCACCAGGCTAACCGTCCACCACCAGGTCATAAGGCTATCATCCATGCCTGACAAAAAATGGATTCATGGCCACGGGCTCAGGACAGGACAACCTGCTGTAAAAACACTTGTGGAAGCATAGCCTATCTCTAGGATTTTTTACAAACCGAAGGGCTAAGGTGGTAAATGTCACACATTCATACACAGCAACTGGGAACACAAAAACAAACACATACTGAAAGTAGGGTAATGAACACACACACCCGCAAATCAGTACAGAGAGCCAACATCATTAGCCAGAGCTATGGTAGAATAGTGAGAATTATTATTCCCAAGGCAAAAAAAGACTAAAGGCAAAAAAAAAACTGCAGAAAAATAATAAAATAAAATAATAATAATAAATTATTTCCATTTCTAAGTCTGACACCACACTGCCTGGCACTCCCTGCCTGCTGGCAACTTGGTATTTACCAGTAAAAATAGACTGTACAGGGAAGGAAAGCAAATAAATAAATGATTGCATTCTCCAAACCAAGATAGACAGCAGGTGGGGGGGGGGGGGGGGATCAAGGTGGCAACAGAGGGAGAAAGAAGAGGAGGTAGGACAAGAGGAGAGGAGGGAGTTGGGGAAGGTGGGATAGAGGGAGTGAGGGAGGGGTGAAGCACTGAGAGAGGTAAAATTGGAGAAACAGAGAGAGAGAGAGGGATAACGACAAGAAGGCCTTTTCTAGCAGCAGCTGCCCGGATATGATGAATGGCCTGCAGACAACCCTGCGCGGCTGAATCCCAACATCTCTATTGTGTACACTCCTCCCGTCCTGATTCATCGTTTGTTTTGCTCTGGCTGTGTTATTCTTGCAGATCAAGCCAGTGAGACACAGAAACCACTCAAATGCATCGTGTCTAATGACAAAGAATGGAAAATCATGGAATGCATGAAAAATTCTGTGACCTGTAATGGTTCTTTTTATGCACTCTGTATACGCTGCTTGCCCAAACTCGGCATCTATTGTTTCACATGTTGGGCACTGTGACACCCTTAGAGACTGTGGGAGGAAGAAAGTAGAGTTGGCCACACCTTTGCGGGCAGGGCGGCGTGTATCATAGTTGACATTATCATTCTTATGGGAAAATTCCCAGAAGAACACAAGGAGCTTCTTCAGAGACACAGGTCATATGTGGCTCGGCCCAATTTTATGCATTATCACTGGATTCACATCAGTAAATCTGCAGGAAATCGTTTACCAGACCCAGATCCCAAGTGCAGATTGATGTAAATCAGTAGCAAATTCCTGAAATTCAACATTAGTGCACACTACCGTTACAGCCACACTACTTACAGCCAGGCCTAGTTACTGCCAGGACACCATCCTGCACAATGCATTGCTTGGCCCTGTTGAAGTATCTATCTATCTATCTATCTATCTATCTATCTATCTATCTATCTATCTATCTATCTATCTATCTATCTATCTATCTATCTATCTATCTATCTATCTATCTATCTGTCTAGTTTTTTTGGAGGTCGGACAAAGAAAGGAATAAATATTAATAAAAGCCAGTGGAAGAGGAGGGCGGTGAGATGGCATGTAAGAAGGAGCAGGTGAAGGGAGCGAAGCTGCTGACAGGCCGGCTATTGGTGAACCAGATCATGTTTCATGTAACCCCAGGAAGGAGGCGAGAGGTTGTGACTGACTGGGAGAGTCAGGAACAGGAAAATAGACAGAAAAAACAGATAAACAGAAAACAAGAGACAGACAGACAGACCGACAAACAGAGAAACATGAATGGGACTGTGGGTGGACCCATATCTCCATATTGGTGTCTGAAACAGATCCAATCCCTCAACATCAAAGAGCAAAGGGCTTCTTTCTTTCTTTTGACATTTTTCACTGATGTTCGTGGGGGGGAAACCATCGCAGGAGAGGCATAGATGCCAATTTCTCTGTTGACAGTAGCCCCGATAGACCAGAATGCAATGCCATGCAGCCATGAGAGTAAGTAAGGGGAGCATCATTCTGGGAAACATAGGAAATCACTAACTGTAATTGAAGTAGACGATGCTGGTTGAGGGAAAGTGGGTACGCCAAAAAAGTAAATTACAACACTCTCAAAAAAAAAAGTGTTCACAACTATGCTCAACTATGCATTCGAACCAGAATGCAACAGATTTGACGATTTATTTATAACCGTGTTGAGCCTTCACGATATGGAACTGGGTTAAATCCCACTAATTACAGTGCTGCTGCAGAGAGTTAGACAGGGAGAACGAGAGAGAGAGAGAGAGAGAGAGAGAGAGAGAGATGTGCTGTTTCCTCTGCCAAATGAGCCTTCCCTGTGTTCACATGGGGATCTCTTGGACCACACATAAATGAGCTGGGATAAGTCATATTTTTTTGTATTCTTTTCTTTCTTTTTCTTCTTCTTTCTATTGCGTAAAATATTGTTTCAGCATTGACATTTAGCGTCTCGGACACCATTTAGATAAACTAACACAAATTAAAAAACAATGGCAAATTTCAAGGTAGGAAGGAGCGCAGTGCAATGTGAAGGTATCATCTGCTACACACATACTTTGGGTTTTTTGGTCTTATTTTCTGGGGGTTTAGAGGTTTAGGGGGTGTCCTGGTGATTCAGCGGTCTTGGGCACAGACCATGTAACCACGACGTCCTGGGTTTGAATCCGACCCGGAACCTTTGTCACATGTCATCCCTCCTTTTTCACCCAATCTTTCCTGTTTTTCAAATCAATATTTCATTTTGGATCAAAACATTGACTTTCTGAAATCATGTAGTGCGGAGGGTAATTCACCATCAAGGTCCTTATCTAGGAAGCATCACCCTGTGGCTTTGACAATTGTTTCTCTACCCTGAGTTTTCGTTTAAAGGTGTCCCAGAGTGTCTTCTGCCTTCTGCATAATGCATGCTGGGAAAGGCTCCGGGCTCCCCCCCCCCCCCCCCCTCGTGACCCTGTATAGGAATAAGTGGGCAAAGCGAATCCGGAGTTGCACCGAGGCGGATACGTCTGATAAGAGGTGGAGGACTTCTTTCTACCATTCAACAGGTGAATAGCCCACCAAGAGCGTCCCAAAGAGTTCCTTGAGACAGACCTCTGAAAGGTTATGAGCTAATACAGAGTGGCCATTCACAGCGTTGGTCATTCAGAGAGTCCAAATCATTGAAATGGCACCACAAAGGATTGGCCCTGAACCCTCTTCCTTTAGAAACGCTCTAATGTTGAAGGTCACAGAATGGCAGAGGGTCCCAGTAGTTTTCCAAAGGCCCTTAGAGAGATAGACAGGCAGGCAGAGAGAGAGAGAGTGAGAAAGTGAGAGAGAGAGAGAGAGAGAGAGAGAGAAACTAGGGCACTAGCTGGATGAAATGGCATGTTGGTGTTCTTCAAAGTGGAGCCATCGTAACCACAAAGTCCCCATTGCTCTCTTTCATCATATCTCCTTCAAACACACACATAGTGTCTTCCCATCTCCTTCTCTTTCTTGCTTTCTGTCTGTCTGTCTTTCTTTCTTGATGTCTTGATTTCTTTCTTTCTTTCCAACTGCTTTGCTGAACTGGTCTCTCCCCTCCTCTCTCTCTCTCACTCTCTCCTACTCTCCATCCTGCCTGGCTGTAGAGTTAATTTATTAATTTCCTAACCCAGTGCAACCCCCCCCTCTGCAGTTATGACTGGCAGAGATGCACCACCAGCTGTCAAACTCTCTCCCTGCCTCTGCCCCCACCCTTTCCCTTATTCCCTTATTCTATTCTTTTCTCTCTTTTACTGCAATGCTTCTCTCTCTCCGATTCCTCAATAGTTCACATGTTTTGTGGGTCACCGTGTTCTTGTGCTAAAGTTCTCTCGAACATCTCAGGAAATAATCAGGCAAACCCAGAAACACACCTAGACAAACCAGGCATAGGCATCATCAATTTTAAGGGTAGAACAAATATATATACATAGACATCATGATCTTCATCAGCATGGTCATCGTCAAGCGAGTGACATATGTTGGCAAGATTCACACGTATACGAGAGAGTGACAAAGAGGGACAAGAGTGAGAGATCCGACATTTCATTGGGTCCCTATGGAGGAGATTACGTTCAAAAGGTTGTGTCCATTTGGCTTCTCGTCGGTGCAGGGATTCATCGTACTTGCCAGCCCTTTGGGTTTAGGCAAAACAACCTCTAATGCCCGGAAGCCTATCGTTTTCACACTATCGCTGTTTCTTTTTTTAATTCCTCCCTATGATTTCTCTTTCTAACCTGAGCTCTCAACAAAACAGTTAAGTGAGCTTTTTCCACTACACTAAACCAATGAGTCCAATAAGTAGTTAGTTAGTCAGTTAGTCTGGTGTGGCTGATCTCTGACGTGTTCAGGCCAGAATTGTGAAGCTCCTTGGATTTGGGAGTTTTTACACATTTTCTCAAATAATGCTCTCTGACATTGCTATGCACTGGTTGCAATCAGTAATGCTCATCTATCTCTCAAGTGCTTTGCCTCAGGTGCTTTAGTGCAAGGCGCTAAATTCCCACATGCTCCAGCCAGCAGTGACTGTGCTTGTACTGGGCAGCTTTTAGGTGTGAATCCATGCAAGTGAATGAGTGTGAGACAGGGCAGTGCTGCACTTGTGCTCAGTCTGTGGATTTAAAAAAAAACAAAAAAACAACAACGCTGAGCTAGGATGACAAAGCAACATTCCACTTTCAAATCAGACATCATCACTATCACAAGACAACAAAGCGGGTTTCGAAACTGTGACTTCATGGTTTCATCATGTCAGAGGGATCAAACCTCCATGAAATAGCAATGTCCACGTGGAAATAATCATTTCGATACAAGGGTTAAGTAACCCTAACCCTAACCCTCCATGAATTCCATTTCTATTCAGTGTTCTTCTTATCGTTGACGGATGCACAATCACATCAGATACAGCAACGGAGGCTTGTAGATCTCTGGATGTTATTCTTGGGTTGTTTTTTATTGGTTTTAATATTTATCTTGTGGCTCTTGGTGATATTTTAGAAAGACATCCACTTCTAGGCAGAGTCTCTATTATGTGAAATTCTCACCATTGGTATATTATTTGTCTCACAGTGCCCAAATCTTTTTGATGTAACTTAATTATTTAGGAGCACGTCAAGTATAGATCAATGACCCGTTTTGCACTAGGACCCATAGTTTTACAAAACCATGAGATCATCAGGCAAACAGTTTACGAAACCCAGCATCAGATCACCAGGCAATCTGTTGAGGAACTGTGCTCTTGTAATTGTGACTGATATGATGCGTTCAGGGCAGCATGTTGTGCCGTTCTGTGTAACGGCTGTATAACATGTCTGCAGTTTGTTTCAAGGTTTGCTCTTAACTCATGAACAAAGCCTCCACATCTAAGTGAAACATAACAGTTTCTCAGCTTTGCTAGGAATTGTTTCTTTTTTCTTCAACAGAGCATGTCACCCCACATTTGAGTGAGTTAGAACATGTTGTATCCATACACCCAGACAGTTGAGTGTCACCTCATTTATATATTATACAAAATATTTTGAAAATTATTTTTTCTTTGCTCAAGTAACCACTACTTCTTCCCACAAGCCATCAGGCTCTTGAACAAACACACCTGAGCCCGCCCCCCCTCCCCTGCCCCACCCCCCCCTCCCCTGCCCCACCCCCCAACGCACAACAGGCCACTTTACTTCAAGGTCACCTTACACTCCGCTACACTTTATAACTTCTAATTTTTGTACTTGATAATTTATAACTTGTACTTATAACTTTGTACTTTATAACTTGTACTTAGAAAAAGTACAAAATATAATAGAAAAAGTACAAAGTTATATTATATCTCTTGTGTTTTTTAAATTATGTCTGTTATGTCCTTAGCATTAGCGTTAGGTGTCGGAGAGACACAAGAATTTCATTGCATACTTTTGCTTCTTGTGAACGTTGTGCATATGACAATAAAAAATCTTGACCTTGACCTGCTAACATTACACAACTACCAAACCTACAGTATGTCTATGTATTACACAGGGTGTTTTTAAAAATAAATAATAACAATAATAATAATAATAATAATAATACAAAATTAAAATTAAAAACATTAAAATACAAAATAAAATATTATATTCTGAATAAAAAGTAAGAAAGTAAAATAAACGTTTGCCCTAGCAGACCACTATGGAACAATCATACTATCAATTGTGTCACCACAAGGTGTCTGGAGAGTTGACCTCTTACATGTCAAGTTGGGTTTAAATTCATGTGATCTTTGTCATCATCGTATTGCCAATTTGCAATACGATACTAGTGATGCATAGGGATGGCTAACATTCCCTTTCCCTTGCTTCCGCCACTGCTACGACTAATAAAAAACACTGTTCTAAACACTTTCTTGCAGTTTGCCATTAATGCACCATGTTAGCAGCTGAATTGATCCCAGTGGCTTATTAATGAGCCGTTTGGTGTGCTATTAGTACATATATCTGTTGCATGGGTAGTTCCAATGAGAATCAAACTTGCATCTTGGTGGTAGATAGATAGATAGATAGATAGATAGATAGATAGATAGATAGATAGATAGAAAGATAGAAAGATAGATAGATACAAAAGGATTTCATATACTTACTGAAAGCTGCCACAGCCAGTATGAGTGTGACTACGATGGAGATCCAGGAGACCCAGAGTGCTTTCTTCCTGTAGCTCTGGGCCTCGTGGGGCTTCAGACGCATGCTGCTCTCCAGGAGGCCTGCAGGCAGACCCACAATAAACTCGGTTAAAAATGACAATTCATTATTTCTATTTTGCTATGGTGTGAGACGAGCGTTGCACATCTCATATCTCTTTGCAATGTGTGACTTTATTGAAGGACACTTCAGCAGGGTGGATGCTCGCCCGAAACAGGGGCTTGTACACAGGTCCTGCAACATATACTGATGCTGCCCAGATCGATTGGCTTAACCAAACAGTTCTCCTAATGTCACCCCATGTTATGCAGTGTTTATAGCCCACGTCTGGCAAAGGCCTGACGTGGGCCTGTGCATGGGCATGTGCTGGGGCCGCACATGCCCATCAATGAGTAATTACCGCCGCCTTCAAATCATAATGGAGCTGTCTCTTTCTCCCTCCCCTGCAACCCTTGCCCTCCCCCCTCTTCGACTAGAGAGCACTGGGCCAGTGAGGATTTGATTTACTAGGCGGGCAGAGGATTTAGACAGAGGGACATGAAACGCTGGTCACGCTGAAACTGATGAGACCGCCTCGATTCGTCAGACTGAACAGCTTCTTGCAGCACGCTTCGTTGCATAGTTGTTCAGACTAATAGAGGGAGAGTTAAAGTGGAATACCGCCCAGTTTAACAATTCAGATCTATTTCCTAATGTGCCTCCGGGCACCAGACAGGTCTCTGCTAAATCAGAGACCAGACAGCCCAGATTCTAATCTGCCCCGGAGCCGCTCGGTTGATGCAAAACGGGGGGAGACTGACTTTGTGGATTCATGCAATATTGATTAGTCTGCGTTTTTACATCCAAAGCTTTTAATGCTATTGTATACAGTTCTACCCATACACAGTCACCTTTTCCAATTAATCTCTCTAAGAAGCTGGTCGCACCGATTAACAGGCTTGGTAAGGATTCGATGACCGGAGGCCATGATAAACATTCACTCATACAGGCTGAGCTACCTTAGGGCATGTGACTAACATATTTCACCTTTAAGACAGCTAACTTGGCAAGAGGAAACCCAGGCAGGCACAGACAAGTGCCTTAGTCCACACACTGAGGACTAAGTGGATGTCTGAGTGTGTCATTCAGAGGGAACCAATCGCTAACAGAGAGAGATGATAAAGTCATGTGATGGTTGTTTCGAGGAGAAAAAGGGCTTGTTGTTATGAAGAATCAGCAAGTATCTCAGGTATCTGCTGAGACAATTCTGTCACTGGGTGTGTATGTGTGTGTGTGTGTGTGTGTGTGAGAGAGAGAGAGAGAGAGAGGGAGAGAGAGAGAGAGAGAGAGAGAGACAGAGAGAGAGAGAGAGAGAGAGAGAGAGAGAGAGAAAGGAGTTGCAGCCCAACAGTTGCAGCTACTATAACACACACACACTTCCAATCATAAGATCCCCTTTGTATTCTCCATTCACATTTACTATTTTGTACTTTGAACTGCTTGGGCCGCTTGTATGTAGCCTGTTGGATTTCTGTGTTGTGTGGAGCTGTATGCGAATAAGTATAAATGAAAAAATGTGAAAAAGAATGTGCCATATATTTGAAGCACCACACCACACCCCTCATTAACTGTCAACTGAAGAGATTATAGCGCTGTTCATACTGATTTGATTTCAAAATAGGCCGTATATTATTTAACATATAGCACTTGATCAAATAGATTAAATACATAACAAACTGTCCATGACCCCATGACTCTACACACATTTGAAGAAAGTTGCTATATTCTGCCACACTTAAGCGTCCTTCACATGATCAGCGACAAAAACGCTCGGTGCTGGCGCTGCCATTCCTTTCCTATTTGGCAAGCCTCCACCAAGGGCACAGACACTGGGAGACCCCCTGGCACTGTTCAACTATATTCAATGTTGACGTATCGCTGACCTCTGAACCATCACAGCAGTTTGATATCATAGCTGCGAAATAAAAAAAAGAATGGAGGAGACACTTGTTTTAGCAAACTTGTAGAAGCATCCTGAATTAGACAACATGATGCTTCATACCATGATCTGACTAAAAAGTCCATGGAATGAATGATGTCGGTTTACAGACGGGACTACCAGGTTGGTTGACAGCTTAGTACAGGACGTATATGCAGCCAGTCTATATTCAGTTCGATGGCTGTGCTAGTATGATCATTGGCGATGTGGTTAGCTACGGCTGATGCAGGCTGTAGTCCAAAATTGAACTCCACTCTATTCTTTCCTGAATGCTGTCATTTTGTTGACACTGATCATGTGAAGGGGTCACGCCCAACCTGGCATTGACACTGACGCTTTGCGTGGATCATGTGAAAGCCCCTTTAGAGGGCAAATGTGTGTGTGTGTGTGTGTGTGTGTGTGTGTGTGTGTGTGTGTGGTGAAGGAGGAAGTGAGACAGCATAGTTGCTGCTCACATGATCTATGATCCATGATCCATGGCTAGGGGATCAGCAGAGAAGGCATGTGCTCTACATCTCTCTCCTTGCCACACACACACACACACACACACACACACACACACACACATGCTTAGGTTGTTGTTGTTGTGTGTGTGTGTGTGTGTCTATCCCTCTCTCACTTTTCTTTCCTCAAAGTAATTAACCGCAACTGTCCAGCAAACACATGACCGAGCCTAGTGCACCTGGGAGCTGTGTGACTCTGAGCCAACTGATGAAAAATTAATTAATTACTTGTAGATACTCAGACAGACAGACAGACAGACAGACAGACAGACAGACAGACAGACAGACAGACTGACAGATAGATAGATAGATAGATAGATAGATAGATAGATAGATAGATAGATAGATAGATAGATAGATAGATAGATAGATAGATAGATAGACTTCATATTTTTGCCATGCAAGCTAAACAAAATGCTGAAGGTATTAATACCCTAAAAAAATCATGGCACACAATCAATTAGCCCAAAGGAAATTAATTGGGCTGCAGGAACAACTATTTTGAAATGTGGGTTGCTACAGAAAAAAAAACCTGACACGGAGGAGCATGATCAGACGATTGCAGAGGTTTTCCAAGAGCAATGGCAGGGACTTTTATGTAAATAGGAGGGAGATTGATGCAACCTACAAGGAGGAAAGCAGGAGAGGGGAGCGAGAGAAAGAGTGTGTGTGCTGAAGTGCCTTTGTGTGTGTGTGTCCTTGTTTTGTGCTAAGATAGATAGATAGATAGATAGATAGATAGATAGATAGATAGATAGATAGATAGATAGATAGATAGATAGATAGATAGATAGATAGATAGATAGATAGCAGCGCTTATTCAGCCATAGACTGATCCCATTCATTCATTGCCATTGCCCTGCACTTTATTCATTCCCTTTCACACTTATTCATTGCCCTGCACTTTAGCCACTCTCATTCCCTTCCACATTCATTCACTCATTACCATTGTTTAACTCTGTATATCTATCTATCTATATATGTTCTCTACACTGGCTCCCTGTAGCAGCTCACATTCATTAGCCTATAGCTTATAGGGCAGTGAAAGGAACAGCTCCTTCCTACCTCCAGGCTATGGTCAAGCCTTACATCCTGCCCGACCACTTCGCTCTGCTGCCTTGAGGCGACTGGTTGCCCCGTCACTCAGAGGCCCCTGCGGCCAATCTACACAGTCATGGGTCCTCTCTGTTCTGGCCCCACAGTGGTGGAATGAACTCCCCACTGATGTCAGGACAGCTGAGTCGCTGCCCATCTTTCACCGCAGGCTGAAAAACTGCCTCACTTATTTGTCTCATTTGTTTAATTAAAAAGTAGGTAGCTAACTTATTGCGCTTTTACCTTCGCACTAGTTATGCTCTTAGTTGCTTGTTTAGGAAGGAAATGCACTTACGATTTCTGGTGACTAGTAGTTCTCTTGCCTACCTATGTTGAATGCACTTATTGTAAGTTGCTTTGGATAAAAGCGTCTGCTAAATGCCTATAATGTAATGTGATGTACCATCCATTCATTCACAATCTGCTCTTCCCTACATGCCAGTATATAAAAGTATATATCTATCATCTAGATAGATAGATAGATAGATCTTAAATATAAGCCAAAATCGAACAATTTTGTATTAGCAGTATTTCAGCTTTAATTTATTATGATGATATGAATCACATTAGTATGGAAAGCTGCATGGTATAATTATCATATTAATTAAATCACTTGCCATAAGACCCAGTAAACACACATAATACTATATAAATGCATGTCTTGAAGCCTACAAAGAGACTTAGGAAGGATTGTAAAAGAGGCCTAAGTGAGCCTCCTCTTATCCACGTTGGAATGTTTTGTTGTGATCAGAGGTATTGTGGGATAATGAATGGGATTAGAGTGTGTTATGAAAGAGATCACACACAGAAACACACACACAGAGAGAGAGAGAGAGAGAGAGAGAGAGAGAGAGAGAGAGAGAGAGAGAAATGCACACATCTACTGATGTATGTCAGGCTTTATTACATGTGACCCATATGGAAATCTGACAGATAAATCCAATTCCCACCCACAGTATGTGAGGCAGATTGTGTGTGTGCCCGTGCCTGTGTCTATTTTAAAGAGCTGGATTCTCACAAGCAACGTATTTTTGCAATCCCGCTTGAACTATTGTATTTCACATCACATTACACACATAGTCACACAAATGAAAGAATGAATAAATAAATCGATTAATCAATCAATCAATTGCAAAATAACCAATTTTGAGTTGACGGTATGTTTTGAATTTAAATAGTCAACTGATAACTTTTGCCTTTCTTGGCAGCCTCCATGGTTTAGGGCTATCATAAATAATTCCAAATGGCATGATATTAGAGTGGGGCTATAAATAACACCTGCTAAAAATACCACATTCGTTTTTAAAGTTAAAAACAACAACAACAACAACAACAACAACAACAACAACAACAGCAACAACAGCAACACCGGGAGAAAAAACAAGTTACCTTCTCCCTCCACGCTGTCGGTGATCTTCATCTCTTGGCCCGTGTTGAACGGGTCCGGCTGGCCGGGTGTCTTGGCTTGGTGGTGGTGGTGGTTGTTGGTGAAGCCATCAGAGGCGCACTGGCCGTTCCGCACCGCAGTCGGGCAGGGATCCACTACAGTCGCGTCCGGGACAGGGTAGGACTCTTGAGTCATCGGATCTGTCATTGTTGCTGTTGAGTTTTTTTGTGTTTGTTTCTTTGTAAGGGTCCGGAGCAGAGGATGGGGGGAGGGAAAAAAAGAAATTCACACCGGTTTGCTAAGTGCAGCAGCCATCCAGCAAGTCCGATGCCACCGGTGTAGACTCGGTTGTGCAGAGGAGGATGGGGAGGGGAGGGGGGAGAGAGAGAGATGGCGATCAGAGGAGGTGGAGGAGATAAAGGACTATCTCCCCAGCATCAGCAGCAACACACCTCCCTCTGTTTTGGATGCAACTCCACGGGGAACCCCTCTGCAGGCGAAACAAAATCCCGGCGAATTAAAGACACCCACTTGTAAGGGGTTAGATGCGCCGATGCGATACTGTGATCTACTGCGATCTGCTGTGAAACTGGCAGGCGGCACCAGCAAGTTTTATTTCTCCTCCCCTCCCCTGCCCTGCCCTCCCTTCCTCTCCTCTCAGCACTCCCATACATCCACTAAATGAAACACCAAGTGATTGATTAGGCATTACAGTTGCCTGATAAATTATTATTTTTGACATAACGAAATAGAACTGTAGTAATCCTGCAATACATTTAGGGCTACTATACAAATACCACACTATCAGTATTATAATTATACCATTGAAGATTAAAAAACATGTATGATAAGGTGAGGTCACTATAAACTCACTACTGATAACCATAGTCACACTATAAGACCCTAAAGGAATACTGTAGAGATACTATAGAGATTCCATGTTAGGGAAACGTTATCATTTCAATAGGTACATTTCCATCTCCATCTCTCTCTCTCTCTCTCTCTCTCTCTCTCTCTCTCTCTCTCTCTCTCTCTCTCTCTCTCTCTCCACAAACACACACACGCACAACGTTCTTTCGCGCGCTCTCCCTCTCTCACGCGCACGTCACGGGAGAGGGGCAGAATGGGCATATCAATTAACCAGCAGGTGGCACCAACTTGTGGATTTGATTTGGACAAGAGCGAAGAAACATAATTAGAAACATAAACATGAGATTAGTTAAACCCATTTAATTTAAACAATGTCCTCAGAATAGTCCATTTAGCCAAACTGTTTCAACACAAAGCCCAACACGATGTTTTATGATTATGCCTTGCCTATATTATCCTGAAATATCAAAACAACACTAGAGAGTTTGTATATTACAGCCGAAACTAAGCGAGTGAAACGCTGATTCGACACAAAGTTGACCCGCTAGCATCGTAGAGAGAGCTGTATGAAGGTATTTTCCTGGCAAAATGTTTGAGCACGAAAAACGGATGATGTGAGCAAGAAAAATTAATTTATATTTGCAAAGAACTATTTTCAGAAGTGTAACTCATGATTTGCAGAAGCGAAAAACAATTTGAGCCAGAAAAATTTATTTAGACTGAGAGACATAATGAAGAGCAGGAAGACAGCAGCACTACACAACTGAACTCAGTTACTGAACTCATAGTTAATCCCAGAGAGTAGGTGAGTGGGACAGACGTAGTAAACATGAGAAATGTACACTCAATAGTCTATTACTGTAATAGAAATTAAAAGGCATTTTACTCCCCTTTGTTATACTTAGCTAACATTAGCTAGCTAGCTACAACACACATTAGCTTTGTAATTTGCCAGGTATAATGTTAGCAAAAATTACTGAAATGTCAGCTTGTCTCATGATAGCCAAAAAAGTACATATAACATAGATAACCTATAAATAAACCTGTTTCTCCATAGATGGATATAAGAAAGTACTTGATGAAAAGCAGCAGAACCACAGAAAATGCATAGCAGCCAGGTAAAAAAGTGATCAGGCAAGACAGGTTAGAGAGGAATCTTTGAAGTAGTACTATTTCACCATGATCAGACTACAACTGTGGAGTCAGTTAACTCTCAATAGTCACAAATTAATACAACACGATTCACAAATGTATTTTGCGATTTATATATAAATGTCTCTGTTCACAAATATCTTTTTCAATGCACACACAAATGTGTATCATTTCATATAAATGTAAAAATATATATATATATATATATATATATATATATATAAATGACAGAAGGTTCACAAATAAAATAAACAGCCAATCACACCAGCGTGTAATTTCAATGCTGCATTCAACGTCCCTAATCCCGACGAGTCTCGTGTACGGTAGCAGTACTCCAAGTGTAATTAAACATAACACGTTTAGCCAATAATTCCCTTGTCGTTCGTGATTGAATACATTTGAATTATGATCGTCTGATTTTGCTAACAATGTGTTATTTACACAGAATATAGAACATAGAAAAGTTAGCTAGGTAATATTTGAACCATAGATAGCAATGAGACTTGGGCCAGCACCCACTTCACTGACGGCACAATCGGCTGAGCGTCAGATTCGGCTGCTGTCAGCTGAGCCAGAGCCGCGCCGACTCCGGCAGTGGAGGACTTGGGTGAATACTGGTTTATTGTCATGGAAAGAGTCTGGCCCGACTGTAGCTTGCCGGATATGGCCCAGATCATGATGTCTGAATTTGGACCAACTCTGGTCAATATTCGGCAGATGACTATATTTCATTGCCTAGCAACACTATAAAACGTATCTGGTTGAGCAGAGGGCTCGAGCTTCAGTTTTCACTTGGCGAAATGTTTCCTTTTTTTTTGAGAAACGCACCGCGCACACTTCAGCAAAAAGAAAGATTCCCAAGATGGAGGTGGGTGTGCGAAAGCAGTGCTGGTGTTTATTTTTCAATGTCTAACAGTTTAAATTCATTTTAGCACCAATCAGTAGCATGTCGTTAACACTTGTATGTAATTTAAGAGTTACAGGCATCAATGTGTAAAAAAAATGTAACTATATACAGTAGTAGCTTCATCGGCTAAGCTAACCAGCTAACGTTAGCCATGCACCTGCTAGCTTGCCTTCGCTGTAACGTTATGGCCCCTCCCTTTTACTTCTTTATTACAGAAATATGATTGCAGTTGCCTGACACTGATGAAGATTGTATATGTGTCTGTTTAATACCAGGTAGGCGTTGTCAAATGATTTAAGGCACAATATGTTATTTAGAATGTATTGTATTTAATTTTGTTGTGAAATGAGCTCTTGCTGCTCAGCTGCTCTGGGTAATTAGACATGGCCTCAAGGTAAACACTATACGATCACAATTAGGAAACACTATAGAAAAGATAAGAGCAAAGAGAAAGATGATTGCAGTTGCCTGACACTGATGAAGATTGTGTGTGCGTCTGTTTAATACCAGGACCAGAATAAACTGATGTGAAGTCTTGTGTGGATGTTTGTCAATCCTGCACCATAAACTTTACGAGGCCTCCACCACATTGACCACCAGAAAGAAACAATCTGTTACAGTTGCACTCAAATCTTTTAAAAATAAATCTGGTAGAAGCGACCGCTAACGTTACAGCTAAGACATTAGCTGTAGCTGTAACATTAGCACGCTAGCGTGACAAGCTAACAGGTGTCATTTAATCTGATATTTACACTCTTAAAGATTAACTAAGTCTAACGTGACTTTAGTTTGAGTCCTTTGCATCCACTTTTTGAGAGAATATGTATTTTAAGTAATGTGTGTAGCTTCAAAGGGGTCTCTGAATGGAGAAATGCATTTAAGCTAGTTTTTAGAAATGTTTCTGTTAGCTGCCAAAGCCACAGAATAAATATGAAAAAAAACGGAGAATTATAATTTGGTGCTGTAAAACTTGATTTTGAACCTTTTGGAAAGAGATTTTCTCATAGTTATGGTTGCTGTACTCCGACCAGCAGGTGGCTATCATGGTGTGCGGACTCTACTTGTGCGTTACTGTTAAGTTTGTTCATCTCTAGTGGGTGTATGGGTCTATCTGTCTGTCTAGTCTCACTCACTTCCTTCCCTTGACTCTTCTCTTTGTGTGAAGGCAGTGGATGAGGAGATCGAGAAATACATTAAGAGATGGAGGAAGGAAGGAAGGCAAGAGAGGAAAGACCAGTGAGAAGAAGATAATTAATTATTTAATTATTATATATACATATATATATATATATATATATATATATGTTAGATAAATAAATATTAGAATGGTGCAATTCAGTGTTTGCTGTCAAAGGACCTGGTTCAATACCTTCAACTTTTCATTATCAAATATTTGTGCTTTTTGGGTTTTATACGATATATTGTATGAATGTAAATGTTTGTTAAACTGTGTTGTATATTTTAGAAAATTAGTTATTTTAGACTGTTTACAGGGAATTAAAGAATTCAGTGAGGATGGAAAGGGAATGGTATATAAATCGGGCCTGTTCTGGGGCTATTCTGGTTCAGAATCGGCTTAGATTCGGCAAACGGAACTGGGCCGTCATTCAAAAAAAGGTCGGGCCATCTCCGGGTACCGATGTCGGGCCAACTAAAGCTGACTCGGCAGGTGAGAACTGGGTGCACCCCAGCCACAAACTGTTCTGCCTGCTGCCGTCTGCTTGCAGACGGCTCCGTAGCATCCGGACTCGCACCACCAGATTCAAAGACAGTTTCTTCCCACAGGCCATCAGGCTCTTAAACAAACACACCTGAGCCCCCCACCTCCACGCACAACAGACACAACTTATAACTTTTGTACTTTTATAACTTCATAATTTATAACTTTGTACTTTATAACTTTGTACTTTTTCTATTATATTTTGTACTTTTTCTATTATATCTCTTGTGTTTTTTAAATTGTGTCTGTTAATATTTGTCCTTAGCATTAGTGTAAGGTGTCGGAGAGACAAGAATTTCGTTGCCAACTTTTGCTTTCTTGTGAATGTTTGTGCATATGACAATAAAAAAAACCTTGAACCTTGAACAATAAAAAACCTTGAACCTTGAAATCTCTCCCTATGAAATGGGACAACTATTACTATGGCAATAATGGTATTATGACAGTGACATTTGCCATTCATCTGATGGCGATAGAAAAGCATGGACGCTTGCGATTCGTTCATAACTTATACAACTACCAATCGATCAAACAAGTCATCAAATAAAAAAGACCACTGCTTCATTACCAGACCACTTCTTGACAGAATAGCGTTAGTGGTGCTCTGTAGTCTAGCAAGCCGTGCTCCTAACATTACCCTGCCAGTCTGCACTGGTATTAGAGGAGCTGTAACAAGTGCAGCAACTTCGCTGCTGGACTTTAATTATATTTCGTCATATGCCATCAAAGGGGGGAAATGCGACATGGAAATATGTCAAAATGCGGGACTGTCATGCACAAATCAGCCTAAAAACAATGTTGTAACCTTAACTAGCGAGGTAGAGACATCGGCATACTAGCGATTTTTTGTTATGCTTGTTATAAAGAAAAGGTCTATAATACATTGAAACGACATTAAACTAAGATAATACGATGCTTATAATATTTTTTAAATCTTTATTAACAAAGAAAATACTACATTTGTGGTTTCCTTTTGTTGCTTGTGCAGCTTCCCCCTCTAATTTGCCGATGATTGTCGGAGATTTGTCATAACCCTCGGTTTGTAGTGTGCCCCTGAAAAATCTCCGTTTGGAGGGCCATGTACTTCGCCCTACCCCTCGATCATGATCATAATTCAAATGTATTCAATCACGAACAACAAGGGGATTTGGCACTTGGATTACTGCTACCGGACGCCAAACTCGGACGTTGAACGCAGCATTGAAATCACACGCTGGTGTGATTGGCTGACCTTGAAAAAGACGTCTGATAGGCTACAGAGAAAGGCCCTTTAGAAAAAATGCATTTGTGAATCTAACCAGTCAGGAAACTTGATTTGACAATCTGTATATAAATATAACAACATTGAAATATGTTTTAGATGAACACTGCAGCTGTTTTTAACTAAGTATATTTGTGCATTTGTTTTACATTTATATAAAACGAGACGTATTTGTGTGTACATCGGAAACAGACATTTGTGAACACTAATTTATTTGTGAACCTTCTGTCATTTATATATATTTTTTTTTTACATTTATATGAAACGATACACATTTGTGTGTGCATTGAAAAATATATTTGTGAACAGAGACATTTATATATAAATCGCAAAATACATTTGTGAATCGTGTTGTATTCATTTGTGACTATTGAGAGTTAACTGACTCCATATACAACAGCTCTAAGCTTATTGCCCAAATGTATTACAATGTACCCCCAATAGAACAGAACTACTGATACAACTGGACCTTTGGCTGGATACTATATCCATGCAAAGGCAATGGATCCCTTAATTTAAACCTAACACACAGAAAATCAGTGAAAGGAACCAGGTCCTCTGCATGGTATACCTGTCTGTTTCTCTGGGCTACATGTATCACAGATTTCTTGTTCCTTTCTTGAATACGTTGTATCCTAAAAGGCTTTATGCACTATAATTTAAGGAAAATATTGTTGAACTTAAAGCAAATTTGTAGCATTTTTGTAGTAATTCATGAGGAAAAAACATTATAATATTCCTATAACATTCCTATAGGAACGTCTGTGTTACTCGGCAGTGAGTTTATGGTGACCTAATCCTACTTGGGCCAAATCCCAATCCTTATTTGTACCCCTATGGCTTCGGCTTGGTAGGGGTAGAAAATATCTCCCTAAGTATTGGGATCGCACTTCGACGCTGATACGTCATCGATAAGCAGACGGGACGAGTTTGTTGTCGGAGATTACTATGGCAACAATGGTATTATCACAGTGACATTTGTCGTTCATCTGATGGAGATAGAAAAGCATGGACGCTCGCGATTCGTTCACAACTTATACGTTTCATGCTACTAATCGATCAAACAAGTCATCAAATAAAAAAGACCACTGCTTCATTACCAGTCCACTTCATGACAGAATAGCGTTAGCGGTGCTCTGTAGTCTAGCAAGCCTCCTAACGTTACCCTGCCAGTCTGCACTGATATTAGAGGAGCCGTAACAAGTGCAGCAACTTCGCTGCTGGACTTTAGTTATATTTCATCATATACCATCAAAGGGGGAAATGCGACATGTAAATATGTCAAAATGCAGGACTGTCATGCACAAATCAGCCTAAAACAATGTTGTAACGTAACTAACTAACGAAGTAGAGACATCGGCATATTAGCGATTTTTTTGTTATGCTTTTTATAAAGAAACGGTCCATAATACATTGAAACGACATTAAACTAAGATAATACTACGGTTGGAATATTTTTAAAATCTTTATTAACGAAGAAAATACTACATTTGTGGTTCACTTCGGATGGTAGCGTAGTGGTCCCCATGATCTTCCTGTTACTTCCAGAGATTCGCAGGGCATTCTGGGTAGCCCTTGGTTTGAAGTGTGCCTCTGAAAAATCTCCGTTTGAAGGGCTACAAACCCCTTCGGCTTGGCCCTACCCCTTGGAAAATAGAGTATTGGGACAGCCCTACCCCTTCACGTGAACGCGCAAAACGGAGGGGTAGGGCCAAGGGGTACGGTTTAGGGGTGTACTGGGATTGGCCCTTGATGTTATTTTCTAATCTGCTATGGTATTCTAATAATAATCTAATAATCTAATCTAATAATATTACTGTAGGGTCTTAGTTTTTCTATGATATTTGTATACCTAGTATCCTTCTAAAATCTGTTCCAGAATACTTTGGTACCTGTTCCTCAGTGGTTTCAGTGAAACCTGAGTGTCATGGAGGGGATTTCTTGTCCCCTTCTTGAATACATTGTATCCATACCTCCTAAAAGGCTCTATGCACTCTCTACTCCTGCTTGTGTGACATGTAAAAGTGTAACTGAAAAGAGTGTTTTGTAAATAGAAATCAGATTTTCTTCCTCAGATTCTTATACACTTTTGTAAATCAGTCTTTCCACTTCTGAAAATACAGTAGCTCTTTGCAAATACAGATTTATTTTTCTTGCTCAAATTGTTTTTCGCTTTTGCAAATCATGAGTTACACTTCTGAAAATAGTTCTTTGCAAATACAAATTAATTTTACTTGCTCAAATAGTTTTTCGCTTTTTATAGTGTCTTATTAATGTTTAATAGCATAGTCACATGCCACAGGCTTTCTACTTAGTGAATGACCTGGGTGAAAACAGCCACGGCCCCCATTCACCTGTCGTTCATTGGTCTTCACCCGAGTGCAGGGAGGGAACTCGCCCACGTTAGTAAAACTGTTTTTATTACGTGCCAACTTTTGCAGAAAATCACAGGCAACAGAATTCCACGTCCAGCCGAGGCGGGAAACGACATCACCGGGATGAAGGTTGACATTCATAGTCATATTTTACCAAAGGAATGGCCCAATTTGAAGCAGGTAGGCAACGAAAGACGAGGCTCATTCAGTACCACATTCTTGCATACAACACACCTTTACACACCGTCCATGTATCTGCTATCTGCCATGAGAAAAAAAAAATGCTGACTTCTTCTTCTCTGTCCATTCAATTTCTGTGGCTGATACACTTTGCCCATAATACACTTTACACTTCCTTGTATTTAATGTTGAAGGCCAAAACAAAACATGTACAGATATTTTTCCTCTTTGAGTGCCTGTCAGGACTTTAACAGTCCACTCCATAAATCTGTGTTTTCTCCGGCTGGTTAAACTTTAATCAATAGCTCTTTGCTCTTTGCTGCCTTGTCTGTCCCTGCTCCTATCTTTGTCAATATAGAGGCCTGGCCTTAGCTAATGATTGCTCATATTCTCTGGTGTATGGAAGCAAATAGTTGAAATGGTAATGTAAATGTAATATTAGTTCCAATGTAAGGGTAAAATCCCACAATAGCAACTTTTGTCAAAGACATGCCCTGCAGTATTTAACCACAGGGTACTTGCATCAAAATTGAGCCTGTTATGCTGAGATGTAATGCAATAATGTATTAGTGCTACTTTTGCCATGCCAATACCAGAAACAGGTTTAGGACCCATTTCAGTTTCTGGCTCGAGGAGAGAAGAAGCGAAGTAGCATTCCCTTGTAAGCACAAAACTGACCCCCTTGTTAAAATTGGGATAAATTGCCCACTAGTCTTTACCCACAGTTAAATAAAACAGCAAAAGTCATATAAAAATCGCTTCTGCAGGGCAGAGACATCACAGGACTTCCTTTAAAAGTCCAAGGGCATAAAACCCACTTTGCATTCTAAGAAGTTGGAGCTTCACCTCGGTATCAACAAATTTTGCTGTTATGCTGATCTGTGGGGATATGAAATGGGGCTTCGCTGGCTCTATTGCTCGTGTAGATCATTTACGGCTTCATCTGTATGCATTTGAGCCGCCATTTGATCAGCCTCAGATGGCTTCCGCTCTCTGCTATCCAGGGTGTTAGTGTGCATAGTCCTCAAGGACGAACATCCAGCCCCGCTCTAAAGTTTCTCGATGAGTGCAGAATGTGGGCCCTAAAACGGCATTGTGGATGAATTGTTCCCAAATGAAGATGGGATACTATAGACAATAACCCCTTTTCCACAGCAGGGCTGGAGGTGGAGAAGTGGAAGTTAACAGGGGTTTTGAGGCACTTCTCCGAACGAGTTAGTCCCGGTTAGGCCTGTTTGGCTCTGTCGCAGAAACCATGCTAATGTTTACTTAAAGACAATGTAGATTGGGCATCCTGGTGGATCAGTAATGCCATGTAACCAAGATGTCAAGGGTTCAAATCCAGTCCGGGACCTTTGTCGCATGCCATCCCTCTTCTAACTCACAATTCTACTTGTCTCTCTCTACTGTGAACTGTCCAATAAACACCCTAAATCATCTTTAGTGTAGCCATTCACAGCTGTAATGCGCTTTGCAATACGTGCTACTGCATAGCTATAGCGCTGATTGTTATGTGTTTCAGAGATACGGATATGATGGGTTTGTCCAGCTTCATCATCACTGCAAGGTGAGTTACGTGTTCAAAATGCACACGAGTATGCATACTGTGTGTGTGACTAAGCGGGCACTAAGTTGGGACACAGCCAATTGTGCACTGTGTGTGTGTGTGTGTGTGTGTGTGTGTGTGTGTGTGTGTGTTTATGTGACCGTGTGCATGCAGGTGCACTCATGACGTGTATTATGTGCTTCGTTGGGGACGCAGCAGGTTCTCCCCCACCCTGTGAACCTGTCAGCCTGGGCTTCACTGTGCGAGCAGCTGCAGAACTCAGTGTGGCGCCACTGTATCAGCAGAGAGGCTCACTCTGCGTCCACTTCAAACTGAGCAGAACACACATGAGGCGTCAGCAAACCGCACATAAGGACCTATGCTTGAATGTGTCACACTGGTGCATTCTAAACATCAGTAATGCCTGGTGCTCACCTACCGTTAAAGTCCTGACTCAGATGTAAACATTTAAAAAAAAAATTCTATTAATGTTGCTTGAGACCCTATTTAGACACAATCTATATACACATTTTAACGCCATGTGTAAATGAAGTGAAAACTATCATTCTTGTTCATGTCATTCTATTTTCAGTGAAATGATAATCTGCTGCCATCATGTGGTTACGTTTTGAAATGTTGTGAAATCCAAAATCCATAAAAGCCCATCAATTTGCAAATCGCTACGATGGATTGATAAAACGACCGTGATAAACTGAGAATAAATCAGCCAAGAGGCCAGGAACATTCATTCATTCATTCTCTCTCTCTCTCTCTCTCTCTCTCTGCTTTCTTTCTCTCTAAAGTGAGCAGGTGGTTTGCTTTTTATTCAGACAGAGGGAAATGAAAGTGGATCACAGTCCAAAATCTGCAGCCGTAATCAGTCCCTAGCCCACACACTGAGCCCGTGGACTGTGCCACACATTAAGATTGCCTAGGGGGGCGATTCTGCAGATCTTTGCAGCAGTATCAATAAAGTATGCGGATGGTGCCAATTTTGCATTCAGGGTGAAGCTGAGATGATGAAAGATGGGAAGCTGTTCCGAGTGATTCAGGAAAACTGCTGGGATGCCAACGCACGGATACGGGACATGGATCAGCATGGTATGAGTCTAGTCATCAAATTAAATACAAGAACAACCTCAAGACAGAAAACTTCATCGATAGAGCCTTTTTCATAGCATAGGCCTGCCTGAAAAGAATAACTCTGTTTATGCCATGAAGGTGTCACAGTTCAAGCCCTTTCTACCGTCCCGGTGATGTTCAGTTACTGGGTAAGTATGCTCAAAGCTTCATTAACAATAGATATGACTAAATATAATCGATCCTTCATCGATCTTTCCCCTTATTCACGTAATTTAATATTTACCCGATTCATCCCGGTTTGCGATCGCAGGCCAAACCCCATGACACCCTGGATCTCTGTGTCCTCCTGAATGATAACTTGGCCCGGACGGTGCAGAGCAACCCCAGGAGGTTTGTGGGCCTGGGCACGCTGCCTATGCAGGCCCCTGACCTGGCTGTGCTCGAGATGAGGCGCTGTGTGAAAGAGTTGGGCTTCCCCGGGGTGCAGATCGGCTCCCACGTCAACGACTGGGACCTCAACGCCCCCGAACTCAATCCCGTCTATGCTGTGAGACATTGTGTACACTGTAGTGCAAGTTCTCAGTGGAGCATTATGTGATACCTGCATTTTTTTGTTTAGGGGATTTAAAAAAAAAAAAAAAAGCTTGTGCTGGCTACTGTCTTGACCTTGAACCTACTAGTGCACACTGCAATATGTCTTCCATACAGGCAGCTGAGGAGCTGAACTGCTCCATATTTGTCCACCCATGGGACATGCAGACAGATGGGAGGATGGCTAAGTATTGGCTGCCCTGGCTGGTGGGTGAGTGGGAAGGATGAGGAACAGGAGATATTGAATATGCCCTCTGGTCCAGTCAATAGGAAATAAAATACCTGTGTCTAGTGAAAATACCATCTCCTAGTCTGGAGCGTCTGCTGGGATCCATGTTTAATTCACACTGCATAATAAAGTAGAGCAAAAGCAAATACGCTGTGCTAACCAACTGCATGCACTGTTTCCTGAGGTTATCAGCAGAAACATTCAGAGCAAACACAACATAGCCAAAGGATGGATTTCCCTAGAGCATTTTAGCTGTAAGTTTGGTGCATGATGCCATGATGCATACAATCATGCTTGAATGTTTGTGAACCCTACAGAGGATGGTCATTCATGGATTATAGAGGAATAACCTTACAAAATCCTTAAAGTAAAGATATCCCAAACAAAGAAGATGCACAAATAAATAGGATATGCTTTCATTGTTTACTTAACAAAACTGATTAACAAAATCTCAGATATCGCTGGGTGCAAAAATATGTGAACTCTTTCAATCAATAACCTTCAGCAGCGAGGACTTGGAGTAAATGTCTCCTCTAACCACTGATCACTGATCAGTCTCTTTCATCTTCCTGGAGGGATTTTCTCCTACTCCTCCTGACAGAACTCGGCCAAACTCAGTGAGGTTTGAGGTCTCACATGACCAGATGCTTCAGGTCCTGACAGCATCTCAGCTGGATTTAGGTTAAAACATTAAACTTCTTTCTGAGCCATTTTTGCTTGACTGCTTCGGACCATTGTCTTGTTTAACAGACGCTTTCAGCCCAGTTTTAGCTCTCAAACTGGTAGCCTGATGAATTTTCTGGTTTCCTCAGAATTCATGGTTCCCCTAATGATGTTGAGTCATCCAGGTCCAGAGGAAGAAAAACAGACCAGACCATGACACTCCCACCACCATGCTTGACCGTAGGGAGAAGGTTAACAGTTTAATTTTGGACTCATCTGTCCAGAGAGCAGCAAAGTAAAATCCAAAAAGAGATCTCACATTTCTACCTTTTATGTCTCCCAGACAGACATAACACTAAGATGAGACTAAAGGCTTTTTTATTTTTTCTCAATTTCAGCTCAGGAGAAACAACCCATAAAAGCTCATGTTGATCTCATACAAAACAATAGCTCTCCAAATTATCTGAAATAAGTGTAATTTAACTCTCCTGAATATGAAACCATACGATTTGAGAAAGACCTAAAACAAAACTCAATACTGTTGCATTTTCCTATTGAAGCCATGTATGGGCTGATGGAGCCCAAATCTTCTTGATGTGACTTCTTAACCTTCCCCAGACTGATGCTCACTCACTACTCTCTTCCTGAGGTCCTCTGAGGTCTCCTTAGATCACAGCATAGTGATCTTTTTTTCCTGTATTTTCTCCTGTATTTATGAGAGTGCCACTCAAACACCTCCCCAAAGATCTGTCCTTTGATTGGTTAACGTCATACCCAATTATTAACCAACCGGATTCTACTAAACTACTTGATTTAACTAATGCAAGAGGAGGTTCACTTATTTTTGCGCCTGCACTATTTCCCACTATTTTCATTTTACTACAATTTTCTCTAAATAACATGAAATTGGTTAATATAGATCCCTTATTTCAGTTAAGAAAGGGCTCAGTTTGGATTAAGGATTCCATGGTAAATCTCTAAATTTCTAAAGTTCACAAACTTCCAATTATGACTGTATGGAACAATTTATAAGAATGCAGATGGGCAATTTTGCTAACAACTATGACCAACAGTGTTTAACAGAATCTAGACCACTGGCGGCTGGTGACTCAAAAAGTGGGCAGGACAGGAGGAAAACAACCCACAGCGTCATATTATTTTACACTAGTTGGCTACTTATCTCTACTTTCTTATGTTCAAGTTATGTTATGTTCTTATGTTCAAATGTAGCAATAATCCAACTAGCAACCTAATAATAACCTAATAATCAGGGGTTAAAGTGGGATTTGGCAGGTGGGGGAACCTTAAGATCCAGTGTAGCGGTGCAGCAGGGAAAAATTACTCACCTCATAATAATTATTGTTTATTTATTATTTATTTAAGACATTTCACAATAAACCAGATAACTTCAACAACACATAGTGTACACAGTGTTACCCACAGAATTAGATTCTATTTGTGGTGGTAGCTGATCGGTTGCGGGGGGGGGGCACCCACACACTTTCTTAAATTAATTATTAAATAATACTATACATAAGGTGCTCCACTGTAAATATTTAATTGCCAAGTACTTTGTGACAAATAACAATATATACAGCTCAATTGCTTCACGTTGTATCAAACACATGACAAAATATATACAGGCACAGAAGAATAGAAATGAGGCTTCTCTGCCCTGCTTCTACATCTCTCTGTGTTTGCTGTCAATCTCACCTGATGCTTCTGCCCTAGCTGGCTGCTGTGGGAGAGCCACGTCCGCTTCCTGATTGGGTCTTATCAGTCAGACGTATCCTTCCCTGGAGATGGATAGTGCTCCTGGTACCGCTGTAATATGTCGCTGTATTTGCTTTGTGACAACTCCCAATCTATACTCTCCACCGCATTTACTGCCTTATACTCGTTACTTTCAGTAACAGTTCCACCTCGTCATCCAAACCAAGACATCTCTGCTCTTTTCGCCATTGCTGTTCTTCATAACGGGCATTTTCTGCAACTAAGCAGAGCTAATCTGCGTCCTGTTTACACCGGCACGCGCATGCCCAATGTAGGTGAATGGTTACGTGATATGCGTTTTTTGGATAATTTCTGAAACGGTGCTATAACGCTTGTGTGGACCGAGATCGTTTTAGTTTCAAAACTCCGTTTTAAAACGAAAACGTATTAGTGTGGAATCGGATGTAGCCTCAGAGAGGAGGCTACATGGAGGCTACACTTTCTGATTTGTTGAGTGAGTATCTCGATGGCATCAGCTGGAAGGAACGCCAGATCCTCACCTTTGCTGGGTAATCCAAACTGTGGAATGGCTGTGACAACAAATAAATCCAAATAAAATAAAAACAAATAATCCACAAGATGTTCTTCCCCATCCCACTCTCCGTGTCTGCGTCCATGCCCCTCACTCACGCTGCCGTTAATTGCCGCAGCACCACTCTCCTCCAAATCCATTCTGCTGTTAGCTTAACAGTCCTTCAGGGCCGCTGCAACAAGCTAACTGTTGCGTTGAAAAAAAAAAAAAGGGAAACATAAATCTGAAAAAAGGATATTTGGACCAGCCTCCTCTGGTTGAAAAGGCCTAAATGAAATGTAATTTTTTTGTTTTGTGTTTAAAAGTAGTTTGTTATAATTTATTTTCTAATATGCTACTGTATAATCTATCTATCGCTTTACCGTCAGTTCGTCACACTCACGTACACTACAATGGTAGAGAATTGAAGATGAAATTTGGAAATTGTCATTGGACCAACGCAATGTCAATATTGTATTCTGGTTGTTGATTGGTTAGGGAGGACGTCCTCCCTTGGGGCATAATTTTACGTGTTTTGGCCAATAACAGATTAGCATGAAAAAAAATGAAGTACATTAAATTGATGTAAGAGATCCCGTCCTCCTCTGCCCCCCACAGACTGCCCTTTCCCCTCTTGCCTGCCCTGCAGGTGTCGCTGTTGAAGCATTTTAATCAGAATTTCAATAATGGATTTTTTCCAAAGAAGACATAAGAAATATTTTATAAATGATACTGAAATTTGGTAATGGTTTATTTCAAGCAATTACTCTCTTTTATATTTTGATCTCCCTCTTGCCTCTCAAAAATAGAGGAGGAGCAACCTCCTCTGCCTCCATGGACCAGCCTCCTCTGATCTAGACACATACCACTTCTGCTGCTTCAACCCCTCTGTAATATTGGTTGCTTATATTGCTGTAGCAGACTGGGGGAGGGTTTGGGTGAGGCGTAGGCTGGATGCAGGAGAGAGTTGAGCCAATCGGTCAGTCCTGGCAGTTTCCAGGACGCTTTTCAGCTCCAACCCCAACTGGGCAGCTCTTCCAGGTCTGCCCCCGGCTTCATCTTCCAGGAACATGACGGTCGCTGCTGTTGGTCTCGCTCGCTCTCTGCTCCATAGTCTGACTTGACGACTCCAGTTTCTGTCAAACTCACACTCGCTGAGACGCCCAGACTCTCACTCTGCAATCGGCCTTAGTTGACCTCAGCCGGTGCTGGATACAGGGAGTCAATCCCCCAGTCTGCTACAGCAATATAAGCAACCAATATTACAGAGGGGTTGAAGCAGCAGAAGTGGTATGTGTCTAGATCAGAGGAGGCTGGTCCATCCGCCTCACCCACACCCTCTCCCCAGTCTGCCACAGTTACCATTTACAATAGAATAAAGATGACATTTACTTATCTTGATTGTTCTTTTCATACTGCACCTTATATTTTGTTGTGTTTTCAATCCACAAAGGCATGCCCTCGGAGACAACCGTGGCTATTTGTTCAATGATATTTGGAGGTGTCTTCGAGAGATTTCCTAAATTGAAGGTCTGCTTTGCTCATGGAGGTACAGAGGACACCATGTATAGCCTATACATTTCAAATTCAGTTTAGAAGGTCACAGTAGAACAATGCAAGCACTGAGCTTTTTTCGTTGCTAAATATAGTTGTGCAGTACTTGAAAGCCGGTGCAAAAGGATAGCATGAGCCACAGTGTGTTGTTTGACCCTCAGTATTTTTGGTTTGTGTTTTTCCAGGCGGCTCTTTCCCATTCACTATAGGCAGAATTGAACATGGCCATACGGTTCGCCCCGACCTGTGTGCGGTGAACAACATCATCAACCCTCGGAAATACCTTGGCTCTTTCTACACCGACTCCCTAGTGCACGATCCCATCGCCCTCAGGTTGCTCACCGACGTTATTGGAAAAGTGAGCTGCTCATTTGTCAGCCATGCCTTACTGTTGGTCTTGAATCAACCCTCACACTTTCAGGAAGGGCTCCTGCATAGTGATGTCTTGAGGCTGGACAGTACTCTGAATGCTCTGAGGAATGTATCTTAATAGATCAGGGGTTCATAACGTATTTCAACCGGGGGTATAAATTGAGTAATTATAACCCAACTCTGAGACCCAGGCTCAAGTAGGTAGGTAGGTAGGTCGGTTGGTAGATAGGTGGGTGGGTAGGTAGGTAGGTAGGTAGGTAGGCAAGTAAGTAGGTATGTAGGCAGGCAAGTAGGAAAGTAGGTAGACAGGTAAGTAGGTAGGCAGATAGGCAGGTAAGTAGGTAGGCAGGTAAATAGGTAGGTAGGTAGTCAGACAGGCGGGTACATAAGTAGGTAAATAGGTAGGCAGATAGGTAGGCAGGTAGGTAGGTAGGTAAATAAGTAGGTAGGTAGGTAGTCAGGCAGGTAAGTAGGTAGGTAGGCACGTAGGTAGATAAGTAGGTAGGTAGGCAGGTATACAACACAATAATTACAACAGGGTACTAATTCTCTGAAAAGGTTGAGGACCACTCACTTATTGTGAGACAAGCTATTGATATCACATATATAGTATCTATATATTGATATGTATAGATATAGAGGGGTATTATAAGTATACAGTACATGTCCCATTTGATTATTTTATCAGATACTCATAAATGAACAGGAAAAGGTGGCTGTCTTTGGCACATTCATTAATGCAATGGTTACCATTTAAAATCACACACAATTTGTTTACATCATCATACTCATATTCATACATCATGTCTGTCAGCTGGGACTTCTTTCACATTATACATGAAGTATATATGCATGTATATGTATTATATGCAAAGTCAATCCTCTGACACCGTGTATGGTAGCATTTGGGGTAGATTTACCAACTCCCAGGAAAAATCTACATGCCCTGTAAAAACAATAACACCATTATGCAGGAGTAGCTTTCATAACCCCATACTACAGCAGCGTATGTATTCAACCAACTTAACAATCAATCAACGAACCAGCTATAATATTCTCTCTCTGTCTCTCTTTCTCTCTCTCTCTCTCTCTCACACACACACACACATCAGGATAAAGTGATGCTGGGAACAGATTATCCATTCCCGCTGGGTGAGCTGCAGCCTGGCTCACTGATTGAGTCCATGGATGAATTTGATGAGACACTGAAGGTAATGCAGATACCTCAACTTTATTGTGATGAATTGATGTAAACTAAAATGACAAGGGACATGAACCAACATGGAAATGATCCCACTTTACTTTACATACAATAATAGCTTGTATTTTGACATTTTATGGGACAACACACATTTTCAACACAACACACATTGATTAATACATTTTAACACAACAGATGCACGTTATTAACATACCTTGTGTTGAAAAGTAACATGTGAGAGGTCAGTAACCCAACGCTTCTAAGTTAAATCAATGTATTTAATTCTGCTAGCCTTTAGAAGTTCATTCATTATGTATTGTGGCATGAGGAATGGAGTTGTGATTCCCAGTATACAAGCAACCACACTCAATAGTAAACACTGTATGGTCTTTCAGAGTTAAATGAGAACCAATAGAGAGGGTACAGACATGGCAGTACACTTGCCAGGCTAGAACCCAACAAACTTCATCCAACATTTATTATAATTTATCCATTATGTGTTGTATACTTTTGTATTGCAGGATAACCTTCTTGCAGGAAATGCATTGGAATTTCTGGGCCTCAAAAGAGAACAATTTGTGTAAAGTGAAAAACCAATATTCAACCGCTACGCCCGGGGATAAAATGTTTCACTCACACATTCTAATATTCCAAAATACAATACAATACAAATACAATGTGGATTATCTTGTATAGTAGATGAAACCTATTTTATCATTGATATAAATGTATTAAGTTAATTCTTTACAATTCATACATACAATTTGTGAATTTCTTATTCTTCTTATTATATTTAGGAGTGTCTAAGGAGGATGTTGAACATGAACATGAACTCACTGCTCGAAACACACTAAGGCTAAGGCAAAAGTTGATGAGGTTTTAATAATTTATTGACCTGCATTGTGGTCATGACAAAAAATACATTGTTTCACTGCTCATACTCAACATACTAAGTGTGATGTAAAATTATCTTTCTAACATTTATTCTCTCTACCATTATTTCTGCATTTCCTTAATCCATGATTAATGTAACGTGTGACATGGTAGACCTTATTGTCTCATCCTTATATTTATGTCTGACTTGTATGTATGGGATATGTGTCTCTGTTTTTACTATATTGAAAAGCTTTAAATAAATCTTTTAAAAAAAACAAGTGCTGTTCTTTGACATGCCCTCTGGATGGCGCCAAAGCTCTTTCTGTGATCTCACTTTGAGCTAGGATGTTCTGACTTTCACTGGTAAACACAACTAGAAAAGGTTCAATTTTCTGAAGAAAATGTGTGTGCTTGCTTAAGCTTAAAAATGTTTTTTAAAAAGTCAATTTAATCAGAAAGATACTGCATCAAGAAATCGTAGTAGTAGAAGTAGTAAAAGCAGGAGTAATAGCAGCATCAGCAGTAGTAGCAGAAGTAGTAATAGTTGAAGTATTAGCAGGAGTAGTAGTAGCAGAAGTAGTAATAGTTGAAGTATTAGCAGAAGTAGTGGTTTGTGTGTTCAGTCATCAGTAAACCACAAACTGAGTCTCTGGTCTGTGGACATTGTGAAAGACAGCCAGGGTCACATTTGACAGCCACCAGAGGGACACAGAGACTGTCAAATGTGACCATGGCTGTTGGTAATAGCTGCAGTAGAATTAGTAGTAGTTGGAGTATTAGCAAGAGTAGTAGCAGTAATAGTAGCAAAAGTAGTACCAGTAGTAGTAGTTGTAGCAGTAGTAGTAGTTGAAGTATTAAAGCCCCAGGAAACTTGGCTTGAAATAGTAAAAATGAATATATGATATCAAAGTTTAGTGTCTAATTAAGCATCCACAAAAATCTGAGTGAAAATAAACGTTCAGAAATATTACAAAACCTAGTTCAAATGAGTTCAGAACAGTGGGGTTGAATTGGGCGTGGTATTTTCTGAGATTTATGACGCAGAGAATTCTTTAATCCAATCATTAAAAAATGCACGTCAGTTGTCCCTCCCCCAACAGGTGCAACAGTTTGACAGTTTGACATGGGCGGAGCTATCAATCGTGTCAGGATGTCAATCAAATCCTGATCTGACACGCCTACACAGTCCTGAGAAATGGTCTAAACAGCTAAATGAGCTGTTTTTGAACTAGGTTTTCTAATATTTCTGAAAGTTTATTTTCACTCAGATTTTTGTGGATGCTTAATTAGACACTAAACTTTGATATCATATATTCATTTTTACTATTTACTATATAAGTTTCCTGGGGCTTTAACAGAAAAGGTAGTAGCATTTACAGCTGTAGTAGTAGTAATAGTATTGAAAAATGTAAGAGAAATCTGAGTATTAAACATATTGAAATTATTAAAAGTATAAATACTTTAAATAATTATTTGTATGGAAACTTATTTGTAGACATATTTCATGTCCAGCTTTGTGTTTTCTATTCATTCATCCATTGGTAAACCACAAACTGATTCTCTGGTCTCTGGACATTGTCAAGGACAGCCAGGGTCACATTTGACAGTCTCTGACTCGTCACTCTGACTAGTGGCTTGTAGAAAAAGTAAATTGCAGAAAAAGTAAAAGTATAATCAAAACTTTGAATGACCGATCATGATTCCAGACTATGCTGAATTTTGAACAGTGTTTGTATTGATATGCACACAGACACTGGGTCGCCATTTAATAACTGCCCCTTTATTCCAAGTCCCATGTTATAAGGATGGTGCACTAACAGCGCCCCTGCAGGCTACAATCGGTACATTTCCCTTTTTCTAAATAATAAGTAATGTGGTTATTTGGAATAAACAAACATCTGATAACAAAGAAAATACAACAACAAAATCTGTACCTGCAGGCCTACTAGAGAGAATTCTTAAGATGAACACTTTACCAATGTATGAGCTTAACATCAACTTTGGTCATACAAATAAACAATGTATGTGATACAAATAACAATGTTTTGAAATATTATTTCACATGTTTCCCCTCCTGTCAAACACTTTCTTTTTTTTTTTTTGTGCACAACGTAACAGTGCATAACTGCCTTGTATTAACCTTAAGACTTAACACCCTCCACAAGTCTCTGAGGTTTGACAATGGTTCTCCTTGGCCTCTCGCTTCGCTCTACCCCTGAGGATGGTGATTCTACTGATGAGCTGTCAGTGTCATTTGGGATGTCCCCCTGTTCTTTTTGCCGCCCTGGTTGCTCTCTCGGCACCTCCATGGCATCCGGCGTTCTCTGAACCCTGAGACTCTGAGTGTGGAATCTTTAGCAGGTGCCTTCGATTCCTCCGGATCATGCTGCCATGTTCGCAAGCACCTCATATGACCTTGGAGTTGTCCCCTTGAGAACCTGTGCAACCGGTCCCCATCTCCCTTTGCACCTGACTTTCACCAGATCATCTTGTTCAAGTGGTCCTAGGGGCCGTGCGCTCCTGTCATAAACACGCTTGGACCGGTGTTCTTTCTGCGCGCGTTGATCTGCGCTCTGAAGCAGGTGTTCAGTTGATGGTAGTTTGGTCTTAAGCTTCCTGTTCATCAGCAACTCCGCTGGTGAACGGCCACATTCTAACGGTGATGCTCTGTAGTTTAGGACCGCGAGATATGGATCCTCCCCCACCTCTGCTGATTTGCTTAGTAGCCGCTTGATGATTTGCACCCCTTTTTCTGCTAACCCGTTCGACTGTGGGTACAGTGGGCTTGAGGTTACATGCTCAAAACCATACTGTTCTGCGAAGTCTGCAAACTCCTGACAGCTAAACTGCGGGACGTTGTCGCTCGCCAATGTAACGGGGATGCCGTGTCTTGCAAATATCGCCTTGGTGCGGGTAATCACTTGCTTCGCTGTGGTGTTAGACAACAACGCATATTCTGGGTAGTTAGAATGATAGTCAACTATGATTAGATAGTCTTTCCCTTTTAAGTGAAATAGGTCTGCACCTACTTTTCTCCATGGTTCATTCGGTTTGGCATGAGCCAGAAGTGGCTCTTTGGGCTACCTATATCTGTGCTGTTGGCAGATTTCACAGCGCTGTACTAGAGCCTCGATATCCCTGCACATGTATGGCCAGAACAATACATCACGAGCACGTCTCTTGCATTTCTCGATTCCCAAATGGCCTTCATGTGCTAACTTTGTCATTTCTGATCTCATGGACCTAGGAACGACGATTTTGTTACCTTTTAGGAGTACCCCGTCAATCACGGACAGTTCGCCCATGAAGTGCCGATACGGGCTTGGCAACGTCTTGGCAACTTCCTCTGGTGATTGAATGCTCGCTATGACATCCTGCAACTCTCTGTCGCCTGCTGTTGCCTCTGCAAACTGGGCCCACTTCGATTCTGACACAGGCAGCCGGGCTTTAACACAGTCCACATGGATCTGGACGTCTTGTTCGGTGCTGCTCGGATGTGTGTCGCTCAAACTTGCTCTGCTCAGAGCATCTGCCACTATTAAGTGCTTGCCCGGTGTGAACTCGAATGTCAGGTGATACTTCTGTAGCCGTAGCATAAGACGCTGAATGCGCGGTGGGGCATCTCCAAGTAGTTTTCTCGAGATAGCAATCAACGGCTTGTGATCAGTCTCTAGTGTCACTTCCCTCCCGTACACATATTCATGAAACCTCTCGCACCCGAAAACCGCCCCCAGTGTCTCTTTCTCGATTTGCGCATAATTCCGCTCTGCAGATGACATCGTTCGGGATGCGTAAGCAACGGGAAACCATTCCATCCCGTGACGTTGGAGCAACACTGCCCCCAAACCATCTTTGGATGCGTCGGTTGAGACTTTGAGCGGTCTGTCTGCGTCGTAGTATTTTAATACCGGCTCTTTGATCAGACTGGTCTTTAGCACCTCCCATTCACTTGCGTGCTCGTGCTCCCATTGCCACTCATTTTCTTTCTCCAGCAGACTACGGAGCGCTTTCGTGTTTGCTGACAGGTTTGGGATGAACTTCCCCATGTAGTTGACTAGACCTAATGCTCTCTGCAAGTCTGTTTTGTCTCTAGGCGCTGGCATTTCCACTATCGCTCTTATCTTTTCCGGGTCGGGCTGTATTCCTTCTGCGGACAACTTGTCCCCAAGGTAGGTAATCTCTGTCATTCCTAATTCACATTTTGTCTTGTTCAGTTTCAGCCCTGATTTACGTGCTTGTTCTAACACCCTATGTAGTCTTTCGTCATGTTCTGTTTTTGTTTTCCCCCAAACCACTATGTCATTGAGGAACACCCCCACACCTTCCATGCCATCGAACAGCTGCTGCACTGTTTTGTGAAATACCTCTGGAGCTGAGCAGATTCCGAACGGTAAGCAAAGAAAACAGTGCCTCCCAAACAGTGTGTTGAAAGTGCACAGTTTGGCACTGTCCTCATCCAGGACGATTTGGTAGAACCCCGAGGATGCGTCTAGTTTAGAGAAGAAGCGCGCACCCGCCATAGCACTTGTGATGTCCGAGTTTGTTGGTAGTTTGTAATGTTCCCTTTTTATCCACTTGTTCAGGTCTTTTGGGTCTATACAGAGTCTCAGATCTCCGTTTTTCTTCTCCACTATTACCAGGGAATTAACCCACTCTGTCAGTTCCTCTACCTTCCGCACCACGCCTTTCTCTATGAGAGACTGTAGTTCTGATTTCAGCCTAGCTTTAAGGGCTACCGGCACCTTCCTAGCCAGGTGGATGACTGGTTCAGCATCGTCTTTTAACTGGATTTTGTGTTGACCCTGTAGGTGTCCAATACCTTTGAATACATCTCTGTATTGTTTCCCTATTTCATCTGTGTCGTCTACCTTTGCCTCATGCTGTTTGTCAGTTGCCCCACTAGATGTCACTACAGACCTGTCTATTACATGAACCCTTTTGATAAGCCCCAATTTATCACAGGATTTCAGACCAAGGATTGACTGCCTATCACCTTCAACCAATACAAACATTGCATTAACTGAACGCCCCTCTCTCGACAGTGTGACTCTACATACCCCTTTTGTGGGAATCGGTTCATCATTGTAGGTTCTCAGGTTAACCCTTTTCACATGCACCTTTGGCTTTTTGTACAGTCTATTAAAGTCTTTCAATGTCAATATGTTCACCTGTGCGCCCGTGTCCAACTTCAAAGGAATTGTCGTTCCGTTGACATCCAGATCGGCTATCCACTCATCCTTGGTGGCGCCCTCTCTGTCTTCCACAGCTCCCACAAAGAACATCTCGTCCTCCTCCTCGCTGCCTTGCACCACCTGTACTGTTTTCTTCGAAAAGCAGCACCGTGCATAGTGGTTTTTCTCCCCGCATTTGCGACAGTCTCTACCATAGGCTGGGCAACTCCTCGGTGCATGCTTGCCACCGCACCTGTCACAGTTCCTGTGGTCCCTTGTGGACTTGGGTGAGCGAGACTTTCCTTTGCTACTCATCTTGCTAGTCCCTTTTGCATGCCTCTGCACCGCGTCCACTGCTGCAGACCCACGATCAGTGTCAAAGGACTTAAGCTGCATTTTCGCGCACTCTGACGCCTGGCAAATGCGAATAGCCGTATCCAGACTGAGGTTCGTCTCTTTAAGTAGTTGCATTCTCAGTTTCTTATCCAAAACACCAATGACTATCTGATCCCTTATCAATGAGTCACATAGTGTGCCAAAGTTGCACGACTGGCTTTTCAAATGCAAGTCTGTGACAAACTGTTCAATGGTTTCTGACTCAGCCTGTACTCTGCCGCGAAAAATATATCGTTCATAAGTCTCGTTTTTTCTTGGCGTGCAATATTCTTCAAACTTAGCTATCACAGCTGCATACTTATCCTTGTCAGCAGCCGGGAACACAAATGTGTTGAAAACATCCAACGCAGCTCGGCCCGCCACCGTGAGAAGCAATGCTATCTTTCGGCGCTCCTCTTTCTCATCTATCACCAGCACATACAGTTCAAAACTTTGCTTGAAGGCCTTCCAGTTTTCGTGGACATTTCCACTTAACTTCAACTCATCCGGCTGCCGAACGTTATTCATGTCTATTCCGTAGGTAAAACCTAAACACTCCTGGTACCATGTACTGATATGCACACAGACACTGGGTCGCCATTTAATAACTGCCCCTTTATTCCAAGTCCCATGTTATAAGGATGGTGCGCTAACAGCGCCCCTGCAGGCTACAATCGGTACAGTGTTGATAGCTTAAATGATGTGCAAGGCGGAATTTTTGGCGGAAGAAGAATAAAGAACTAAGTACGAGAACATAAGTGTGCTTTGCTGAAGCAAGCAGAGATATGTTGAAGGACCTGAGCCTCCTCAGGAAATAGAGTCGGCTCTGGCCCTTCTTGTACAGTGCTTTGATGTTGCCGATCCATTCCAGTTTGTTGTCCAGGTGAACTCCCAGGCAGTGGTGGCTGGTGCATTTTTCTCCAGGGGGGGCTATACCAAAAATCAAACAAACATGTACTAAGGTATCATCAGTGTATTTAAATAAATGAAAAGGCCTTTATTTGTATTTGCTGAGTTGAATGAACATTTGTTGTAATGAAACGTGCTTAAAGGGTAATTCCGGGATTTTTCAACCTGGCCTCTATATCCACAAAATCGCCTATCATACCGCTAAGTAGATCCCAAAAGTTTCAGAGTTGCTCCGGTAGATCGGCTCAGCTGGCAGTCGCGAAACGGGGGCTCAATGGCTGCAATGTAATCCAGGGCATATCAATCAATGTCAAAGTACGTCCACTAAAAGTGCTTGATTTTGCCACTGACAGGCTCAGATTGTTATTCGTGTGTCTGACAAGTGTCTGACAACATTACTGAAAGGATCGCTACAGAAATAGACCTTTTTTAACCAGAAAACTAAAGTCTAGCTCAAGGAGAAGTCCCGCTCTGAAATGGACAGTGGACAAAGGTAGTCTATGGCGAGAGGATTCACTTGTTGCAGGAAGAGGATGGTTGTTTACACGATCCTTGTAATGGAAAATATGGCATCTAAGGGATAAAGGGCATCTATGGCCTTGTACCTTCACACTTAACAGCTGCATGTAATACAAGGCTCTATTTAGTGTCTCACTGTCCAGCGACTCCCTAACTAGATAGAACTTATGACAAATGGATCTATGTGTACAGACATGCCCCTCTCATGAACCCGCAGGGGATGAAGAGGCGCTTGGCCATTACCGAGGTGGTGTCCTCAAGGGAGAAACTTGGCAGTTGTCTAAGACAATCAGTGGCCCTGTTCGAAACCGTTCCCTATTACAGAAGTAGTGGACTATATAGTGTGTCCGCCATTTTCTACTAGTGTCCGAATTCTCAACGGTTTGGTTCACTATATAGTCCACTATAAAATACCCACAATGCACAACAATTTGTAGTGAACAGACGATGTACCCTACAATTTCTCCCGTATACCACAATGCAATGCGTTCGTGTCTTACCAAAGAAGAAGAGTCATGAAGATGGCAGAAGGCAATTTTTTAAATTGTATTATTATTTGTTTGTGATTTAATATTATTTGTGATTTAATATTCAATACTGCAAAATCGATACTACCGGAGTACATTTCAATCTGCTGCCACGAGTGCTCGGTTTGTTTACGTGATGCTGGGCGCGTCCGCTTGTGTCACGTGAATACCCGGTGCATTTTTTTGACGCAGTGATGTTCAGTGTAGTGTCCGAAACCTCGGTTGGTCGTGTCAAGGAGGAAATGGCTGGAGGAAGGGGAACAAAACACTGCATATTTCTTTCAACTAGAAAGGGCTCGTGGTAAATCCAACTCTATTCGAAAACTCAATATTAACAATATTATTACTGATGATCCCAAAAAAATAGCTAATTATTGCTCCACATTTTATAGAAATCTGTATGAATCACAATACAATAAATCTGAAACTGACAGCTTTTTTGCACACCTCACTGAAATAAAATCAATCAGTGATGACCATAAGTTTATGTGTGATAGCCCTTTAACTCCTAATGAAATCCTGTTTGCCATTAAACACCTAAAACTCAATAAATCTCCAGGAGTTGACGGCCTAACGTCTGAATTTTACATTGCTTTTGCAGAACAGCTGGCCCCCTTCCTCCATGGTGTATTTGTAGAAAGCATTGATAATCAAACTCTTCCTCCCACTCTATGTCAAGGTCTTCTAACCTTAATTCCAAAGCCTAGAAAAGACCCACTTTTGATTGATAATTGGCGTCCGATCTGCCTTCTTAACAACGATTACAAAATCTTAGCTCGAATTTTTGCCATGAGAATGAAAAATGGTCTAGACCTTATTATTGACGAAACTCAAAGTGGTTTTATGACACATAGACATATAGCTAATAACATCAGGCTTGTGCTAGACCTTATTGATTATGCTGATCTTTGCAATAATGATAGCCTAATTTTGTTCCTAGATTTCCGCAAGGCTTTTGACACCATCGAGCAAAAATTTGGTTTCGGCCCTTATTTCTGTAAAGCAATCAAGACCATGTATAAAAATGCTAACTGTTCAATTAAACTGTGCACAGGCACCTCTCCCAGATTTGACCTAAAGCGCGGCGTCAGACAAGGCTGCCTGATCTCCCCATACCTGTTCCTGATCTGCACTCAATTACATTCAGATTTTATTAAATTCAACCACCTCAAAGGTATCACTATCGCTGAGAGAGAGATCATCATTAGTCAGTTAGCTGACGATAGCCACTTTGTTTTTAAAGGATGCTTCACAGGTTTCTTTAGCCATCGACATAATTAAGAAATTTTCTAGTGCCTCTGGGCTCTGTCTAAATATCAGTAAATGTGAGCTGCTAGCTCTCAAAAACTGTAAGGCATCCTCCATCTCTAACATTCCTGTAAAAGACTCCATCACCTATCTCGGCATAGATATCAACAAAAATCAAAACACTAGATGCTCTCTGAACTTCAACCCCATTATAGGAAAGGTACAGAAAAAATTTAACTCATGGCTTCAAAGAGATTTATCGATTAGAGGAAGAATTTTGTTAACCAAAGCAGAAGGCATTTCCCGTTTGACCTATGCAGCTTTGTCTCTTGCTGTGAACAAACAGACCACTGAAGTCATTGATAACATGCTTTATAAGTTTGTGTGGAGGAATAGGATACATTACATTAGGAAATCAGTCTTAATGAACTCATATGAACATGGTGGCTTGAACTTTCTTGATTTTTCAACCCTAAACTATACGTTCAAAATAAATTGGATTAAACAGTTTCTCAAAAACCCATCTTCAATCTGGAATTTTATACCCAATTTTTTATTTTCAAAACTTGGAGGCCTTAAATTTATTTTACTTTGTAATTACAATATTGAAAAAATCCCCTTAAAGCTGTCTAATTGTTGTCTCCTAAAACTGTTGGAGCTTCTTAGAAAAACGACAATTACGACTGCTTCTCATTCACATTCAAACCGATCATATTTACTGATTTAAACACGTAAAACACTGTTACAAGGAAGAAAAACAACAACGGCGACAAGAACCAAAACGAGAAGACTAACTGTATATTTGTTACCTAGCAACCATAAGATTCTTTTGTAGCAACTTAACGTCTAAATGCTACACTCACGGAAGACAACACAACACATTTCTATTTCACAATAAAAGCATTTGTTATTGTAACCTATTACTATTATTATTAATCTATTGTCAGAGAAAAATATTTACAACATCCTCCCGCCCGATGAACAGTTGTTCATCACTATCATGTTCATCACATCACAATGCAATCACTTTAATTAATTAATCTCTAACGGATAAATTAGCTGAACAGGTCTTCTTAATAAACTGCCTGTGGATGTATGAACTATACAGGAGTGAACGAGTCCATCTCTCCCTGGAAACAGTTGAGTTATCCTGCCTATTTTCCAGGTCTGTCGGGGTGTGTTGTCCTCACCGACCAGGATGACATCTCCCACTTTCAGCTCAGTTGGTGTAGGTGTCTCACATTTGTGAGCTGATTTCAAGTCCATCAAGTAATCCTTTCGCCAGCTGTTCCAAAAGCTGGTTAGGAGTCTCTGCCGGTATCTCCATCTCTTGCCCATGTCCTCTCTACTCACTGTTGTTATCTGAGAGGGGGGGAGCAGAGTCTTTGGTGGTAGAGAGGTCAGTCTTTTACCAACCAGGAAATGGGCAGGTGTGAGTGGCTGGGGTTCTGAGGCATCTTCATGAACATATGAGAGGGGCCTGGAGTTCAACACCGCTTCCACCTCTGTGAGCATGGTTGTTAACTCCTCAAAACTTAAAGATGCTTTCCCCAGGATCTTCCTTAAACATGTTTTTACAGACCTCACAAGTCTCTCCCAGAAGCCACCCCACCAAGCAGCTCTCTCAGCGATGAACTTCCATGTGATTCCTCTATCAGTGAAAAACTCTGTGAGCTCTGATCCTTTCAATGACTTCCAAAGTTCTCTTAAGTCTTGGTCTGCTCTTTTAAATGTTTTGGCATTGTCTGAGTAAATGATCTTACACAGCCCTCGTCTAGCAATACATCTCTTTAAAGCCAAGAGAAAATTTTCAGTAGTCTGGTCTGACACTAACTCTAGATGCACTGCCCTAGTGACTGCACAAGTGAAAAGTGCAATGTATGCTTTCTTAGGCTGTCCACTAGACCTTACATACAGTGGACCTGCAAAATCTACACCAGTTACTTCAAAGGGCGGAGACTCTGTGACTCTGTCTCTGGGTAATGGAGCTGTCACTTGCTGAGCTGGTTTCACCGTTAACCTCCTACAGATGTAACAACGTGATACCACCCGCTTAACTAGCTGTCTCCCTTTTAAAACCCAGCATCTCTCCCTCATCTGAACTAGAGTATCCCTGACTCCAGAATGCATAACTCTCTCATGGCAGTGCTGAACTAATAGCTCAGAGTATCTGTGGTTTGCAGGTAGCACATATGGGTGTTGCTCCCTGAAGCTGAAATCAGAGTGCTGTAACCTGCCTCCCACACTAATGAGCCCATTTTCATCTAAAAATGGCTTCAAGTCTTTGATTTTAGAATCTCTGCTGATGTTCTGTCCTGATACTAGCTGGCTGATTTCTTGGCTAAAACTCTGCTCTTGTGTGATCTTCACCCAGTACACTTCTGCTGCAGTGAGCTCCTGAGAAGTTAACTCTCCCTGAGTCTTTTGACTGGATCTAGCATTAGCTATGAACCTATTTACCCATGCAGTTATTCTCAGCACTTTCTTTAATCTGCTGTACTTGTCTAGGTCTAACAGTGGTTCAGCTGGTTCAGTGCTGGTGAGCTGTACTGTTGTCTGAAATTTGGACCTAAGCTCAGAGCTCACCTCATCTGCAACAAAGTCCTCATCTATACTTGCTGCTTCATCAGTTGGCAACAGTGAGGGAGGGCCTCTCCACCACAGCTGACTCTGGATGAGGTTGTCGACATTCTGGCCTCTGGTGGGTAAATCAGCGGGGTTGTTTTTCCCGCTGCAGTGGGACCATTGCTCTGGGTTTGTCAGACTCTGTATCTCAGTCACTCGGTTTGACACAAATGGTTTCCATTTTTGTGCTGTACTGCGTATCCAATGGAAGACAATTATTGAATCTGTCCACATGTGCAGGTGATTCTTCTCCATGTTTAGTGGCTTGAGTAGGTTATTTGCTAACCTTGCTCCAATCAGTGCACCCATAAGCTCCAGACGTGGCAAAGTCATTTTCTTTAATGGTGCTACCTTTGACTTGGATGCCACAAAACTTGTTACAATATCTCCATCTTTGTTTGGTCCTTGCAGGTAGGCAACAGCACTGTATGCCTTCTCACTGGCATCGCAAAAGATGTGCAGTTTCAGTGTCTGTGACTTTGGCTGGATTTCAATGTGGTACCATCTCGGAATGGCCACAAGATGTAGCCTTGGTAACTCTGCACACCACTGATCCCATTTTTCAGCCAAATCTGTGGGTAACTGTTCATCCCAACTGATTCCTCTCTCCCACAGTTCTTGAAACAGGCATTTTACCCGTATGGTAAATGGAGTGAGGAATCCTATAGGGTCAAAGATACGAGCTGATGTCTGTAACACGCTTCTCTTTGTGTTTTCTTTGCCCTTTACAATGTCCAGTAGTCCCTTCAAGTCAAACACAAACTCATCTTTCTCTGATCTCCACACTAATCCCAGCACTTTCAGCACATTTCCACCAGCATCTGTCTCTGTTGTGTGCTCCACTGCACGTTGTGTCCACTTGGCTCTCAAATCTGGTGAATTTGTCACCCATTTGCACAGGTTCATGCCAGCATGGGACAGGATCTCTTTTGCTGTGGTGGAAACTGAAAGGGCTTCATCAACATCACTTGAGCTGGAGATGAAATCATCAACGTAGAGAGACTCTCTCAGTGCCTCCACCACCCTGGGCTGCTGACTTTCATACTGTGTTAAGTGTTTTCTAATGGTGGCAGCTAGCAGGAATGGGCTGGGTGACACTCCAAATACTACTCTACTCATTCTCATAATGCGCAGTTCATCTTCACAGTTCTTGTTTGGAGGTCCATGGAGCCACAGGAATCTAACAGCATCTTTATCTTTCTCTGCTAGAGCTATCTGCAAGAATGCCTTAGTGATGTCTGCAGTAAAGGCTATCTGGTGTAATCTGAATTTGATTAGCACATCTAGCAGATTTGGATTAAGGTTTGGCCCAGTCAGTAAACAGTCATTTAGGGAGGGGCAACCTTCCTCATGTGATGATGCATCAAACACTACTCTCAGTTTTGTTGTCGCTTTATCTTCTCGGAGAACAGCATGATGTGGCATGTAGTATTTCACAGTCTCTGGATGTTCTTCTGCTGAGGTGTTCTCAGTTACATCCTCACAGATGCCTTGCTGTAGATAATCTGTGATGACATCATTGTATCTGGAGTACAAAGTTGCATCTATCTTTAGTCTCCTCTTGAGGCTTTCAAACCGTGTTTTTGCAACTCTGAAGTTGTCTGGGAGCACTGGTTTGTCATGTCGCCATGGTAACTCAACTTGATAGTGACCACTTTTGTAAGTTACAGTCTGTTCGAAGTTCTGTAGAGCCTCGGTTTCTGCTGGGCTCTGGGTCTTTTCGTTGACAATGCCCAGTGACTCCACCTCCCAGAAGGCATGTAACTGTTCTGAGATTTTTGTGTCCTCTTCTAGGCTGATGTGCATGCAAGTGGCGTTGGTTACACTGGATGACGAAATAGGCCCCTGCAGAGCCCACCCAAAGCTGCTTTCTATGGCCACAAGTGATTCTGAGATTCTCTGGACCCTTGCCAGTAATAGTCAGCTCCTATTAGCAGTGACAGTTCTGGATCATCAGGACCATCCAGTGGACAATCAGCCAGCTGCAGACCCTTTCTCTTTAGCTCCTCTTGGATGAGTTCGCTGGGGATCTTTATCACCGCTGTGCACACTTGAGGTGTTTCCACTGCCTCAATCTCAATTTTCTGTTCTGTATTCCACATGTTTTGCAGTGATACTTTCACAATGTTGCGCTGTACTGTCACAGGAGCAGCAGATCCAAAGGTGTGCAGATGCAGTGTCTCTTTCCCTAGCACTGGTAATCCCAGGGCTTTCACCACACCTTCATGAATGAAGCTTCTTTGGCTGCCTCCATCCAACAGACAGCGTACGATTTTTCTCCCTGCTGGGCCCTCTGTCCATGCTTTCACTGTCTGGAGCAGCACCGTATTCTGTGTATTAGCCTTTGGTTTTGCTGTGCTGGACACAGAGGATACAACAGCCTCTGTACTACCACTGTTCACACTTGTCTGGGGGTTATTTTGGTCGCACACTGACTGGTGATGTCTGCGTCCACATAAAGTGCAAACACTTTTAACTCTACAGAATTTTGCTATGTGTTTTGGACCCAGGCACACGTAGCATCTTCCCAGCCTCCTTAATTTTTCTTTGCGAGCTGGCACAGAACTGTCAGGGCAATGTTCTGGTTTGTGGTTGGGACTATCACAATATATGCAGGTCTGTGTTGCTATGCTCGCTGTGTGCAGTGCAGTAGCTGAGGGCATACTCCAACTTTTAGGTTTTCTTTCATAAAAGGGTGCTGGCTTACAGACAGGTCTATTATTTGGCAGAATGTCCCTTTGTGTGTTACCTGGTCTGGTCAGCTGAAGTGCTCTTTCTCTACTTTGAACCTCATTCTGAAGGAAATGAATGAGCTTAGGCACTTTCCATTCACCATTTGGGTCTGACTTGCGTGTGTAGGCTAGTGCTATGTCCTCTGGTATCAGCTGTAATAGTACTGGGCATAGCAGGCAGCCATATGTGTCACTGTGAACCCCCATGGATTCTAGGCTGCGGATCTGAATTTCACATTCATCATACAGTTGTCTGAGTGCTGCAACATCTGATGATCTTTTAACAGGGGCAAGGTTCAACAGTTTGGACATATGTGCACTAATTACAATGTCTTTTCTTCCAAAACGGTTCTGAAGTAATTCCACTGCTGCATCATAATTCCTATCAGTCATGCTTAGTCCTGCTACAGCTCTTGCTGCTGTTCCAGTCAGATAGGATCTCAGGTAGGTGAACTTCTCCCTCTTACACAGTGCGTCATTCTCATGAATAGCCGTTTCATACTGGGACCAGAATTCTTGCCACTGGCTTACTTCTCCGTCATATTTTTCTATCACCAGCTTTGGCAGTTTAACAGTCTGTCTGCTTTCTGATCTTACCGAGCCAGAGCTTGCATCACTCGTCCGCTCATTCACAGGGTCCCGCGTCGTCCTAATGAGCCTATCGACCCGGACTTTCAGTGTGATGATGCGGTCCTGGTAGTCCTGAATGGTCGCGATCTCTGCCTCCAGTTCGTCCGTCGGCGTTTCATCCTCGATGCCGTTGTCCAAGTCCGTTAAAGCTTCCTCCTTGATCGCCAAAACTGACAGCATTTCACGGAGTTTGTCACAGTCGGGTCCATCCTTCCTCACCTCCTCTTCCATACGAGTCAACAGTTTCGTTGTGGAGGTGCGGATCGTCTTTCGTTTCCGTTTCATCCGTTCGTAGTGCTCGGCCATCTCCGCTGCTAACGGTAGTTAACGGTAGCTTCCAACTTTGACAACATTCACAGTCTTTCAGTCTTGAAATCCCGGGTTTCGGCACCAAAATGTTGTCTCCTAAAACTGTTGGAGCTTCTTAGAAAAACGACAATTACGACTGCTTCTCATTCACATTCAAACCGATCATATTTACTGATTTAAACACGTAAAACACTGTTACAAGGAAGAAAAACAACAACGGCGACAAGAACCAAAACGAGAAGACTAATTGTATATTTGTTACCTAGCAACCATAAGATTCTTTTGTAGCAACTTAACGTCTAAACGCTACACTCACGGAAGACAACACAACACATTTCTATTTCACAATAAAAGCATTTGTTATTGTAACCTATTACTATTATTATTAATCTATTGTCAGAGAAAAATATTTACAACATTAATTTCCATAAGCAAATGCTTCTTTCCTGGTCCTTAATTTACAAGCACAATTTCTCACCCCACCGATACTACATTTGGAACAATAGAGACATTCTATACAAACATAAATCTTTGTTTTTGGAAAACTGGTTTAACCATGGAATTTGTTTAGTTAAGCAGCTCTTCAACTCTAATGGTGTGTTAATGTCTTATTCTGAACTTCTAGACAAGTATGGTATTCCCATACCACTAAAGGAATATGCTCTAGTTTTTGATGCGATCCCGTCTGGTGTTATAATGCTTCTTAAAACCTCTATAACTTCTGAACTGACTTTACTAAATTTGGACCCTGCTGACACTAGTGTTGGTCAAATCTGTTTTTCCACTAAAAAGAGAAATACCAACCGTGATACACGTGCCTTATTTCAAAAGGACATGGTCTCTGTTCCAAATGTGGTCTCTTACTGGAATAGCTTCACTCCAGACCTGAACTGGAAGAAAATCTGGTGTCTTCCCTCTAAATATCTGATTATCAATAAGGTTAAGGAAGTGTCTCTTAAAGTGATTCATCGCTTTTATCCCTGCAAGCTATTTCTACGAAGATACAAGAAGGACATTGACGTGAACTGCTCATTCTGCAAACAATCTGAAGAAGATATGTATCATTTATTCTGGTCCTGTCCCTTCTCATCTGTTTTCTGGCAAGATGTTTGTACATTCATTTCCCAAAGCATTGTCAACAGTTTCTCTCTTACTTATGTAAATGTGTTGTTTGGATTCTTTTCCTATGCTGTTAACAAAACAGATCAATATTACATCGTCAACTTAATTTTGTTACTAAAAACAGTAAAGCTATCAAAACTTCTGACTTATGTACTCTATATAACATTTGTATAAGTTAATTCATTTATTTATTTACTTAATTTTATCTACTATGTGATCCCCTGGCATTGTTCATTGTTCTTTGTTCTTTGTTTTTTATGTTCTCTGTCTGTCTTTTTGATATCATCATTGTTATATGACAAGATTCTAAATAAAAATTTTAAAAAAGCAATAAATAAAAAATAAAAAAGTTGTAAATAAAAAAATAAAAAATAAAAACCTCGGTTGGTCGTTGCCCATATAGTTGACTATCTGACAAACACTACATAGGGAATAGTGAGTGAGTGAACGAGTGAACCATTCCGAACACAGCCATCGTGTGACCATTTACTGACCCTCCTCGAGGCATAAATCTAACAAAGAAGGCTGTCTTTACCTCAAAGACCACTGTCTAGGTCAGGGTTACTCATTGCGAGCCACATGCGGCTCGTCAAGCTTTAATTGGTGGCTCGCATGGTAGCTTATAACAATATAACACAGCCAATACATTTTTAAAAATGTGCTACATAAATATACAATGAACACTACACTACAAACACGCAAACATCCGCATTATATTTCTCCTTTCACCTCAATTAATGTTGTTTCCAAAAGGGGGGTAACCTTCCAATTAAGACTGTATCCTTCTCCCACCGCGCCCGTCAAATTTCCTACCGACCCACAGTAAATTACAACAATTTAATTGAAATTAGACCCACGCATACTGCCATTAACATTAAAAAAAATTCTGGCAGTATTGCACGCCTCGCTGTGGGCTTCATCAATATAAGATCATTGTCAACAAAAGCGCTGCTGATCAGTGATTTGATTACTGAACATAATTTAGATATGATGGGTCTCTGTGAAACCTGGCTAAAGCCAAATGAGTCTCTGCCTCTAATTGAAGCCTCTCCTCCAAACTTTCTTAGTTCTCAGGTTGCCCGGGAGATGAAAAAAGGAGGGGGTGTTGCCCTGATATTTAACCCTATCCTTAGTCTTACTCCCAACACGAGCAACAAATTTACATCCTTTGAAGTCCTGACTCTGCACCATACAGCTACGAATCTCCCGTCATTCTACCTAGCAGTACTTTACCACCCACCCGGGCCCTATTCGCTCTTCTTAGAAGAGTTCTCCAATTTCATTTCAGACTTAGTGACCCGAGCTGATAACATTCTCATTATCGGTGATTTTAACATTCATCTGAATAATCCCACCGATCCCCTCAGTAAGGCCTTCCTAGATCTGCGGCCTCACTCAATTTGTTAATGAACCAACCCACCATGGCGGCAACACCCTTGACCTGGTTCTGACCCGTGGCATTCCTGTTTCTGCTTTAGTGGTCTCCTCTTATGTGCCCGCCCTATCTGATCACTATCTCATTAAATTTGAAATCGAATTGATCGTCCCACGCCAAAAGCGTGAAGATACTTATATTAGCCGTCATATTAATGCCACTACGGCCTCATTACTATCTGAAAAACTACCCAGTTTTCTCACACCACTCTCTGGTCATGTTGGCTCGCTCAACAATTTCGCCAACAAACTAAACGCTAGCCTTACCAACGCGCTTGACTCAATCGCCCCGTTAGTCACTAGAAAACACGCTAGGAGGTTTGCACCGTGGTTTACTAACGACACTCGAGCACTTAAACAAGCCTGTAGAAAACTAGAGCGTAAATGGCGATTGACCAAACTTGAAGTCTTCCGGCTTGCCTGGAATGATAGCCTGCTAAATTATAAATGTGCACTCTCATCAGCCAAAACTGCACACCTCTCTAGGTTAATCAGTGCAAATAAAAACAACCCAAAGTTTCTATTCGACACTGTTACTAAACTAACACGGAATCCCTCCCCCTCTGATAGCGTTCTGTTTTCTCCAAATGATTTCATGTCCTTTTTTAGTCAGAAAATCACGCTGATTAGAGATGAGATCACCAGTACACTCTCTACTGGTGGTGCCGTCGCACCCCTGAGAAGTCCACTTTTTGTCTCACAGTTTGAGTTAGTTTCCTTAGACTCTCTCACCAAGTTAACTCTGTCTTCAAAACCCACGACCTGCATGCTAGACCCTCTGCCTGCTAAACTGCTTAAAGAAGTTTTTCCTATCCTAGGACCCTCCATTCTTTATATGATCAATCAGTCGCTCTCCACTGGCACTGTGCCCTCTGCCTTTAAAGCGGCCGTGATCAAGCCACTACTGAAAAAATCGAACCTTGACCCCGAAGTACTCCAGAACTATAGACCAATCTCTAATCTGCCGTTCCTCTCCAAATTGCTTGAACGAACAGTAGCGAGTCAACTTACAGACTTTCTGTCAAAAAATAACCTACTTGATCCCTTCCAATCGGGTTTTAGATCCTTTCACTCGACCGAAACTGCACTTACGCGAGTGGTAAATGACCTTCTGTTAGCTATTGACTCCAACTCAACCTCAGCACTATTGCTACTTGACTTGAGCGCAGCCTTTGACACAATTGATCATACGATACTCTTGAACCGCCTTGAACATTATATTGGTATCCGGGTATCAGCCCTTTCTTGGTTTAGGTCTTACCTACTTGATAGATCACATCGCGTCTTTTACAACAACATGACCTCAGAGTGTTGCAATATGGACTTTGGTGTCCCGCAAGGCTCTGTCCTAGGACCACTGCTATTCTCTATCTATATGCTACCACTTGGTGGCATCATTCGCAAATTTGGAATTAACTTCCATTGCTACGCCGATGACACCCAAATTTACATACCAGTCAAACCAACCGATAACACCCAATTCCAAAAACTAGAGGCCTGCCTATCAGAGGTCAAATATTGGATGTCCCTAAACTTCCTACTTCTTAATGGCAGCAAAACTGAGATGCTGATTGTGGGACCAGCTAGACATAGACACTTATTTGAGAATACTACTCTCAATTTTGATAGTTGTGTAATCTCCCAGAGCCCATACGTAAAAAATCTTGGGGTAAAATTCGACCCTACCCTCTCATTCGAGTTGCACATTAAGGAGATCACTAAAACAGCATTTTATCATCTTCGTAATATTGCCAAAATTCGACCCATGCTAACAGAGGCAGACGCAGAAATTTTAGTACATGCCTTCGTATCATCCAGAATCGATTATTGCAATGCCCTTTTTTCAGGCTTACCTACTGGGCGAACTAAAAAATTACAATTGGTTCAGAATGCTGCTGCCAGAATCCTGACCAAAACTAGGAAATTCGACCATATAACTCCCATTCTATCCTCATTACACTGGCTACCAATTCAAGCCAGATGTGACTTTAAGGTGCTTTTACTTGCATATAAATCATTACATGGGATGGCACCGTCCTATTTATCCGATTTGATTATACCATACAAACCGCCACGTGCCCTTAGATCTCAGGACGTTGGCTACCTGTCTATCCCAGCAGTCAAAAAGAAAACTGCAGGTAACAGAGCCTTTTCTTACCGGGCTCCCTATCTATGGAACAGTCTGCCTGCCTCAGTCAGAGAGGCAGGCTCTATCGACGTCTTTAAGTCAAGGCTAAAAACCCATTTATTCTCTCTGTCATTTGACCAGCCCTGAGGGAGTGGCCCAGTCTCGTCTCAGAGTAAGGCTAGCCTAGTAAGGCTAGTCTAGTAAGGCTAGGCTCAGTCTCTTCTCAGAGTAAGGCTAGACCAGTTAGCTTATCCTAGCTCAGGGTCCTGCCGATGAATATTAGCATCCTGCCTGCATGTCCTATTGTTCTGGTCTACTTGCTGCTGTCCACTGACGCTGGTCATGTTTGTCTGTGTGAGCGCGCGTGTGTGTATGGGTGTGTGTGGGTGAGTCTCCTATCTGTTCCAGGCTGCAGCCCGGCAGAGTTGGCGTCTGCGTGGTCCCGCCTCCTAGGACGATGCTGACTGAGCAGGCGTTGCGTTCTCCTATCTGGGCAGAGTTGGCGTCTACATGGTCCCCTAGTCCTATGATGACGTCGACTGAGTTGCCGTTGCTGTGATGCCCCATCAGATGTGGATGTCCCACCAACATGAACTTTCATATATTGTGTATACTCTGCTTGCCCAAACACGGCATCTATTGCACGCCCAACCGTCCTGGTAGGGGGATCCCTCTCTGAGTAGCCCCTCCTGAGGTTTCTCCCACTTTTCCAATGAGGTTTTTGTGGGAGTTTTTCCTTGTCCTCTGTGAGGGTCTAAGGCTGGGGGATGTCGTGTACTAATCATTTATTATTTTCACATGTTGGGCATTGTGAAGCCCTTAGGGACTGTAACGGTGATTAAGGGCTATACAAATAAATGTGATTTGATTTGATTTGATTTAACTGTCAAACCTGGCAACGCAGCACGCTTACAGCATTGTTTACAACACCGGCTTATGGCAGTGCACGCTTGCAGGTCATGATAGCTCAGCTAGCCAGCGTGACATGCACAGGGCACAAAATGGATCGATTTCTAATAAAAAAAAATCAAAAACCAGACGGACAGACACAGCGTTGTAAGGAATAGTGAAGATAAAGAGTCTGAGGAAGCAGCAAACGAAAATCAACATGAAGACGCCGGAGAGGGGACGAGCAATAAATATGGTCTTAATTGAAAATGTATTGGCTGTGTTGTTTCTTTTTTGTGGGATGACCAATTTATATGTAGAAATGCTCATCTGTGTGGGTGACTTGGTATATTGTCGTAAAAGTGGCTCTCCCCTTGACTTTGCTCTGCCAATGTGGCTCTTGTGAAAAAAATAGTGAGGATCACTGGTCTAGGGCATTGATACATTAGGGACGAAGAAAGTCCCTTCTGGGAGACTAATGCGATGCAGCTGGGCTACTGTAATGACGATGAGGATGGTATTGAAGGTGATGATATAATTAAGTAACGTTTGAGTAACTTAGAAATGTGAGTAACTTAGAAATGTAGTATAAAAAGGGACTGAGATGGCACCTCGAGGCTCACTCATCCCGAAACTTTGTTGAAGGTTGAGCTGGGGCCCGCTTGCACAGGTGTGACAATAAAGACCCAAGAAAAGACACTCTCTTGTTGGCTGACTCTTTATTACAGACAAGATTTTCCACCACAATCCTCTTCTTGCAACAAGTCAACCCTCTTGCTTTCATAGACCACCTTTGTCAGGGTTGAGAGTTCAGAGTTCAGAGTTGTTGTAAATATGACTCAGATCTCCAGAGGGAAACAGGTGACAAACCGCTGACAAACCGGTGTGTGTTACTCTCATTTGACTAACTACGGGTATCAGTTGGTTTACCATGGTATGAACTTCACGGTAAGAATATTCTTTATCCTGTTACCTGGTAACATTTTATTTGTTTATTCTCTGAAACGGCTCTCAACCTTGGAATTGTGGTGGAGTGGATAATATTTATGCTCATTGGCGCTACCCTGAAAGGTATGGGACTGTAATATTATTACAATATTAGAGACTAAATCCAATTAAAATTAGGAATTAGGAAGGGCCCTCTTTTTTATTATAAGTGTCCGCTTATATTGTGTATTGATTGTGTTTTATTAATGGTAAATGTACACATTTTAATTTAGCAAAAATACACTAAATTTAATATTCTATAATTCACCTTCTAGTCCTTTCCTATGGGGGCCCAAAAGGGACACTCAATAATCAATTGATCAATAGATAAATCAATTGATAAATCAATAATCAATCAATTAATAAATAAATAAATAAATGTTCAAATACATGCATAAATAGATAAAACAATAAACAAATGAATCAACAATTTGATAATCAAAAGATAAATTGATAAATGAAAGTATAAACAGATGAACAAATTGAGAAAATAATATTTAATTCACCATTTCATAAATAAATTGATAATTACATTTTCGATTGTTGTATTATCTATTGATGCTTTATCTATTGATGGACTGATTATGTATTGAACTTCCGTGTCAGGAGGTGGGACCCAAATATTTCCCAGAAGTTACAGAAGCTGTCATTGGGAGAAGGGTCCAACTGCAGACATCACTCCTCAGGCCCCTATAGTTCTGCGAGCCAATGGGGGTTTAGCATGAGCAGTAGGGTTCCGTTGTATGAAGTGCGTAAACTCACTTATTTCACCTCAGCAGTCCACCAAAATCTGTTTCTGAACAATTTTGAGGCGAGAAATAAGCAATCCAGTTGCTGAATCTTCACTCATTTTAGATCTACAAGGCCCAATTTAAAAGGTTGTTCCGACTTTCGTAAGGCAACACCACTACTGCACTGCTGACCGGCACTGCTTTCTTGGCCGTGCTTCAAGCTAGTGGGGGACACCGAAGCAAAGCAGCAAAGCCCCAAACGACTACACGTGTAAGTAATTGTTGTATAAACTTAGATCGAGACAGAAGTTCTTTTAAATACAATCATGAATTACATGAGCACATTTATTATAAAACAGAGAACAAGACAATACAGGACAATACAAGACAATACTGAGCTCAGGAGAGATGCGACACGTAGATGAGTGTACGGATCTCTGCTATAGAAGCATCAGGGCAAAGTTTATATAGCTAAAGGAAACAATAAAGGGGATGAATATGCAAAAGCGCTATCTACTAGGGGAAGGACTAAAAGCATTGACGCATCTAGTGAGGTCACAAGGCTACACGGAGCAGATATCTGGGTACACGTGGCTTAAGGAAGTAATGGGGGAGGCTTTCTGGATGGTACCGGCTCTTTGGGCGACTATGTTATGATCTGACCTGACCTGTGGCCTGCATTACCAGGCACCAGTCGTTCTCCCTTCATCTAGACTAGGCACATCCTGTCCTCCCAACTATGATATGCGACTATTGACAAGACATGCACCCAGACACCTCGGCGCCTCACCATGTGTGACCCAACAAGTGCATACACTAAGGCCTAATGAGCTTAAGCAACTATAAAACATAGGGGATAACAGTACTAAGGGATAAACAAGAATATCAAAGGTAACATACGTAAATTCTACCACAGTTCCCCCCTTTGATACCATCAGGTATCACATACAATCGTACAGCTAAAATGTTAACCTTAGCTGGAGATAATAACCATTAAACAGGGTGGGGAACTCATTTCTATGATTAAAACAGCACAGCACATAGTGACTATAATGATTAAAATTAAAAATGTAAAATGAATAACAATCCTGAAAATCAAAAATGGTTATGCACATTTCCACGTGATCAAGACTTCTGAAAATGCATAGTAACACACAAAAAGAATCACACTAGAAGATTGTAATCTCAAAGAGGTAGGTTATCAATACTCTCCAGGAGGTAGTTTATAAGGTGTAATAAGGGAACGCTGGAATCAGGAAGCGCACCCATCTAATCAGTATTTCAGTGATTTTAAGACTTGCTAAATATCAAAAAAAGACTTCAAAAAAAAGACTTGCATTCTATTCTGGAGTGTCATAGCGCGGATTTCAGAGAGTTCATTGGACAGCGCGGAGATAGTGACGGTGGAAACATTCATGTATTTTTCTAACGCTGTGATTTCAACATGGGATGAGTAAAACTGTTTGAAAAGTGGAGAGAGTTCTCTTCTTGCGGTGTAAGGGAGTATACAAAGCAGCAATTTCGGTTGAGGTAGCTGGTCTAACCAAGGGAGTTAAGTAAGCTAGGTAACACGTGCCATGTGCATTCTTCGGGACACAGCTATAGGCTTGTGGGCTGCAAACAAGATAGACTTGTTCAGGGAGAGGAGACGCGCTGGTAAAGTTGAATGTGAGGACAGAGGAACAATTATTATTACCGAGATTTACACCTGTAGTGTCGGAGTGCTGTAGACAATTAGGCACATTGATTAGTTCATACACGTGAATAGAGGTAGGGGTGTAACAATCTGAGTCAGAATCTGGGATCTCTGACATAAGGCCAGTCCAGTTTAACTGCTGCCAATCGGCATAGGTAAATGGAATAGGCTTTATCATTGGTGCGTGAGACGACGGTGGCATGTGCTGACAGATCCAGCATGAATTTTGCTTCTGGTTCAACGCGTAATCATACATTATCTGCATTGCTAAGTTATGCACGCCTGTAGTTGATCGTTGGACACGGAGTACTGATCTTGATTTATGTAATTCGAGTGGCACGGATGGGGAATTCGTTTGATAAAAACTACATGGTTTGGCGCCAAAAGCGGCATAATTAGGTGGATTATTGTTACAGTCGGGATTTGTATCGATCTGGTCTTTGGTGAAACACTAACAATAACTTGGGCTGAACCTATCGGTGGAAAAATTATCTTTAATGAGAATCTCCTGGTGTGTGTCATTTCGATCTTTAAACTGTATGCATTTCTGGTTTCAGCAATGATGACCACAACCATATAACTGCTGGTTCTATGGGGTCAAAACCCATCTGGGATTGTTCACATCTTTAAACTTACACCTGTCAACGGGAAAAACATGGCAATGTGTACATGTGTGGTGCATCTTTGTTGGCGGCGTCGAACATGCCGCAATGAGTCCATGTCAGGGGTGTCGATCTCGTCCCTCGGTGGTGCCGTTGGCTGGGCACTGACATCGGTGTGTGTGAGATTATCAGTGTAGGTGTGTGCAGAGACAGTAAGTGAGCGTGTGTGCTCGTGGATGCGGCTGCTGTTGTCCGGCCTGGGGACGGCTCCTCCTTCTATAGCCCAGATGATGAGGGCTACGCCGATCATGAAGAGGGAGATGGCGATGACGATTCCTTGTCAGCAACACCTGGAATGGGCCTTTCCACCTAGGAGAGACTGACATTTCCACCTAGGAGAGACTGACATTTCCTAGTGATTTCATCAACACAAAATCACCGGGTTTAAACTCGTGGGTGGGGTCAGAGCTAGGAACTGGTAGGGCTACTCTTAGATTAAAGTACGACCTAAACCCAGTACAAAGTGTTAATATGCTTCTTATGTTTTATACTGGTTGCACTGTATTCAGTTATTCAGTTCATGTTATTATGTATTGGGAGGAAGTGGGGGCTTTTATTGTGTGGAAACCGGATGTTGTTGTTGTGAGTATGGCGCACGTGGAGTGTGTAAAAAGGGCCGTTGCCAATAAAGGTTTTGTCTAACAACCAAAAGGAGATCATATTTTTGTGGAGTAACATTGGTAGCAGAGGATGGTTAGCAACTACAGAGTCCCGCCAGCCTTCGACGAAAGGAAGCCATATGAAAGCTGGAAGAATGAAGTCGCAATTTGGAGCAGAGTTACGGAACTTGAGAAAAAAAAAGCAAGCGCTTGCTGTGGTTTTGGCGCTGTCGGGGAGAGCGCGAGAAACGGCGATGGAAATACCGGTAGATGATTTGAATAAGGACACAGGCATGGACACTTTACTTGTGAAACTAGATGGTTTGTTTCTCAAGGAAGAAAAAGACCGAATCTACGAGGCTTACTCGAGCTTCGACCGGATTATGAGAGACAAGAGTGTATCCATGGCGGACTATATAATCGATTTTGAACAACGGTGCTCGCGGATGCGAAAATACAAGATGGAACTCCCTGATGCAGTATTAGCTTTTAAACTGCTGGATACTGCATGCCTGGATGTGAAAGACCGACAGTTAGCTCTGACAGCATGTAACGATCTAACTTTTGTCTCAATGAAGTCAGCATTGAAGAGGATTTTTGGGGGCCAAGAGTCATTGTCTTTAACAATGGGAATTAACCAGGAAACTGCATATATAACGGACCAGAGGCGACAGAGGGGCAAATCATGGCCCCAAAATGATCAACAAAAGACACCACTGCCTGGTACAAACCCGCTGGACAGGTACGGCCGCCGATCAAAATGTGCTGTTTGTCAAAGCACGTTCCACTGGGCCAAGGACTGTCCACACAGAGGTGAGCAAGTCAAGCTGACTGAAGACAGAAAATCAGGTGATGTAGAGGAGTGCAACATTACTCTGTATGCAAAAGACTCACCTACTGAAGCAGAAATCTTTATGACAGAATGTTTTGGCTCAGCTATAATAGACACTGCATGCACACGCACTGTGTGTGGACAGGAATGGCTCGATAGCTACATTGCTGAACTAAACCAGAATGAGATGAAAGACTTAAAGAAAACAGAAACACTCAGTCGTAGACCCTTTAAGTTTGGAGATGGAAAAGTGGTCTATTCCTCCAGAAAGTTGAAAATTCCTGCTAAAATTGGACAGACTAAGTGTCATATTGAAACTGAAGTAGTCCCAGCTAACATTCCACTGCTTTTGAGCAAAGCCTCTATGAAAAGAGCAGGGACAGTGCTGGATATGGAAAATGACAGAGCAGTGATGTTCAACCAACCTGTAAAACTTGACTTTACAAGCTCTGGTCATTACTGTGTAAACATTGTGGATGACAACAGCAAGAACATTCAATGTGATGACCAGGTCTTGGCAACTGCTGAAGATCTCACACCAAAGGAAGGAAGGAATCAGGAGGAAGAAAGCCAGTGTGAGGATGAGATACTGACGATCTCTGAAAAAATGAATTCAGCAGAAAAACACAAAATCCTGATGAAGCTTCATAAACAATTTGGTCATGCTTCTGCTGACAGACTGCAGAGGCTTCTAAAGAGCTCAGGCAACAAAGATACGGACTGTAATATCATCCTGCAGAAAATTGTTAGTGAATGTGAAATATGTCAAAGATACAGTAAGACTAAACCAAAGCCTGCTGTTGGCCTGCCACTGGCATCACAGTACAACGAGACTGTGGCTGTAGATCTGCATGAACTAGAACCAGGTTTGTGGTATCTCCATATTATTGACCAGTTCACACGGTTTAGTGCAGGCAGCATTCTGACCACAAAGAAATCCTCAGAAATAGTGAAACACTTTGTCCATGTCTGGATAAGTGTACATGGCCCACCTCAGAAACTGTTCAGTGACAATGGGGGAGAGTTTAACAATGATGAAGTGAGAGATATGGCAGAAAACTTCAACATAGAAATAAAGACCACAGCTGCGTACAGCCCATGGAGCAATGGACTTCTGGAGCGACACAATCAAACACTTACTGAGATCATCATGAAAGTGAAGACAAGCAACAATTGTGACTGGAACACTGCACTGGATTGGGCTCTCATGGCAAAAAACACCATGCAAAATGTTCATGGCTACAGTCCCCATCAGTTGGTGTTTGGACAGAATCCCAACCTGCCCTCTGTGCTTACCGATAAACCCCCAGCTTTAGAGGGTACAACAAAAAGTGAATGGGTAGCAAGACACATCTCTGCTTTACATGCATCGAGAAAGGCTTTTACAGAAGCAGAATGTTCAGAAAGAATACGGAGAGCACTGCGGAAACAACTACGTCACACAGATGAGAAATATGAAATGGGTGACAAAGTGTACTACAAGCGAGTGGATTGTCTAGAGTGGAAAGGACCAGGAGTTGTCATCGGTCAGGACGGCGCAGTGGTGTTTGTCAGACATGGAGGAACCTGCATTAGGGTGCATTATCTCAGACTGAGAAAAGTGAACACAGAAAACGAAGATCCATGTATCACAAAGGATGATAAAGAAAATGACACAGACATTGAGCAGGAGATGGCTGGCAATAACATGGAGGGCACAGAAGAAACTGTACCTGAGGCACAGCAGGGGTTGCGGCAAGTGGAACACACAGATGACAGTACAGAGACACATAGTAGTACAGAGCAGGTAACTGATGTCAGTCTAAAAACAGGACAAATTGTGAAATACAGAGACAGAGGTATTTTACACACAGCTAAAGTCTTGGGACGGGCAGGTAAAGCTACAGGTAAATACAAAAACTGGTACAATCTACTTCACATTGAGCCCACTAATGTCACAGGCACTACAGAGTCAGCTGACCTGTCAAATGTAGAGAATCTCCAGATAGATACTACTGTTACTTTTGCTAATACCACAGATGTATGTGAAGATGTATTTGTGACAAAAGATGTATCATTTGACTTAGCAAAACAACAAGAGATAAAGAGCTGGAATGATAATGACGTGTTTGAAGAAGTTAAGGATGAAGGTCAAAAGTGCATTTCTACTAGATGGGTATGTACTCTCAAAGAGACACTCACTGGAATAGTACCAAAAGCACGGCTTGTGGCTAGAGGGTTTGAGGAGTTAGAAGTGTCAGAGCTGCAAAAGGACTCACCCACATGTGCATCAGAGTCTCTTCGGCTACTTGTGGCAGTGATTTGTCAAAGACAGTGGACACTTCATTCTATGGATATAAAATCTGCATTTCTGCAGGGAATGGAACTATCACGTGACATCTACATCAAGCCTCCTCCCGAGGCTGACTGCAAAGGAACATTATGGAAACTCAAAAAGTGTGTGTATGGTCTGGCAGATGCTTCACTGTACTGGTACAACAGGGTAAAGGAAATAGTGCTGAGAGCAGGAGGAAAAATGTCCCAAGTTGATCCAGCAGTTTTCTATTGGCTAGATCAGGACTGCACTGTAACTGGGGTACTTGCCTGCCATGTGGATGACTTCATATGGGGGGGCACACAAAGTTTCTCCACAACAGTGATATCTCATCTCAAATCTATATTCCAAGTTGGACGTGAGGGGCATGACAACTTTTGTTATGTGGGAATAGACTTTGTGACTGTTGACAAAAAAGTGCAAGTACAGCAGGAAAACTATATTCAGCATATGCAGCCCATACATATGGATCCTCCACGAGCTGTGGAACAAGACTCACCTCTCTGTGTGGAGGAAAAGGATCAACTCAGGTCAAAGATAGGCCAAATTCTATGGGTTGCAAGACAGAGCAGGCCAGATGTCATGTTTGATGCTAGCAACTTGGCTTCAAGTATGAAAAGTGCAACTGTGCAGACTATTCATGAAGCAAACAGAATAGTGTGCAAACTTAAGTCCAAGAAGGTGGTTCTTAACTTCCAGTACTTGGGCAGAGACAGTGCTCTAAGGATGATTGTGTTCAGCGATGCCTCATTTGGAAATCTTTCAGACGGAGGAACTCAAGGAGGACACCTAATTGTTCTAATGGGAGAAGATGGAAAGTTCTCCCCTCTTTCTTGGCAATCAAAGAGAGTCAAGAGGATTGTACGGAGCACACTTGCTGGTGAAACATTGGCAATGTCTGATGGAATCGATAATGCCATCTTTCTAGCTACACTCTTCTCTGAACTGACTACTGGTGATGCTGAACATGTAACACCAATAACCTGTGTCACAGACAATCATTCACTGGCTGATGCACTCAAGTCCACAAAGTCAGTCACTGAAAAAAGACTCCGTCTGGAAATAAGCAGCATCAAAGAACTTATCCAAACCCAAAAGGTTGAACGTATCCTGTGGTACGGCACAAAAGAACAACTTGCGGACTGCCTTACCAAAAAGGGGGCATCAGCTCTCCAGTTACTTAAGGCACTCAGTGAAGGACAATGGAAACTTGATTAAGAACAAACTCTTGTCTTTGAGTCAGTTAAAATGAACTCAATACTAGAGGACTCTTGAAACATGCTATGCTGTGTTTTTGTTTTGTTTTGTGGCACTTATGTTCAACATGTTCTGTTTAAAAGAAAGATAAGTTTTTTTTTTTTTAAAGAAGGGGGAGTTTGTTAATATGCTTCTTATGTTTTATACTGGTTGCACTGTATTCAGTTATTCAGTTCATGTTATTATGTATTGGGAGGAAGTGGGGGCTTTTATTGTGTGGAAACCGGATGTTGTTGTTGTGAGTATGGCGCACGTGGAGTGTGTAAAAAGGGCCGTTGCCAATAAAGGTTTTGTCTAACAACCAAAAGGAGATCATATTTTTGTGGAGTAACACAAAGTCTGTTAGGTGTTCACTTGTCCAAATTAGAGTAGTTCTGTGTGGTGGCAAGGGCGGGCTGAGACCTGTTGTTCTGTTTGTGGATGATCTGATGACATAGAGTACCAGAGGAAATGAGACATGTTTTGACTCTGCTGCGGCTATGATTCCAGGGGCAAAACCATTGTGTTCTTACCATATGGGTTATCCCCCCTTTTCCTACATGTGCAGGACTCAGTGCCCTGGTGCACGGCACACATGACACAAGTGAGAAATTGTGAAAACCGGTCTGAG